>MU825923.1:294541-455667 GCA_029204205.1 Desmophyllum pertusum
CCCGCGAACGAGAGGGTCAGTGTTCGAGCGCTGGCAGGGGGTCCACTGTGTTGTTGGTTCTTGGGATAATAAATTTATAACTCTCATCTAAGTGGCCTACTCTCCCGCCAGGAGCTTATATAAATGGGTACCGGCAATGTTGGCTCCGATAGTCTTGAAGCATCCTAGTGTTTCGGCCACAGAGCCTGCGGCTTTGCTCTTGTTTACCTTACATATATTCTTACTTTTTTCTGCTAGTCTTGATTTGTGAACTTGATTTACAAATCCAAATATAATCTACTAAGATAACGAAGGAAAATGTATTTCAGCAGCCCGCGAGATTGGCTGAAAGATAATTTGATTTTTCCACAATCTCATTTTAATCCAACGAAGCAATGAATAAGCATCGGTTGTTAATTTCCTTGTCTTTTTACTTAAAGGTCAAGGAAATCATCAACCAATTCTGTGTTGAACTGTTCTTGCAGCCACCTTACGTCGTTTGCTGGAAGCTATCTGGTGCCGCCAAATAATATCAATATGGAGAAAGTATATAAAGAGCTGCGATCTCCAAAAGAAAGTGTAAAATTCCTTGTCCTCGCAACCGTGTTAATGTGTTTCCTAATCTACCTGTTACAATTGTTTTGGCGAGAAGAGCTGACAACAATGACAAGGCTAAGGTTAGGAATATGGTAGAGTTTAATAAGATATATATTATGCATCTATTTAATATTTATCCGGCGAAATACTCCCTCCATCACAAAGTATCGCACAAAGTGTCGCATTGCCCAAAATTCCTCTCAAACTCAGCAGCGCTTTGGCAAGATGTCGGAGACGAAGACATTTGAATTTATTTCATCGAATTGTCACATCAGTCATTACTGAGTGTATTTAGGGAGGTATTTCCGATGTGAATGTTCAAACAGGTGTATCCGTGCACCAGTTCATTCACTTTCCCAAACAAATTCAACATTTAATTTGTAATATAATATTTTGATTTTCAGTTGCACGATACAGAACCTCCAGTTATCTTCACTGCATCGGAGTCAGGCAAGTTAGCAGATACGAGTTGTCCGTTAGGACTGGTGTCTGGCCAGGTTCGGGTACAACAGCAAACACATCTTTCATAATTTACGGCGATGAAGGTAACAGCGGTCGTCTTACAATACAGCAAGACCTTAGTACTGGCTTCAAACCTATCTTTGCACGAGGAACTGAACAAACGTTTGCATTCGTCTTGGACCAAGCCTTGGGCGATATTTACGCACTCCAAGTTTGGCATGATAACTCTGGCAACGACCCTTCATGGTTTTTAGAAGATATAACCATAAAATTCCTAGCTCAGAAGGAAGTTGGTTATTTATATTTGAGATGTGGCTTAGCCTGGAGAATGAGTCCTGCTCCAATGAAGTGCTTCAAATCCTGCAAGATCTGCTCCCAACATAACAACCAAAGCTCTGAAGGACATGTTCTCCGATGGCCACCTCTGGCTTTCAGTTCTAACTAAGACCCAAGGGAACTGTTTTACTAGAGTCCAGAGGATCACATCGTGCCTTTGTCTACTGTTCTGTACAATGGCTGCAAATGCCGCGTTTTATTATTGGGGAACACAATCTTACCAAACCATCAGCCTGGGACCACTCAAGTTTTCTGCACGACAAGCTATCGCGAGTATACAAAGCAACCTTCTCGTCTTGCCGGTTCACGTCATCATTTTGTTATTCAAGAAGACCTCAGCACGCTTGCAAGAACGGTTTATGGAGATGGCTGTTCTACATTACATGGGGTTTGTGTAGCGTACTGACTGTAACGTCAGCAGTTTGTCACTGTTTTATACAGTCTCATGTGGGAAAGCGAAAAAGCCAAGAGTGGGTCTCTTCAGTCGCCGTGTCTTTCTTCCAAGATATTCTGATCGTTCAGCCCTGCAAATGTCTTCTTCTTGTCTCTCTGACTGTGATGTTCTCAAAATGCAAAGCAAAGAAAGTTCTTCCTTTTGGACAGCACGGTGGAGTAGTACCTGATAAGAAAGTAAAGGCAATCTCAATGACTACGACTGATTTATTAAAATCAAGAAAGGAGAGTGCCGCCAGAGCCAGACATCGCTCGATGATTAAACAAGCATGTTTCTATTTTGGCATTTTTTTGTTGTTGTTGGAATACTTTCGTATGGCAGCAGAGATTCCTCGCGATATTTGTTGTCAAAATCCCTTGAAGACAACACGCGGCGTTTTGAGAAGGTATGCGATGATATCATTATGACAATGTGTATTTTAAGTTTTTAGCGGTTCCTTTGAATAAATTTAGCTTTATTTTACGCACTCTGGGCTGTAAAAAAAATAGAGAAAAAAGTAGTTGGATTTACCTTATTCTGGTTCCAAGCATTTATTCCACGATATGTTTTCCCACCATCAGACCATTGCTGATGTAAATCAGATTACGTGCATTAAATGCTCAATTAGTTTGCAGGCCCGTAGACAGGATATTGAATCGGGAGGTGCGTGAGAGCGTCAAAGGTCCGAGTGTACGAGCGCCGAAGGCGCGAGATTCTAGGGGGGTTAGGGGAAGAGATTTTTCAAGCCAAAGGAGTGAATATTTGGATGAAGAAAATGCTCGCTTGATCGTGTTGTCTTGTCGTGTTGTCTGCCATTGTTTTGGTGTATTGGATGAACAGTTGTTTTCAGACTTCCTTTTCAAACTACACTAGTTAGGCGGACGCATCCATCTCACATTCCCCTCCTCCCCTCCTCCCCTCCCTCCCTACGGGCCTGGTTGAGCAATTTACTACTCACGGAAAAAGTTGCTTTCTTCTCTCAAAATTAGCCTTTATCTAACCATCTATCGTTAAATTCAATTTCTTCTTCAGGTAAGAAGTCCAAGTTCGTTCTGGAAATGGATAAACGAGTCCTTAATTCCGTATCTGTACGCCAGCCATTACCAGTCTATTTACCAACAGACTCCCGGGTTAAGCGGTGAGCTCACATCGACTATAATTGGGATGCCAAGATTGCGTCAGCTGAGAGCGAGAAAAGGTAAAACTGAATCACATGTTGTATTATTTATTGCAGATGATTTAGCTTAAATTGATAGCAATTCTCAGTTACCGAACCTTTTCTCCTCAGTGCAATGCCCAGTACACCAGCTCGCAAACTCCTGGCAACAATCCTGTTACGATTCCTACTCACAAGGGAAGGAGTTCAGGGAACCTTTTCAACCCAACCAAGCGACCTCACTGATCCAGTTCAGAGGATGTCCTCTTCCGTGGCTTTATCAAACAGCCAAAGAACTCAACTCCTCGTCACAATGGGGTCAGCATGCTTGGTATGGCGGCGGGGGATATTCAGCATATTTAGGCTATGAAGAAGAAACCGCCCGTACAATAACACATCTTCTGCAATCAGAAAATTGGGTTGATCGTCAAACAAGGGCTGTCATTGTAGAATTTTCTGTTTTTAACCCAACAAGCAATATACTAGCTGTTTGTTCTTTGTTCTTCGAACTACTTCAGACGGGTCAGGCCACCGTATTTAAACGAATCGACACCATCTCGCTCTACAACACCGATTCTATCCTCCAAGTGTTTCAAGGCCTTTGCCTGGTCATCTTTTTTGCCATGGTGTTCTTCAAGTTTGGTGAAACTATAGTAGCAGTGGTAAGACAACGCCGGCGTTACTTTCGTTTGGTTTGGAATTGGCTTGAACTTGCGCACTTAATGTCATCAATTTTACTTCTTCTGTTCAGCTTTATGAAGTCCTATCACGTTTCTGTGAGTGCACAAAAACATGCAGCAGAACATCTTTGCTACAGTCAATTTTCAACCGTCCGTTCTATGGGCAGATGTGAAAACAGTTTTCCTAGCCGTGCTCGTGTTTCCTTACCACGGTCAAACTATTACAGCTAACCTACTTTAATATGTACACCCGAGTGTTTGCTCGGGCACTCCGCATCTGGATGTGCGACCTGCCGTCATTCATGGTCGTTTTATCAATCATATTCCTAGCGTTCCTTCTAGCAGGAATCTTGATCTTTGGATCATCCAATGGCCGCTATTCAAGTTTTTGGCCGGCATTCTCATTTCAGCTTGAGATGGTTCTTGGGAAAGTGAAAGCTCGACCAATATTAGACGTTGTTCAAGTTAACTCGATTGTTGGGCATGTATTTGTTACTGCACTCCTTGTAAGTGTTACCATACTGCTGATGAATTTCTTCCTATCTACCTTAAACGATGCAGTCAATGAGGCCAAAACGATGGAGGAACTGAAAGAAAATGAACAAGAGACAAGTAAGAGCAAATCATTAAGCGACACGCCTGATGTAAACGTCTGCCATAGAGGAATGCCCGCTGACGACTATGAAGAAAAGAAACGCAGCAATGGAAAGCAGCACGGAAAAACACCCAAAGTAAGACGTTTCCTGGTTAAAGGGTCTTTCCCGAAAATCGAAGATATTTTTCTATCAAATCAGCAACCATTTAAAGACCATTGACGCAATACAGAACCTTCCTCAGATGTACATACTGGAAAAAAAAGCTGACTGAGGTTCTGGAACGCTTCGATGCGGCTTACCCTGACGACATCAACACCAGTGAGAAGAGAGTTCGTTTTGGCGACGTAACACACAGTGCAGGTTATGGTTCATCGAGATCCAATGCCATAAGAGACATAACAAGTGAACTAAACTAAACGTAACTAAAATCCTTGCAAGGATTCCCACTGGAATAGGCCTTTTCAATCCGGCTCCAGCTGGCTGTATTATAGTAGAGAGACATTTGTAGACGTATTATCGTTATTCTATTATATTTAGGTCATGTGCTCGGCTTCACAGCTTTATGAACTCTTATGTGTGATTGAATCGTGTATAAACTAAGACAAAAGAAACACATATCCAATTAAACGAAGTTTCTTCAGAGAAAAGCATAGCGTATGTAAATATGATCGAGCAATAATCTGGCGAATATTGGTTCCAGGGATTAGTGACGGGATTATCGTTTCCTATCGAGAGGTTAATACAATAAGAGAGGAAAAACAAGGCAAGTTGCAAGAGCCTCGCTTGTCCATGATTGTTTCAGTACATCAGTATGAACTACAGACTGCAACTATAATCATTATTGTCTGAACCTCGCCTCGTCTCTTCGTGCTCTGTTGCACATAAGGCCGTTACGCTTTTCCGCCATCTAACTTTGTCCTGTCGCTAGCTGTCTTACCTCGGACCAAGATTGTCTGAAACTGCAGACCATTAATTCCCCACTCAGTCTCACAAAGCATATCATATCAAATTTAGTATTGATCGGGTTTCAATCACTAGTTAGTTGTGTAATCGCTCGATATCTACTATGTCATTTTAATGAAAACCCGACATGGGTGTCAGAAGCGAGAAAAAAACTCGTGAACCCGGCCGATAACTACTAAGATTCACTGGGGACGAAATTACCTAATCGGAATAAATAGAGTTACTAGAAACTCGATGAGTGGAAGCGATGAATCGAACGCTACGAATGGTATTGTATTACTGCAGGGCTTGACGAAAATGGCGAGAAGGTCCAAATAAGCACATACGCTAGTGTCGGAAAAATAAATTTTAAAAGCTTCCACCATATGCATCAAGGGGAAGAAGATCAAACGTACGCCACCGTAAAAACAACGCTTTGAATGCTTGAATGTCAAGTTCGAGTCGACCGTAATGGATTTCATAAAAAAGCCTGCACGATTTTCTTGCAGCGACCAACTAGTTTGGACCTCTCAAAGCAAAGAAGAATTCATACAATATCGCATCGTTGTCGGTATACGACACGCCACATTATCACAAATGCTTATTCAAATAGAAACACTGGATAACATGCACTGTCAAAGAGGCAAATTATTGAATGCTGCTTTTACAACACCACAATATTCTGGAAGGAGATGACATCAAGAAACGTAATCAGATAAAAAAAACTTTTAAAAGAGTTTTTATCCGAATTTATTTAAGGGTCAGTTGGAGAGTTGGAAAGAGAATATAGCATCAACTGAAGCCTGGATCAATCCCTCATGCGCTAATTAGTTGAAAACAATGAACGAAGAATTGATGAAATTGAAGATCATGCAAAACTTAGGTGTCATCACTGAAGTTGATATATATCGGTCGACTGGTGTGCTGGGATGGTCGTTATTCCCAAACCTGATGAGAAAATCGTATACGCTTGGATTTCACAATTTCCAACGAACGTATTCCACGCGAGAGACATACCTGTCCCTCTTCCCTACAGATTGACAACCTTTTTGTTCCAAGTAGGGAGTCAAAGTTCTTCCGCAAGCTGGTCGATTGCAACTGATTTCGACTTTTGGCAAGAGAAGACTAGCTCCCGTTTGTTAACAACATTTATCACAGCCTTTAATTGATTCAACTATAATCAGTTGCCATTCGGTATCAATTCAAATATATTATTGGAAGGCTTTGCATGGCCAAATTCCCTTAACTGAAGTAGGACATTCATGGAAAGACAAAGACGGAGAGAAGTACTGAATAAATGTCACGAATGGGCCACCTTCAATTCGGAAAAGTGTGAGGTTTCAAAGAAAAAAATGTATGTTCTAAACGAAGAAAGAATCAAGTCACAACTGGGCAAAACAGATTATATTCGAGACATGGATGCGTCCCAGAACGTAATTTACGTATGCACCAGTGGGGCCATTTTCTTCCCTGTCTGGTGGAGAAGACAAAAATAATGAGAGATCTCTGTCAGTAAGTAGAACGAATTTTTGGAGGGGAAAGTTCAACAAGACTGTGCTTTTGAGAGGATATAGGCTTAATTAACTTGTCGTACACTCAGCTCAACTTAGCAGATGGACGTGGTGCTGTTCGGCTACAAGAGCAAGATAACTGGGCAAGGAAACCTATCGCCAAAATGTCCCGAGATCCATGACCAGCACAGAACGTACTGAGATACCCTCAAAGGCTACAACCTGGGCGTGGGAAATTCCACGTTCACATCCAGGAAAATATTTATTCATAGCAGATACCTTTTCAGGAGCTAACCGAAGACCTGAATGTGTACGTGGCTAAGAAAACATTGAAAGTCTACTAGATAGTGAGGCGAAAACTAGACGAATTACAACTTCGCCAGCCATATGATGAAGTATGCAGATAATTCTGTACTGAAGGCCCAAGTTTAACTGACCGATAAATCCAAGCTTAACTCGACACTTGATGATTCTTGACCGGGAGAGCGTGCATCACAGCACAGTCCAAAGAAGTCTCTTGAAAAAAGACTCAGACTAATCTCTCCGTACGTTCATTCCTTTGCTTTAAAATAGTTGAGTGTCGCGAGAGGCGCAAAACAGTTCGGTGGTCAGGTCTAAGCAAACAGATCGAAAACATCGTCACAGCGTGTTCAACCTGTTGCAGGGATAGACCAAAACCATGCATAGTCCATAATCTATTATAATACCACCTCGACTGCCAAAAAGACCATGACATAAGGTAGCCACAGACCCCCCCTGGGGGGGGGGGGGGTACTTGACCCATGTTTGGGTATAGGGGAGCAGCCGAGGGTTTGAAAACCTGACCCTGTTTAGGGCTAAAAAACAATAAAAACCCCTGAAATACCTACCCTGTGTAGGGCAACATCCTCTATTTTAGGACCCTGTTTAGTTTGCAATTTAGCGAATCCCGTTTGACTGATACGCGGCAAACGTCGCGGATCTCTAAATACTATATAAACCGTATTTTTACGACGACAATCGTGCAACCATACCCTTTTTAGGACAGGTTCAGACCCTGTTTAGGACAGACTCGCATGAAATTGTATACCCTGATCAGGGCAGAGAGGCCAAAAACCATACCCTGTCCAGCGGCACGTCCCGTGTAGGCTACAAAAGGGAGCACCCACCCATCAGTTCAGATGATTCCATCATTGGGCGGTGACGTTAAGCCGTTTACCTTGTGTCCTACACCTTCTGATACTTAAACTAGTACGTTAAAACAGAACAGTGGCACTGACATCACTGTTCGAAAAGAGTAGTAGATGTAGTCCCCGGTGTTTGTGTGGTCTAGCCCGGTTCACATTCAGTCATTCCACATCGGCAGTAGAACCCCGCTAACTAGCGGGGTTCTACTCCATTAAAACCATCATTGCTTTAAACGTAAACTGATCGGGAAACTGATATTACTACCGTTTAGAGACCATTGAATTTTATTGTTAAACTGGACTGTGAAAGTTTAATTTGGCATAAAGCATGAGATTACAATTACGTTTTAAAGTCAAGATTCGCCAGTATAAGTTTTAGAACGTTGATCATCTAGTTTATTTTTTTCTAAAGGAGGATGTGATTATCAGTTATCACATCACGTGCAATATTGATCAGGTTTCAATATATTAAGCTAGACACAGGACATATACTCTCTAGCCGTTGTGTAATTTCGATGTTTTGACTTAGATTGTGTCGTCAATAACCCAACAGAGAACGGCACCAATGAATGCAGTCTGAAATCAATGATGTAGTCTGCATTTTAAACTGCTCAGTTTGAATTTTACAAGAGCCTAGGAATTATCAGTGTTCTTTATGTATGGTTACCATGTATATGGTCAGATATAAGTAAGTAAATATCGGTTAAATTATAACTTTATTTATATAAAGAGCCCAAACTGTGTGACCAATTTTAATTAATTCACATTCTTTCTTGCTTGTAGACTATCCAATCAGAAGCCGATAATAGCTATTCTCGCCTTCTGATTGGATAATATGCGCGCAGGAAAGAATGTGAATTAATTAAAAGTGCTCACACTTTTGGGCTCCTTGCTGCAACATATAGACGAAGAGAGAAACATCCGTAAATGTTATCTTCTAACAGTGTAGCTAACGTCTTTTTAGAGAGAGTTTGCCTTTAAGTAATTTTTGTCTTATTATTGATTTCCTAAGTATTAAAATTGAGAAATATAAATGTTGTAGTCAACACGTTCCTACTACTTGTTAGAACCTTGACTTTTTTCAGTCTTCAGAATTTCACGAAAAGAATAACATCACTTTAAAAGTCGTGAAACGCACGTAAGCTATATTATTGCGGTCAAGACATTCTGGAATAAAAAGAAAACACATTGAACATATGTAAAGAGGTGAAGGTGTCTGTTGTTCCCAATACTTTACACCTTCCCGTCTTTGGCATTCTTATTACAGCTAGACGATGAAGCGTACAGAGAACGTTTAGTGTAAATATGTAAAGTATTTCTCAATGAACTGAGTCGAATGCGTCTGACGTTAAAATCTGTTGCCATGACAATGTCAAAAGAGGTCAAAAGTTCTCTAATTTGGACTTTTGGGGGCTTTTAATTTTGAAACTATTCGGTGAAAATTTTTATTTTCGACATTTGTTTAAATTTTCAAAAATTATGTCAATGGGGCTCAGAGCCACCTTAATTTTTCATAAAATTAAAGTGGCTCTGAACCCCTTGACATAATTTTTAAAACATTTATTTGTAAAAATGCATGTTTTATCTATGAGTAGTTTTACAGTGCGACGTAACTTACCGTAGCCACCAAACAAACTTTTTTACAGCGTCCTCTCGTAATGTTTGACGGACATGCCTCCTTGCAAAGTTGAACACGATCAAATGGAAACTAGTCGCATCGTATTTATCAATAAAAGTTATACCATTACTAGAGGGCACTGGTAACAAAGTTTGTTGGGTGGCTACGGTAAGGCGCGTCGCACTATAAAATGATGTACGTTTGACCTCTTTTAATGCTGTAATAGCAGCGAATTTTGACGTCATGGATATATATCTCAATTTTTTATTGGTACAACCTATACAAATTTGTACTAAAAGTTACTCTTGAACATCGATCAATGATGTAGCTGTGATAGAATGCCAAAGGCAGGATACTACAGTAGCACACTGTGAGTGCGCAAACGATGAAACCGTAACGACGTGACGCCCCACATGACGATACGTATAATAAACGATAAATGATCCAGGTACACGATGTGACTCTGTCTCCTATACAGCTTTAATTATAAAGGACCAACATCTAAATACACCTTTACATGAAATGCCGGATGACAATCCGTTAACATTAGCATATCCTGTCAGCATCACGATAATGCGATAGTACGGTAGTGCAGTTTACAAAACTAAGAAATAAACGGAAAGTTACAAGACAGGATAAAAACAAAATGGTTCAAAGACTGTAGTTAAACGATAAGTTAATTGATATCTAATTTGCATTTGTGTCCATCGGTCATTGAAACGTTTACATTGAGCAAGGCACATTTCAGGGCCGTAGCATGGGGAGGGGCCGGGGGTGGGGGGATAAAGTTTAAGTAACATATCTGATCCATGGTTTTGCCTTAGTGCAAAGTTGAACACTAGATCTTGTTTAAATAGTTGTTGTTAATTTTCGCGGGATATTTCCAGCTTCTTTCATTTCATTTTATGAAATTATTTAAGCATGAACTGATGATTTGAGGACGTTCACGGTACTACGTGAAAGTACAACTTAAACTTGTTAACTGATAACGTGTATTGTAAGGAAGCCTGATTAAATGTAATTTTGTTGTTGTTGTTCCAAATTTTTATCTGAACTATCTATAACAATTATTGTTGGGAATAGTGAACCAACTTAATTCGACGCTTTAAACAATTGAATGAATGAATGATATGTATATATGATTGTAAATAATTAGTCTAGTATAGTTTTTATTATTGCCCTGCTTTCTCTTATCTTTAATTTTTATTTAAATATTTGATTTGTAATTTGATATTGTGGCGGAACAGCCCTAGTAAGGGAGCTATAATAAACGTATGTATGTATGTATGTAAGTGCTAGCTCAATTTAAAGAAACAGTGCTTTACGCATAAACCATTGAGCTATAAAAGCTTTTATTAACATTATAACCTGGTCCGATAAAAGGTTTGTATGTACACATATCTAATACATCACTAACACAAACCAGATACAAAACGACATTCTAGCTGAGCATCCAACAATTCGTTATAAATTTGGGTGAAAGCCTAGAACGTCTACTGCCCCTCAAATGCACTGCGTTTAGGCCACATTTTTTTAGCACAAAATTGTTTTATTTTTGTCAATTCAAAGCCGTTTAAACTTGCTGGAAACTACTCTCAGGCTGGAAATGCTATTTCAGAGACCCTAGATTTAACATGCCCCCGGACCCCTAGAAAGTGTGCCCCCCCCCCCCCCCTTGCATTTTATCTGGCACCTCGCATAAACAGCGTCACAGGGCCGGAGGGGAAAGTCATCGGCCTAGTTTTCTGCGCGATTGAAATTTAACAATAACAAAAACTAAACATTTTAGCGAGTTATATTCATTTGATAAATCAGTATCCACATTCCCGGCCACTAAAAATCTGGAAGAAGTTTACTGTATTAGTGAAATCCTCTTTGGGTAGTAGTATGAGACAAGTTTTGTGAACTGGTTGACGGTTCGAGATCGTCGGAATCGCTTAATGCAAGTGTTAGTGGTCTTGAATTGGCCACTACCTCTACCTCACACTTTAGGGTTCTGAAGGATTCTTTGTCTAGGCGATCACCATGTTCATGCACCAGGCCTGCAAGCGTTTTCCTTGTAGTCTTGATTTGCATTTTGCATGCACCACTCATATGGCTGGCTGCTGCTCGTCTATGGCCGGGAGCAGTTCATTTCTTGCACCAACGACGTTCGGCGCCGTTTTAACTTCGTATTTCTTGCACTGGACCACGACGTCGAGTTATGAAACCGTCGAATGGTAACCTGCTGCAACCTGCACGATTAAGTCGACAACCAACTCTAAGGAAGCTGTTATGAAGGTAGTAATTAAGGCGATACACGGAGCTATTGATGTTCACTTTCTTTTGCTTCTGTAACTTCCTTTCCTCATTTTATCTCATCGGCATGGCCAAACGCTGAAGACAGGACAAACAGTAATCAGTTATGGCCCACGTCAAGAAAACTCTTCCATGGAAATTGATTCCATGCAGAACTACACGGCTTTTGCTGATGAGTGAGTTTGTACAAGTGGAACTCTCCTTTGGCGCATGCCTGACGGAGTTCCTTGGATTAGTTTAACAGCAGCATCTTCATCTTCCACCGATCTTAAGCAATCATCCACATAGAAGTTTGATCTGTTTTTACCTGTGGTTTTAGCATGCAACAAGAGTTTCATGTTCAGGTACGAAGTCCTCAGACGTATTATCTTCAAAGAAAAAGTTGCAGGCTTGGAGAGAGGAATGCCTCAAATAGTTGAACTATTATTTGATACTTTTCTGCTGAGGTCTGCTTGCAAGTCTCCACCTGGCCACCAGAGAAATATGAGGTCAATTGCAATTATCTGCCTTCTATATCGGCCATATGCATGACTATGGGATTTTGTCTGATGCTGGTGATGACACCTACCAATGAATTGGCAACGCCTTGTATAAACTGTTCGTTCAATGATGTTTCTAAGTACTTGGCACTACAACAACAACAACAAAAAAAACTCGTATTTTCTCAGGCATCATTGGATGGTAGATTCCTTGAAGGGTATATACCATACTTTCCCAGGCTCTTTGTTAAGCGAATCTTTTGGTATTTTCCGTGCATAAACTTTCGCGGCTACAAAGTTCGTATAGTCACGGTGATACTTCTCGTAATGCAACATATGGCATCATAACATTGGTTTTTCTGAAAGGGTGTGGTGATTCGTAGTTGCCACCGCTGTGACAAATGCTTTCCTTTCCTTTGAATATATTGAAATCTAACTCAGACATACGCTGATCGAACAGCTTGAGGTGATACAACTTCCTTAAGGGGTGGACCATTTAACTTCTGATAGGGGGGGGGGGGGGGTGATTTGGAGTAGGCGCTAATATTTTTCAAACCCTTTCATGCACAATAATTTTTTTTCTCGGAGCATGTGCGTGTATGATATTTTTTTTCTAAAGTTGCGTGTGTCAGCCCATCAGGTATAGTAGTGCCTTGCAAGAATTTTTTTTCGGCAGTGGCCGTGTGTACAATTTTTTTGTACAAGTGAGCTTGCAGGATATATTTTGCACAATCACTCCCCCCCCCCCCCCCCCCCACCCCCCTCTCAGAAGTTAAATGGTCCACCCCTAACTAACTCTCGACCTCTCCCGGACTTTGACTCGATGACTCGTGATTCCGCTGGGTTATGACGTATTTTTTACTTACCAATTTTCGTGATGCCTATTTGCGTGATGCCTATTTACGTGATGCCTATTTGCATGATGCCTATTAGCGTGACACCTATTTGCGTTATGCCTATTTGCGTTATGTCTATGCGTGATGCCTATTTGCGCGATGCCTATTTGCATGATGCCCATTTGCGTGATACCTTTTTGCGTTATGCCTATTTACGTCTATATGCGTGATGCCTATTTGCGTGATGTCTATATGGGTGATGCCTATTTGCGTGATACCTACTTGCGTGATGCCCAGTCGCGTGATGCCCATTTGAGTGATGCCTATCTGCGTGATGCTTATTTGTGTGATGCCTATTTGCGCTGTGACTTTCAGCAAAAATAATGGTTATTTTCCAAACTCCCTTATTGGGCCTATGACACAGCGTAGTTACACTTTGAGCTATTTTTAGAATTACTTTTGCCGCGAAAATCACCTTTTTTTAGGCGTTGGGATTGGGGAGAGGGGACGAATGAACGCGTGTAAACATTTCTTTCAAAAGCTCATTCCGGTATGGTCATGACTATAATGGATAGCCCAAAAACAGATAAGACGTTACTCTAACCCCAGAGGAGGTTGGACACGAGCCGAACTGCAGTATGGGAGGCGATTTTGACCAATTAGAGGGCTCGTATTATCTCGACACGTTTTTCGCGATCGGAAGGCGAAGGGAAGATATGGTGTTGTTTCCCGGCTATTTTTTCTCATTTCATAGCAGCATTGAAAGAGCACAGGGCATCAGAAGAAAGGTAAGTGATTAAGGATACTGCCTGGACTGTTTGTTTCGATATTTTGGCGAGATAAGTAGGAATTATTTTGGCTTAAAGTGCTGGCTTCCAAAATGGAATTCCCTTGGTTTTAAAGTTCATTTCGTGAGCTATACTTTAATGGGGTCTCACCCCATCGCACCCCTGACGGTTTTTTCACTATATGAGTTAAAGATGGTTGAATTTGGAAGGAAATAACACCTTGCTTTGTAGATGTCATGGATAATCAGCAATCAAACAAATCGATTATAGGAGCTTATTCAAACTCATCAACGGCCATCAACCAAGGGGGTGGCTGTATAATATATCTTGAGAAGTGTAGAGTACATTTTTGTGTCATTCTTCTCAGGACTGTTTGGTTGTATCAATGTTGTCTTTATTATGGTGCCTGTAGAATCCTTGGAAAGCAGCACCCATGATTTTTTTTACATGTTATTTCCCTCTTATGTTATGAAGGAAAATCAAGATTGAATCACCTATCCAGCTATTCTAGCAATTTCCATCTTATTTTTGCGTTCTTTATCTTTTTACCTGTATATGACTGTTGACAAAATTCAGTCATTTAATATATTCCATGTACAAGTAACAGGGACTGAGTATTTGCAGTAATTGATTGAAGATTAAGTGATTTCCATGGTGGATATATTAACTCACAGCTAGTGTTATAATGATGAACCTTGATATGACCGAAGAGACACAGTCTTGTTTATATCCAGTCTCAGTCTCAGCTTATTTTTATTTTTATATTTTGTAACTTGCTCAATGAGCTAGTGTCTTTATGGGGATTAAACAGCCTCCAATATAACTGATTTACACTAATGTCTTATTTTTTTTAATAATATACCTGACCAGTAATCAAATGCATAGCAAGTTGTAAATGCAATATTTTATATTGCACTGTAATTTTTTGATGGCCAATTTCTATAGTATATAGTAGTGGCGGTTCCAGGGGGAGGGTTGGGGGGTCCAGACCCCCCTATCAGACCTGAGGGGTTTTTTTGCTTTCTCCATTATCCATAGCAAAACCATCTCCAGGATTTCTGGGGAAGGCCGCCAAACACCCCCTCCTTGCCTTTTAGTAATAACTACTGCCGTCTACTTCCAAAAATTATCAGGGGGGGAGGGGAGGGGGGGGGGGGGGGGGGGTTGGAGCGAGGAGGCGGCTGACACTTCAGACTATCCTTCAATCTACTTCACATTTTCGGTAAAGCCCTGGGACCAATTGAAATAGGTTTATGTGTACAAGAGTTTGCATCTGAATTGCAATGTGCTGGTAAAAATTTAGAAAAACAAAAATAGACAAATTATAGCCGTCCATAATCCGAAATTAAAGTGCAAGCTTGTTTAAAAAACAAGATAATCTGTTTGGAGCGATGTAATCAAGGAAAATTGCGTCGATATAGTTGTATGGAATTCCACTGAAATTGTTTGATATGACGATTTCCGCCTGGAACGAAACTAGTTGATTTACGAGGAGAAACGCGTAAAATGAACATTGGCATAAAATCTAAGAACATAATGTTGCACACCCTGGAGTGAACTTGTTTAAAGACACCATGTTGACATCGGCTAGTATATACCGAACGAATTTGAAGGAATTGTTATTGTACCTTGCGCGAACTTGCAAGTGAACGAGTCGAAGAACGCCCAGTAGTGGGCGTAGAGGCGCTTTATATTTGCGCTTTACCAGATTCAATATAAATATATCAGCTAAAGAAAACTGTCGTAAAGGATATGTCGTAGAGGATGGCCTCGTGGGCCATGGGTCTGTGCATTAAATACTGTAAATACACCATTACGTTGCAGTTCGATATTCTGCGAGCTGTAGACGGTGGATAGTGGAGTTTAGTATATACCAAACCAGTGAATAGTGCTTTTCGCGCGTTCTGATTGGCTAGTTCGGAGGTGAATAGTCTTTGCTATTCACCTCCGAGCAAAAAAATGGCTTCTTTGATCAAAGCAGAAATTACTTCCAAAAACGAGGCCGCTGCACGTTACTATCAATAATATCGTTGTTATCAATAATACCTGAAGATATTTAGAGGTAGTTCGACTAACAATAGACAGATCGAAACTGACAACAACTGACCAATCACAGTCAACGAACTTTACACGAGTCTTTACAGCCAATAACATCACGGATAAACTGACCAATCAGTTACGAGGACCAGATATATAACAACATCGACTGACTAGCACATTTCACTTGACTCTGAAGATGACTTCCGCACAGGTTGTCGAAACGTCAGTCACCAACAACAGTCCTTTTCAGGACTACAGTAACCCGGACGATCACACAAGACGAACTACTGATACTCCTGGGTTCAAACCATTTACCATATTTAGAAGTGTTCATTAGCAGCAAATTTAGTCGTGTTACTAAATAAAATCACCAAAAATGTCGTACAAAATGTTTTGTTTTACTATCGAGCAAATAGCTAGAGTATAAAGTACATGACAACGCTCAGTTTTAAAACATTTCAAACAGTTAAGTCTTTGAAGTGGTTCCAAACGCTGTCAGTCCAACTAACTTTAAAGTACAATTCCTACCTAAATCCTGAATACAGATGTCTTTCAAAAAACAAGAAGTCCCTGTAATTATTTCAATCCTGCTGCATGGGCCAACGATTTAGTTTTGTATTCGGATCGACTAATCTCGGTCCACTAGGCAAGGAAATATTCTGGTTGCCGTATCAAGATTTGACCAAGGTGCTGTGGCTTCTCAAAACTTGACTGCTTCTCCCCTCCAGTAAATTAACAGCAGTAACATCAGACGGTGGATGCAGTCACATGTGAGAAAAAACTGAACTAGAATTACGAAAACTTCTTCGGTAAGCAGCATCTTGACCATATCTTCAGTGTTCAGTTTACCTGAACGGCACTTGCAGCTTCAACATCAGTTTCTCAGGCAATAGTAACCGACAGAACTCGTAAAATACGAGAAAATAGAACTCGTCGCTTTTGGTTCATCAGTAAAAACGGAAAAAGGAATAATTTATCCTTGAAATCGTCAAAATCCATTCAACATACGAGTCATGTTGATCGCCTGATGTTGTCATGTGAGTTTTCCCGCGCTGTCATGTCCTTGGTCGCGCGCGTAGGGTTCCACTTTTAAAGGTCAGATGCAACGAAATTTGCCGGCATTAATCATACTCAACCCTCAAAAGCTGGTTTGTGGCGCTTAAAAGGCACAAAATTGGACAATTTCCGAGAATTTCCGACGGCTAAACGAAAACGAACCAGAAATGACGGCGCTTGGAATGGAAACGAATGTATGTTTTTGTGACGTCATATGTGGCGAGCTTATTTTCACGCGTGTTTTCGCTCGTGTTTTCGCGCGTGTTTGAAGCTTGTAATTTGCTTGGGTCAAGTGTTCTGGGTTTGTTCGGAGATTATTCCATAGTGTATTGACGAGAATGGATGAAGACCTTGATATCTCCTTTGAAAATGCTCAAATACAACAAATTAATCAATCTCATCCATTCCTTGCATCTCTTCTCGTCGTTAGGGAATGTAAAAAAGCTTACGCCTGATAACCACGACGGCGACGGAAACGAGAACGTCACAAAACAATATATTTAATTAGTAGTACAATTGCTCCGCACGTGCGTTTTGCATTTTATTACATTTCTTTGCCGTCCTCTGCAAAACAAACAACGTCAAATGACCAAATTCATGGTATTATGGAGAACGTGAACACACGACGGTGAATTTTCCTTCCTCTATCTGGACTTGAACTCTGTCCCTGCGAATTCAGCTCCTGAACGTGTTGGAATAATCGCGAAATAGTTTTATAGGAATGTGAAATCACTTTTTAAGTGACTTTTTTGAACAGTTGCTACAGTTAAAAGCAGTACAAAACACCATACTTGTTGATGTTTTGAAACTGCAGAATTTTGAAATTCTCGCTCTTCTCGCGGACTCGCGCGTGTATGTGACGTCATATGAGGTGAGCTTCCCATTTCCGACAATTTTCCGAAGTTTGCCCGAACGCTTCCGTTTGTAGAAGCGAAAAATAAGGCGGTTTTCAAAGTAGAATATATCGGCGACGTTTTGTCCAAATCGTTTCAAACTTCAGAATATGATTATTCATAATAATTTTTTATTCCCTATGATTTCGACTTAAAACTAATCTTATTAAAATTTCATTGCATTTGACCTTTTAAAGGGTTTTTTTCCGATTTTTCGTGGTAAAATAAATCTATAATTTTGGAGCTAGCTATTTCACTGGTTTGGTATTTAGTTTACTAAAACAATTATTCACCTCAGTGTCGGTGAACAGTGGAGGATATTTACCACGCTGACGCAATATCCCGGATGACAGGAACTCCCCTAACCGGAAGCTGGGAGATGATTAAAATGTGATTAATATGTAACAAGCTACATGAAATCATTTATTTTGTCAAATAAATGTCCTGTAAGTGTGCAACAGGTATTAAAAGCCTTAGAAGTCTTCTCGCGGGCGCGAGATTTCCACGCGCTTCGCGCGCGCGCTCGCCCGCTCGATCTGAGAAAAATTAGGGACTACTCGTAGTCTATAAAAGCCTAGTTTCTGTTGCCATTCAATTAACTTGTAGTATCATGACTAGTTTCTTGGCCAGAGAGGATTTACTCCTTTGATTATAGACGTTTTTCATTGCTATAAATTGATAACTTGTCATCATGTAGCCATTTCAGAAGATCTGACCTAAAATTAAACTTTTCCCTGGGGAATTGCGTGCGCTAAGGAGGGCTGTTTCATGGTGTTGCGATCACCAATAGTTTAAAACATAACAAATAGAAGAAGAGAAACAAAAATACTCCACAAAAATATAATGAATCACACTCCACCAAGAAACGCCTAAGGCGTTGTGTATCGTTTTTGTGTGTCCCTTCAAAAAGCTCTGGTAAGCCCCCCCCCCCCCCCCCCTCCCCCCTCCTCCCTCCGGGGGGCTAATTTAATTTCAGGGCTTATGCTTATTAGAGAGGGGGGGCTTATTTCAAATCCGCAATAATTTTCTTAGAAAACCCAAATTAAGTATCAAAATGCTATTGCACTACCAACTGAAACTTAAAACGTAACGAGTCGGTATCGCCGTTTTATAAATTAAACACCATGTTCATCCCAACTTAGTGTTTTTGAATTGTTATTGTGGGCGAACTATTTTCGTACCGCCACCTAAATTAAATAAGGGCCCCCGCCTTATAAACAGATCTGGAATCGCCACTGGCATTTGCAGTACTGACAGTTATCACTAACCCAAATCGTGTCATTCCCTTGTTAATTAATCGGTACACATACATCTGTCGTAAAAGTTGGGGGAGTTGCTAACGCTAAAGACTCTTTGAAAAAAATGTGTGGAAGTCGCAGCTAAAACACCGTAAACAGGAAACAAGTCCAGTTTGAACATTGCTGTTCGCTACTTGTATCTAGACTTCTTGTATATATAAATTAATACTGATGCAAGTTTGTCTTTGCAAACATACGACAGGATTCAATCAGAACGATAAACCGTTGGGTGAATGTGGAGTAGCATTTTTTTCATGGGGGGGGGGGGGGAGGGGGGGGGGATATTATTCCCAGTTTCACGCAACAGTAACATGCTTGATGTCCTTTTGCTACGGTTGTATTGTAAAAAACACACCAACTTCGATTCCCCAAATAATAAACAAGCAAACACGCATACGCTGCATATACGCGGTAAATAAGTCAAACTCGCTTTTGCGCTTTTGGTATTGTGAATATTTTTCCAAACGCTGGAAATAAACCATACAGTGCTTTGAAAGCTCAGAAAATGTCTTGCTTCAAGCACAAACAGATCCAATACATTACGCCATTGGTTAACTGCGATAGCAAATATAAAACCAGACATTTAGGACCGCCCCAAGGGGATACACCACGAAAAGATGCCAACGGTGTCAACCACTGCAGAATTCTCGAACATGTACGTACGAGTTGCAGGATCAAAATCATGGACATATACAACACGCAAATATAGCGACACGAACACAAACAAGACCCGGGGATACTGCTCTGAATTTTGATTGGAAAAGGGGGGGGGGGGGGGGTGGGCAGGTGCTGTCTAGTTCTCCAAATTCTGACACAATTTCAGACCAAAATAGGTCAAAAACCATACACATTTTCAGACCTGATCCCCTTTTGAGACCTGGTAATTCCCCTGGATTCAACTGTAGTCCATTAGTTAAACAGGTCTCTTCGCCATTATAGGTGTTTGTTAACCAGACAGATGGACCTATAACTGGTGTTTTGAAGTAAGATTTTACAATCATGGCGGAAAACAGTTGAGCCTTAATGTTTTGCCATCTCATCGCCATATCATCACTACTCAATTGATCAGCCGCCTCAGAAATGGCAACCTTTGATGGTAAATAAATGGAAAGTTTTGCTAGACCACACCCATACATATGATTATATTCGGGAATCGTCGTCAGAATGAAATTTATGCACTTGAATTAATTATGTCTCATTATTGTGACGCTCGTGGTTTTGGCGTGCCATAGATGACCAAAGGTGGCATCTGCAGAAGCCGATGATCTTTAAAAAGCTTCGGACAATTAATGGATCATATAACGCAATAACTTTAAGATGATGATGCGAAAAGTTATATTACTTCCAACAATTATTTATATTATAGTCCAGGTATGCCTTTGAAGACTATTTTAAGAAAACGATTCCGACAATATGAAGTAATATAACGGAAATATCATAGCCATTGGGTGAAAAAGCTTTTAAACTCTTTAACAATATGCCTTAAAAACATAATAGCCAAGTCCTAACTTTCCTCTCCTATTTTCACAGGGAAACATTTCTGGTGTCACAGGTTTCATAAACCGTAAGCAATGTATTATACATTTATTTGTGATGAAAATGTTTGTGCTTTTTTAGTGCTTTTTCCCACATGTCTGGAATATTTACCGCTTTTGTTAAATTTTATGTTTTGGTAGCGCCTTTTATCACACATGCCTTGGAAAATTAATGCTGATTACCTCGCTACAATAAAAAATAATAAATTTATTCTATGACTTAACATTCGAGCGAATAAATGTAGTTTTGAAAGTGAATTTTAAAAAAATTCACCCTACTCTTCTGACAAAAAACTTGACAATTGATTTTAATGTAGTCTCTTTGAAAGCATCTCTTCTGTTTATTTGTTTTTCCAAGCCGTAACGTTATCATCCAGAGCTGCTAGAAGAAAAACGTTTCTATCTTTACATACCAAGGAATAAATTGAAGGAGAAAAACAAATTATTTCCTTATCTTGGATTAGCCCTTTTTATACTAGACACGCACAATCCATCGAGACGAATTATGCATCTGCTGTTAGGCGTCTTGTGTAAAGACCGGATGAACACGTCATAAATGCTATAAATGGAAAAACGCACAAAAGCAGACAGTTCCTCTTGCCTCATCGATCATTGTCTAAGTTCGTCCAGATGAATGATATGTCTCTAGTATAAAAACGGCTATTAGCTAATCCGACTTAGAAAAAACCGGGCGCCCCACTGAATAACTCACATTTCTGTTACATAAACACTCGGCCGCCAAATGGCCCACAGTTGCATCTTTCGTTGCGACGAAGTAATAATTTTCTAGCATATCATGCGTACGCAGTCGTTTTCGTCTTCGTTTTATTCGTTTAAAAATATTCCGAGTTCTTGGTGTGTTTTTTATCTTTTTCCGAGCTGAATAATTGCATGTTTTATCCGTTTTGTCGCAGACACTTTTGTTAGCTTGCCAATATTTTACGAACAGCTGTCAACTGGAACAGTATTATTAATCTTTATGCGGGCAAATTACGCATGCAAAATATGTCTACCAACAATGGTTGGTTAGATAAGGCATTTGCTATGTTTCTTCTATACAAAAGAAGCTTCTGACAAACCGTACTTTGGTTAAATTGCAGTTTAAAATTGCAATCTCCAAAGCAAGTCGGTGTTCGATGTTTGTCACTTTCTTTTAATTCCAATTTCCAATGCTCATCATTTATTTGACATATCATCTTATGTGTCGCAAGCGTGCATTTTAACATCAAAGTTGTTTTCTACTGTGCTCCGTTTACTTGTGTTTACACGGGACAGTGCTATGTCTACTATCCTAGACCGATATTCAAGTGGAAGATCTGTTGAAAATGTTAATTGTCATTAATTTATGCTTTTTTAGAAATAAGTAGAGTAAGATGATAGACTGCTGATTTGTCATATCAGCCTCATTGAACAATAAGCTAATGACAACTAGTATGACAACTACATTTTCAGCAGAAGTTAATTTAAATAAGGTTTTTTTAAGTTGTACCCAACAATATGCATAATTCTTGACATCTTTCGAAAGTAGAAATTGGAACATTGGGACATTTATAGGAATCTGCCCACCGCGACTTTGACCGTTAATAACATTTTCAATATTGAAGTAAAAGCCGCCAAACTTTTTCACTTTTCCTGAAATTTATCTGGAAACAATTTGGTATGACATGTCATTGTTCACGGAACTAGCTATTACCATGGCAGCCATATTTTGACAGGCATGTTTTTTCCAAATTTGGAACGTTCGTGAGGTTTTTTTGTAAAGAAAATAACTTTATGGCAATAAGTTTGACCTTTTTTGATCATTTTAGCATTCTTTTATTGGTTTTGACCACTTTTGATTCATTTTCGGTGGTTTTCTGACGTTTTGGAAAAATCAAGAAATCCAAGATGGCGGATCCAAGGTGGCGGCTGTTAGGAAATCATGACGTAATATCTACGTCATATGACGTCATATTCACATCACGTGATTTATACGTCAAAAGGTAGACGTACTTTATACCAGGCACATGTTGAAACGGACCATCACATAAAGGACTCACGACGTAATTTTCGCCAATTCCATTTATGAGGCACTGAACAAAAGTGACCTGACAAATACAAGTACAGTGTATTCGCTTAATTTTGGCACGCGAGTTTGCCAAGAATCGATGCATTTATTTATCAGCAATTAAAAAAAAAAACATTTTAATAAAAACTTTATTGAACTCGTTCTATTTTGCCTGTTTATGGAAAAAAAGAACTTGACCAATATTTCCCCAATACGGACATAACAATCTGGCTCAATAACATATATTTATAAAACATTCAACTCACTATCTCTTTTCTGATTGGCCGAAAGCGTACAGTGAATTTTCGAAATCAGCACCTTTGAAAGCATCTACGTCATCTACCTACAGATTAGCGAGAGGATCACGGGTAATAACCTGCAGATTATACAATAATCATGTCAAGGACACTCAAGGTCACGAGTAATCATGTCACTGATCTAAGACCGCGGGGCATGATTTCCAAGGGTAATCATGTCGAGTTCGCGCGCTTTGCATTGCTTGCCGCCATGTAACATCGGTGGCAGAAGCGTCATTCTTTTTCGTTGAATGTATAATAAAACAATTATTGGATGAGGTTTTTGTGATATCCAGAATAATCAAGGTCTCGGTAAGATTGTAAGATCCAATAATTGTTAAATAGCGCTCTTATCTTGTTTTTGTTCCGTGCTGAACACGGTGGTTTGAAAAATTGGGTCACTTTTTCACTCGCCTAAGTTATGTTTTGATTTAAAATCCTGTTTATAAGGATTTTATGCCAGTAGTATATAAAATGAGGGTTCTGAGTCGGGCGGATCATGCAGATCAAGCGGATCCGCGATGCAGGTGACGTCATAGTTATGAATAGGTCTGTAGAACCAGAATAGTGACGTCAGAACAATAGACAATAGATCTTGAGAGCTTGCTAAAACTTGCCTGAGCCGGTCTACGTGAGGGCTTGCCCAAACTTGCCTAAGTCGCGTTCGATTCCGTTTCACGCATCGTTACCCAGTTTAATATGTTAAAGGCCGTGGCAAACGCGGAAACATTGTTGCGGAAACTCGGTTGAGCGAATTTGCATGAGAGATTAGCACCTCTTTGTCTGGGATTAAACAGTTTAGTAGCACTTTTGTTTTATTTTCTGTAAAAAACACTCTATTGTTGTCTTCGCTTATTACACTGACCTGTTTTTTTTTTCAAGTTTCTGGATCAATATGTCTCACTACACCGTGTGACAATCATGGCACCGATCTATTTTCCCTCCTCCTCCACATTTCTATTTTTGCTGACTATGACACCAGCACCAGCACCACAATTATATTGTTTTACTCCACCACCACCCCAATTCTGGAAGGGTACAGAAAGGGTACAGGAAGGTTGCAGAAAGGTTACAGGAAGGGTACAGGAAGGGTACACCACCACCACCACAATGTTATTGTTTACTACCATTACCGTGTTGGTGGTGGTGGAGGAGAAAAACAATAGAATTGTGGTGGTGAACAGAAGGGAACGGATTAAATTTCTTCCAAATACAAAAAAATCCACCTTTTCCGGCATCAAAAATAAACTTTTGTTAGCTTGATGTATTCCCTTTATTGTCAAATCATACTGCAAGTTCCCTAGCTTTAAACTTTTTTATTTTATAAGTTTGGAAAATATTGATTTTCCGGAATTCACGTTATGTAAATATATATAGGATATTACCAAGGCGGCGCGAAGATATGGATTTTATTTTGAAGTTGTAAAAACAATACTTTACGAACGAGCGCAGCGAGTGAGTAAAATATTGTTTTTACCACTCGAAAATAAAATTCATATCTTCTTTTTATTATATAGACAAACGACAAAAGCACAAACTTTATCGCGAACTCTTGCAGTTTTCTTCTTCGTGTTAACGTTTTCCTACTCCTCAGTGAACGATTTCATGTCGGCTTCAGTGAATTTCGCGAATCTATCGCTCGCCATTTTTCAACCGGAGTTTGGCAGCTTTGCACAAAAAGCCATGCAAAAGCGGGAAATGACGTCATCGATATCCTCACTAGTGAGGATATGGAAAATACGCCACTCGGGTCCCGGATGTAGTTTCGTTTATTATATAGACACAAGTGTTTTACTGGAAAATAGACCACTCATAAAATTCATACGAAACTACATCCGGGACCCGAGTGGCGTATTTTCCATATCCTCACTAGTGAGGATATCGATGACGTAATTTCCCGCTTTTACATGGCTTTTTGTGCAAACCTGCCAAACGCCGGTTGAAAAATGGCGAGCGATAGATCGTGAATTCACTTGAAGCTGACACGGAAATCGTTCACTGAGGACGGTAGGAAAATGCTAAAACGAAGAAGAAAACTTCATAGACTTAAAATTATTCAAGGAGTTCCTTGAAAGTGAAGACGAAAGGAGAGAAATTCAAGAAAGTCCAGCCATCGAGTTGCAATAGTTCGCGGATAAAGTTTGTGCTTTTGTGGTTTGTCTATATAATAAAAAGAAAATTACACGGTGGCTTGAAGATATGAATTTTATTTTCTCGTGGTAAAAACAATATTTTACTCATTCGCTGCGCTCATTCGTAAAATATTGTTTTTACCACTCGAAAATAAAATTTATATCTTCGCGCCGCCGTGTAATATCCTCTATATACATTTTACGAGTGGTCTATTTTCCAGTAAAACACTCGTGTCTATATATATTTATATAATTTACTGTGTAAAACTCGCGCTGTGATTGGTTTAGAACTGTCATCTATTAGAGTACAGACGCACGAATGACGTCACGAAGCGGGAAAACGCGCGGGCGCCCTGCCTGCTCCAACAAATCCTTCGCTCAAAACAGAGAAATATTTTCGTCAAACTGGAAATATTCCGTAGGAAATTCCATGTACTTCAATTGATACGAATTTTAAATCGGCTGTTCAAGCTTGGCTAGAACTTGGAGGAAAATATGATGGACTTTTATAGCTCATTGTAAACAGAATCCGAGACATTTAGCGGGATATTTGTTCGCCGTGAAGCGACTTGCAACGGGATTTGGACTGGAATAATTCAGATTGTTTTTCCTCATATCAGGTTAGTCTCTAAACATTTGCTTTTCGAAACATTTGCTGAGTTGAGCTGTAGTTTATTTTAAGCCGTTTAGTTTTCACAAAGTTTTATTTGAGTGCATGAAAACACTGTGGCCTAAACTCGATGTTTGTTGACATAATTTTTATCGGCTTATTTAGCGTACATTCAAGTGAAAATCCGAAGCGAATATCTCCAAAATTATATAAAACAAATAGATTCCATGTTGCCGTGGGTCTGTTCAGTAATAGATCACAGAAGACGTCAAAATGTGGTAAGAACATCAGTGACCAACTCGCCGCAGCGGCTCGTTGGCCACTTTTTTGTTCTTACCACATTTTGACGTCATCTGTGATCTATTACTGAACAGACCCACGGTAACATGGAATCTATTTGTTAAACAATAACTCTTATTATATTACGTTCTCATAGCGCTACATTGAGAGGAGAGAGCTAAAATGAATTATTCGTTCCTTCTGTTATGATACAAATAGTTGTAGCATAGACCCTATGCCAAAATGGCTGCCAATTTGAAATTATTTTGTATGCATTTAAATTAGCCTAACTAACCTCGTTCTAGAGTAAAAATTATTTGAATTATCGACTCAAAAACGAGGTTAGTCAGGCTAATTTAAATGCATACAAAATAATTTTAAATTGGCAGCCATTTTTGCATAGGGTCTATACATCGTTTTATGTCATTTAAGTTTGTAGTTTTTATAATACTTTTACGCTGTTTTCCTTAATATGTTTCGTGAAGGTTTATAGCGAGCTCAGGCTCTAAAATGTACATGGCGCTTTCATAAACCAGCTCTAAAAAAATATCCCCTAAAGCACGAATCTATTAGTGTTGGCATCATTTTTGTGCTCTGGACTATTATTTTAATGTGAACGTTAAGCTTCTATCGACTATTTCTTAATATTCAACAACTACTATAGAAATATTTACGTCTTTCTTTAATATTTATCGACGACGGGCCAGTGGAGCGCGGTGTCAGACACATCTTTACATCATTCCCATTGATCGACTGTGGGACCGTGGACCATGGTAACGCGAACCTTACGCCTTCACAGTTGCCGAGTATAGTAAAATTGCTCCCCACGCCAATCAGGAATTGTTCCACTTTTGTTCAAAGGGGAACGTTCCTAAATCGAATATCGGAACAGCAAACAAAACTAAAAATATGTCAAAACGTCGCCTAGATAATAAATAAACACTTTAAAAAGAATCTGATGAATCTCTATGTGGTCAACATGCAACAGCCAAAATTTGAGTAAACTAATCACGGTTGATCATGGGAAAATGCACGTGCAAGTTAAACATTTTGGGAAACGTATCACGGGATCGGTGCCTTGATTGTCACGCAGTGAGACAACAATAGTGTGTTTTTTTTGTTTTACAGAAAATAAAACAAAAGCGGTACTAATCTCTCGTGCGCATTCGCTCAACCGAGTTAACATACTAATACACGCCTTTGTAACTTGTCGAATCGATTACTGTAACTCTCTACTATCTGGTCTACCACAACATATGCTGCAAAAGCTCCAATATGTGCAAAATGCCGCAGCCCGTCTTCTCGCGTATTCTCAGTAAGAAGTACGAACACATTACACCGATATTGATAGAACTACATTGGCTCCCAGTTAAATCAAGAATAGAGTTCAAGATTTTAATTTTGACTTTTAAAGCTTATTATGAAACTGGACCTAAATACTTAAGAGCCGTTGTCGGTAACTTTAAGAATCCGGCGACAGAAGCAAAAACATATTTTTTTTTTTATTTGCCCCAAAAGACCCTTTTAGTCAACCATTTTCGAAAATAATATTCAAAAGTTCCAGCGAGTTTTTATTTTGGCGAAAAATAGGAAAGTTCGAAATCGGTGGAAAATTATGCAAATTAGGCACGTTTTAGACCGGTTATTCGGTGCATTTTCAAAACGCTCGTATAATACAACGGTAACTTATCTTGGATACATTTTTACATAATTTGTTGTTCATCCCTTGGAGTAGCTTTCCAACTATATTTCATCTCCATCTAAACTTTCTTTCCTTTCTATCCACCCGCGTAAAGAATACAATATTTGCTATTCCGTTTGTACGCTAAATTTTGCCATATTTCAGAAGACCATAACATCGGGGGTATACGTATATCCAGAAAATAAAATATCTCTTTTGAACGGGCAACTCTTCTTGTTTGTCATGTAAAAATATTTACTTTGTCCCGTGAAAAGCGAGCGCGCTAGACGAAAATATATGGCGTGCACTTTGACAGAGTTCGCTATTTTCTTTATTGCAAATCACACATACTGTTTGGAAAAAAACTCAACGTTTTTGGTATCTACTCCTGTTTTAATTCATTTAAACATATACACTTTAACTAAATCACTCCCTACCTTTATTTAAAAGTCACCAAACGACCATTTTACTTGAAGTTTTGAGTTTATTTTTCGCGAGTTCTAAATAAACAAATCGCTTACATGAACAATGGGCGATGAAAGATCCTATCTTCTGTCGACGTGTTTTGATCTGTTTTCGTAGCCTGAAATTGCTCTATCGCCTATATTCTACTTTTCCAATTTATCATACTGCCATAACTTTAGAGCAAAGAAAGTATAAATGTTGCTGTAAATACGCGAACTTTATAAATGAAAGCCTAAATATAAATAAATATTCCACAGTTGCCGGCGCACGAAAATTACTCGCTTGTATTGTGAACGGCGTGCATACGGTGTGTAGCTTTTATAGATTTAAATCACCACTGTCGCTGGAATTAAAATAGCTTGATTTTGCAGTCCAGCTTTGATTTATGTTTGTAAAGATTGTTGAAGCTATAATACTGGCAGCTGGACTCATTCTATCTTCAATTAGAACTGATTAGAATAACTTTATAACCCGACTGAGAAAACTTGAGTCTAGATATAGAGAAATGTACTTACTTGTGTGCAGTCCATGTGTTTGAAGTAGATTATATCAGAAGACATCAGAAGACATCAGAGTCAGGCAAACCAATCCTGAGTGAGGGCCAGTTACAACCGTTTCCACGACGCAAGTAACGCATATTGCGTGACGAACTGAAATGGGATACACTAGCGCGGAAAAAAGGCCGGGAAAATAACTATACCGATACTTGGGCATGAAATGACAGTTTGTAGATTTTTTGGTTAAATGTAACAAATATATATATTTCAGATTATAATCGATTGACTACTAAGGCCCAGTTCAGACGCCCGTACTTCACATGAGCCGAATCAAATTCGAATTTAGGCCGACTCAAATTAATTTTGACCGGCTGAATTGATTCAGACGCCGAGCTAAATTCAGCCGAACTTAAATTAATAGGGGAAAATTGCTGTTATACTGAAAAATACATTATAATAATTCATGCATTTGTTTCGGCTCATGTGAAGTTCGGCGTCTGAATCAAAGCCGGTCCACAGCCGTTATTCCCGGCTGAGCCAGGCGGGAAGAACGGCTGAGCCGATCCGAATTCATTCAGCCGTTCTGAATTGATTCAGACGCCGTACCTCACATGAACTTAATTCATCGAATTCGATTCGGCTCATGTGAAGTACGGCGTCTGAACTGGGCCTAAGACGAAAATTACGATAGTTTAATTTCTGATTTATATGCATGGCCGTTTGAAGTTGTGGCAACTATCATCCACCCTGTGCGAAGTTTTATTAACAGCACGTGCGGCGAGCTTTCGAAAGTAAAATAGAACAAAGCTGAACAAGTAAAATAAAGCCTTGTCGGTCAAACCAAACGTCCTAATTAAAAGTCAACAAACCACATTTCGCATCGCGTAATCTTCCTTTTCAGTAACCGACTTCACGCTTTATTACTCTGCTAGTAGATGCCTCTTCTCTTCATCGCGTGACATTCACTCGCGCGCCGGATAAACTCGGACACTTGACTATTCTGAAAGGGACCGCTAGCAATCTCTCTCCTCTGCAGAGGCTTCTTTCGTCCTGTGAATCATTATTTCGCGCTTCGATAAGAAAACATCAAGCGTAGGCTGGGGTAAAGAAAAAGGAAGCGTGTGGGAAATGCTAAGCGTATCGAGAATGCAGGCGTGGCCCTTTTCTCTTTTTTCATCGTACACCCTATTATTTTGTTAACCGCGTCGAAATAAAAACTCCCAGAAAACTCAGTGAAATCGCCTTAAATCAGACCAATTCCAACACTAAATGGCAAAGTAAAACACATTACTTCCATGGTGCATTGCATCGACGCGACTGAACTGATGCGACGTAATTTGTTTTTTCTTTACAACGATTATATATATATTAACATGATTTTAGACTGCCATGTTCCACGCAAAAAATTAAGCAACATCGTGAAACATTTTTATAATATGTACATTTATCTTGAGGTTGTTTATATAATTTGTTTAAGTTTGTGCGACAATTTATTATATTAAGGACAAAATCAGCCTAAGAAAAATAATATCTAAAAATAATTTATGTTTATCATACACTCTAATATCATGGGCTATGATATAAACACTGAGGGAGGTAAAACCACAGCAACAAACCGATTAATTGTACCGGATCTGTTGTAGACCTGGATCAGTAAATTGTACTCGAGAAAATAAACATTGAACCGGTAGACTGATCCTTACGGCTGAGAAAAAAGAACGAAAACAAGAAGCAGAAAAATAAAAACAAAAACTAACATATATATTGCCTTTTATTTTTTTATTTTTCTGCTTCTTGTTTTTTTTTTTTTCTCAGCCGTAAGGATCAGTCTACCGTTCAATGTTTATGATATAAACGGCATTTTGACCGTTCTATCAGTTCACAGACACCAAATATAATTTCAATGGCCGAAGTTTTTATTTAGTCCCTTGTCCATTTTTAGACATATTTTTAGATATATTTCGAATTATTTTAGAAAACCTATCATTCTATGCACAAATATGAGTTTTGTTCCTCAGGCCTTTTTTCGTGTTGGTGTATCGCATTTCATTTGTCACGCAACATCACAATTGGCCCATTCAAACAAAAAGTTCTGATCACTGAGGTCAGGTTTGCTTTGCAAAGGATATGATGTATTCAGATATAATCTGCTTCAAACATGTGGGACTCAAACAAGTAAGAACGGGAATTATTTCTCAGTCGGGTTATAAAGTTATTCTAATCAATGAGACATGTTCTCATTGTATGAGTCTGGCTGCCAGTATTATAGCTTCAACAATCTTTACAAACATAAATCAAAGCTAAGCTCGATTTGCAAATGTATTTCAACTGGTGGACTGCAAAATCAAGCTATTTTAATTTCAGTGACAGTCCCAGTGTTGACGATTTATGCACGCCGTTCACAATACAAGCGAGTAATTTTCGTGCGCCGGCAACTGTGGAATATTTATTTATATTTAGGCTTTCATTTATAAAGTTCACGTATTTACAGCAACATTTATACTTTCTTTGCTCTAAAGTTATGGCAGTATGATAAATTGGAAAAGTAGAATATAGGCGATAGAGCAATTTCAGGCTACGAAAACAGATCAAAACACGTCGACAGAAGATAGGATCTTTCATCGCCCATTGTTCATGTAAGCGATTTGTTTATTTAGAACTCGCGAAAAATAAACTCAAAAACTTCAAGTAAAATGGTCGTTTGGTGACTTTTAAATAAAGGTAGGGAGTGATTTAGTTAAAGTGTATATGTTTAAATGAATTAAAACAGGAGTAGATACCAAAAACGTTGAGTTTTTTTCCAAACAGTATGTGTGATTTGCAATAAAGAAAATAGCGAACTCTGTCAAAGTGCACGCCATATATTTTCGTCTAGCGCGCTCGCTTTTCACGGGACAAAGTAAATATTTTTACATGACAAACAAGAAGAGTTGCCCGTTCAAAAGAGATATTTTATTTTCTGGATATACGTATACCCCCGATGTTATGGTCTTCTGAAATATGGCAAAATTTAGCGTACAAACGAAATAGCAAATATTGTATTCTTTACGCGGGTGGATAGAAAGGAAAGAAAGTTTAGATGGAGATGAAATATAGTTGGAAAGCTACTCCAAGGGATGAACAACAAATTATGTAAAAATGCATCCAAGACAAGTTACCGTTGTATTGTACGAGCGTTTTGAAAATGCACCGAATAACCGGTCTAAACGTGCCTAATTTGCATAATTTCCACCGATTTCGAACTTTCCTATTTTTCGCCAAAATAAAAACTCGCTGGAACTTTTGAATATTATTTTCGAAAATGGTTGACTAAAAGGGTCTTTTGGGGCAAATAAAAAAATAATAATTTTTTGCTTCTGTCGCCGGATTCTTAAGAGCGTATGACTGTAATTATGGAGAATCCGGCGACAGAAGCGAAATTTCAGATTTCATTTTATTTGACCTAAAAGACCCCTTTGGTAAACTGTTTTCGAAAATCATATCAAAAAGTTATAACGCTCTTTCGGTTTTCAGAAAAATCAAAAAGTTCAAAATACGACTAAAATCTCGTTCGAGCCCGTTGGAAACAATGAAAACTTGTGCGATTTCAGAAAGCTCGTACGCAACAATGAAAAGCATTCCCGATTTGCTCTTTGGCTACGTAAAAAACAATCCTTTAATCTATCCTCAGATGTAAAAATAATGTAATATTTTTAATTTTGAGTCTATATACTGACCCGTTGAAAATAGTGACCTTCGGGTGTTTTAGGCCAATATAAAATTAGGGTCAACTTCAGAGGTCCATATAACTCCTAGTATATGTATTTCTAAAAAAAATTATACGACAAATCTCAGCTTTATAATCTTAGTTCACTGTCTCAAAGTATATTTTTGGCCCGCAAAAAGCTACGTATCTAGAGTAAAAAATGTCGAGGCTATTTTGACTAATTCCGTATGTTTCTCGCAACACGACTGTCACGCAAAACACAACAGCCGACAACAAGTTATTCATAGAATTGCCTAGAAACGACAATTAACTATACCCTACAACGAATTATTTCCATAATGTACATTTCAGTTGGTTTTGGTAACATTTCGACAGCTTAAATTGGCACAGTACAGTACCTTGCAATTCGATGAATTACTTCGTTCAACCGCCGACACGTACTACATGTACCAAGGAAACTAATATTTAAAACAATTTTTAAAGCCTCACCTGAAGACATTGTCCTCTTGTTCATCTAAGGATTGTTTCCCCATAGAATCCGAGCAGGATATTGAGTAAGTTACTCTCTTTTTAACATTTTCACCACTGAAATACATGATCATCATGGGCTGTGATCAAGCAAATGAAATTTGATTCACCTAAAAAGATAGCGTGACGGAGACCAAATAACTTTGGCCGTCATTTTAATTTCCGAGAATTGCTCAATTCCTGGTCAGATTGTCGATAGTTGACCATAGCCTTTTTGTGGAACCGACATCAGTTATTCTTCTGAATTGCCTCTATTCATTCAATGTTACTGTGAATTGCAACTTGTGGCTATTCCTCTCTACTGAAAGATAATTATTATGTGGATCAAACTGCATTATGCGGATCAAACTGGAAAAACCCTGAGGATTTTCAGTGCGTTACCCTCAAAGATTGCAACAAGGATGTGTCGTCTCATCTGAAATCATGTAAAGTAGTGGACGACGGGGTTGAAAACCAATTTCAATTATTGCTCGCAAGGGCAGGTAAGTACTGTTCTTGTTTTTTTTTTCTTTTTCTTTTTTTAAGTGCAATAATTACCAGGAGGGGGGGGGGGGGGGGGGGGGGGGCGTAACATTTTATTTCAAGTACATATTACATTAGCGAATCCATACCTATTTATAAGGTGGTGACCGAAAAATTTTCCGGTTCTTCGTGCCTTCACCGGACCTGAAAATAACACACGTGCTCTTTTCCTTCTGCTATGGCTCTGTTGTGCATTGCTACGGTGGTGATGTTTGTTTCAGACGCGGATGTCCAACAATTAAACATGTAGTAGGAGCTCTTCTTTCTGTTATAAGATTTTAATCCACAGGTGCGTGTGAGAAAATGCATGGTACTTGTATAAAGGTATGTGTATACTGTGAGAGGGGGGGGGGGGGGTCGTACATAATTTCTGACTGATTAGAGGGGGGCAATAACTAAATTCACTCCTTTAGGAGGGGGGTATTACCTAATATTTTCCTACATGAAGCCCATTTTCCAACCCCCCCCCCCCCCTCCTGATAATTATTGCACAGTCCCTAGCTACTTTTCAATCAGATTTCGAACCATCACCACCCTTTTTTTAATTTGTTTACCATTTTCGTGTTTAATTTTGCGTTTTCTAGGGGTGTTTATTATTAAAGATTCCCATGCATTAGTTGACAGTGTGACCACGGCATAGAGAGACACATGGGGTTGGCTGAGGAGTGGAAAGGTCAGAGGCTCTATGCCAAGCGAGATGGCAGGACACAAGTCCCCCGTCAGCCAAAGGGGATCGTTGAATTTGCAGCAAGTCAGTGTTTATCTTAATGACAGGGAAAATGTTTCTTTTCCAATCGGAACACAGGGCCACTGGCACATAAGGCCACTGATAGATTACGGGAGCGTGCGCGAAAATCGGCGCCGCTCGCGAAAAGACGCGGGTGGGGAAAACAAGACGCGCGGAGGCGGAGGCGGAGGCGGAGGCGGAGGCGGAGGCGGAGGCGGAGGCGGAGCGGAGGTAGAAGCGGAGGCGAATTTCTTCCACCCCAGCGCGTCGCGCCTCTCGCGTCGCGAATGTAAATGCAAGGTTAAAAGGGGAAAGTAACTTAATTCCTAGGACGATAAGTCCTCATTTCTCTCAGGGATAGTCTAGCGGCTAGTGGTGATTACGCGAACGCGTGACGCCTCCCACGAGGAGGGGCGACGCGCTAGGGTGGAATAAATTCGCCTCCGCCTCCGCGCGTCTTTTCGCAAGCGGCGCCGATTTTCGCGCACGCTCCCGTAATCTATCAGTGGCTTTATGACACATTTGTTCGTTCAAGTCACTTTTTCCCGGTTCCATGCAAATATTTTTGGTGATTTCTCTAACATTTATAAAAAATAAAAAAAACACCACACAGTCCTACACACAAAAAGTGCACTAGCTGTTGAAAAAATGTTCATGTTCTTACGGTGTTCCGATTGGAAGAAACATTTTCCTGTCATTAAGATAAACGCTGACTCCTTGCTGCAAATTCCACGATCCCCTTTGGCTGACGAGGACTTGTGGTCCTGCCATCTCGCTTGGCATAGAGCATCTGACCTTTCCCCTCCTTCAGCCAACCCCATGTGTCCTCTCTATGCCGTGGACACACTGTCACTAATGCATGGGAATCTTTAAAAATAAACACCCCTAGAAAACGCAAATTAAAAAAAAAGCGCGGTGATGGTTCGAAAGCTGATTGAAAAGTAGCTAGTGCATGCTGGATGGTAAAAAAAACAGAATAACACTGAGTACTTACCTGCCCTTGCGAGAAATAATTGAAATTGGTTTTCAACCCCGTCGTCCACTACTTTACATGATTTCAGATGAGACGACACATCCTTGTTGCAATCTTTGAGGGTAACGCACTGAAAATCCTCAGGGTTTTTCCAGTTGATCCGCATAATGCAGTTTGATCCACATAATAATTATCTTTCAGTAGAGAGGAATAGCCACAAGTTGCAATTCACAGTAACATTGAATGAATAGAGGCAATTCAGAAGAATAACTGATGTCGGTTCCACAAAAAGGCTATGGTCAACTATCGACAATCTGACCAGGAATTGAGCAATTCTCGGAAATTAAAATGACGGCAAAGTTATTTTGGTCTCCGTCACGCTATCTTTTTAGGTGAATCAAATTTCATTTGCTTGATCACAGCCCATGATGATCATGTATTTCAGTGGTGAAAATGTTAAATAAGAGAGTAACTTACTCAATATCCTGCTCGGATTCTATGGGGAAACAATTCTTAGATGAACAAGAGGACAATGTCTTCAGGTGAGGCTTTAAAAATTGTTTTAAATATTAGTTTCCTTGGTACATGTAGTACGTGTCGGCGGTTGAACGAAGTAATTCATCGAATTGCAAGGTACTGTACTGTGCCAATTTAAGCTGTCGAAATGTTACCAAAACCAACTGAAATGTACATTATGGAAATAATTCGTTGTAGGGTATAGTTAATTGTCGTTTCTAGGCAATTCTATGAATAACTTGTTGTCGGCTGTTGTGTTTTGCGTGACAGTCGTGTTGCGAGAAACATACGGAATTAGTCAAAATAGCCTCGACATTTTTTACTCTGGATACGTAGCTTTTTGCGGGCCAAAAAATATACTTTGAGACAGTGAACTAAGATTATAAAGCTGAGATTTGTCGTATAATTTTTTTAGAAATACATATACTAGGAGTTATATGACCTCTGAAGTTTGACCCTAATTTTATATTGGCCTAAAACACCCGAAGGTCACTATTTTCAACGGGTCAGTATATAGACTCAAAATTAAAAATATTACATTATTTTTACATACTGAGGATAGATTTAAAGGATTGTTTTTTACGTAAGCCAAAGAGCAAATCGGGAATGCTTTTCATTGTTGCGTACGAGCTTTCTGAAATCGCACAAGTTTTTCATTGTTTCCAACGGGCTCGAACGAGATTTTAGTCGTATTTTGAACTTTTTGATTTTTCTGAAAACCGAAAGAGCGTTATAACTTTTTGATATGATTTTCGAAAACAGTTTACCAAAGGGGTCTTTTAGGTCAAATAAAATGAAATCTGAAATTTTCGCTTCTGTCGCCGGATTCTCCATAATACAGTCATACGCTCTTAAATTAATTGAATCCTGTAAGATTGTTACATGCATGAGAAATGTTATTATTTCAGTTTATCACAGGATGCTCTTTCTAAATAAGAACATCCTATGTATTAACATTTGTAAAATATGTGTACTTACAGAAGTAAAGTAAATTCATCATATTCCCAAACGTTTCCCTTGTTTAATTGTAGAATATGAAGCTGAAATGCTGTAGTTATTGATTTGACGCCAACCCTACTCATGGCCTTCAAGATCAAGTAACATTGGATCCACTGCTACTACTCCTTTTTTGGCGACATCAACAGGTTTATTTTGTATAATATATAATATGTTAACAATTTAAAATGCAAGGCTAGTAGTACTAAGGGCAGGTTTAATGGCCTATATCTGTCTAGTAGAAATAGGGCAAGAGGTAGAGAAATATTGGCCATTAAATCTGCCCTTTTAAAATGTCCGTTAGTACTAGCCTTGCATTTTAAATTGTTTTAATTCACACCTCGAGTGACGTCTAGTACATGTATCTCCACAACGAGAGATCCGTTAAGAAACACTGCCATAGTTTTTCCTGCGTCGTGTGGTCCTTTGCATTTAAACGTTTATATATATTATATATATGATGGGCATGGTAAGACATCAAACATTCCGGCCTTCATATAACCTTTTCATTTTTAGTAGAATTAGCTTCGAAAATAGCTCAAGATGGGGAAAATTTGAAATTATTTTGATTGAATTGAGATATTTAAATTACTGTTTCTGTTTTGAATTCTCGTGACTCGTTCTTTTCAAAACTGGTAAACATGTATCCCATAATACCAGAAATAAATTTTAGCGTCAACTTTTGTGATGTACATTTCCCCGCCAAATTGAAAAAATAAATAAAAAACACAGGATTTTGTTTGTCTCTCGCGTTGTCAAATTTCAATCTAATTTCGATTTAAAACAAACATTTTATAAGAAGGCCGGTATGTTTGGTGTCGTACATGCCCCCTGAAGTATCTTGTTTTTGTTTCAACTTAGTAATATATTAAAAAATGAACCTTTTTCAGCTTAAAATACCCTTATAATACTAACCCTCGGACATTCACCCCTTCGAATGTACTTGGAAGGGGGATGTGATGGATCCCCCAAGGGTTTTCGTTTTTATATGACACCTTGATAGCATCATGCCTTTAGTTGATAGTCTGGAGCTGGCTCAACAAAATAAAAAGTTATATGTTGGTTTTGACATCATTTTTCGTCAAATGAAGTTATTAAATCCGCCATCTTGATCCACCATCTTGGATTTCACGTAATATATCAAACCCGAGAGACAGGGTTGATCACATTTCCAACCCCGAGAAGAGCGGGCAGCGGAGTATTTTTAACGAAATTCGAGGGGTTTGGAAATGTGATCAAACCCTGTCTCTCGGGTTTGATATATCTTTAAGGTGACTCCCTAGAGTATTTACAAATGACCTACACTAACTGACATGAGTTAGAAAGGAAACCCCAGTTATTTTGCCTTTGATGTTTCGTTCCCGATATTTACCAGTAAGGAAACTGATATAATTACAGTTATTTATGGGTTGTTACTTTTTTCGTAGAGGCCGTTGCCATGGCAACATTGCATCTAAAGAATGGCACATTTTTGCTATATTCTATCTTTGTTCCTTATTTTTTTTAGTTTCCTTCGGTGAAATTTCTTTAAATTTTGCCATCGTATGAAACTGAGTTTGCCTGGCATTTGGAGGGGAAAAAACCTTGTGGTTTTTCAGACGATTTTGCCAATATTACCTCATTTGTTATTTTAAACAATAAAACTTACTTGCTCTGACAAATTTCTTCAAGAAACGGTCATGTGATAGGTAGCGTTTCTGTCTTGAATTGTGCGAATTTTCAAAAAAATTTACCGAAGGAAATGCGAGAAAATCCACGGTTAATTTTGACGGTTAATTTTGACTTTTTTGGCCATGCTGACGTCATAAAAATCAGAAAAACACGCGCGGTTCGAGGATTTTCCTTTGAGCGCGCGCAGATTACTAAAGCTTTCGTCAACAGCGCGCGCTCGGTCATAAAACTATAGGGAGTCACCGACACAGCGGCAAAATGAGTGCGCGTGCGCCAACCTGCTCGCTCATTTCCATACAAACATAATGGCGGCAATTCAAAATTCCCGGTATTTGTTTTCATTTTGCCGCTCTGTCGGAGTCACCTTAAAATCGAAACTAAAACTGAGAAATAAAATCGCAAAAATCTATGGAGGTTTGTAAAGCGGTCTGGTCGATTTGGTTTGAAAAATAGATTTCGCTCATTTCTTGTGTGGTGCAAGACTATTATGTACTTATACTAAAACCACAATCCGTTTGATCGGATCTTTTAAATTTTTCGAGTTTTAAGAGATTTTCGGTTCACCCCTGCGAACGCTCGTGACGACAGATCTCAAGGGGTAAATTTAGTACAACTTTAAACATCAAATTATCACGAAATAAACAATCCCTGTACAAAACAAACATCACAGTCAGTTAGATTAGGTCTTTTTAATTCGTCAAGCTGATTTTTATGAACATTGTGTTTAAATCAAGCAAGCAGTGAGACTTTAACAACACCCCTGTCGCACAGCTTGATCAAGCACGCGAAAAGGGATCAAATTCTAACTTTATTTTTGAAAAAGTGAGGCGCACTATTTCAAATAAACCAACGCAGCCGAAAGGTAGATACAATGGAGAATGTTACTATAGCAAGAAAACTTGTAGTAACTGTTTGGTGAAATAGTTATAGCTGTGTGAACTTGCCAATTTCGACGATATCCAAGTTTTCCTCCATTTTGAGAGACTCGTCAACATGAAGCGTTGCATCAAACTGTCTCATAGACATATCTAAAACCATCAGAATAGGCAAAGGAAATTCGAACGTTACATCAAGGCATAGCTTGGGCGGCAAAGATTTGTTACTTCTTGTAGAAACATTGAGCGAAGTCTGCGGATCTGTAGAAATGGATGCAAGGATAAGTTAAGCTTATTTTAAAAAGTCGTTAAAATCAATTTTTCGCTTTGAATTGAACTTTGGTGCATTTAAATTGCATTTGCCATCAATTCTGATGGTTTTAGATATGTCTATGAGACAGTTTGATGCAACAGTCATCACTAGCGTTCGCTGGGGTGAACCGAAAATCTCGTAAAACTCGAAAAATTAAAAAGATCCGATCAAACGGATTGTGGTTTTAGTATAAGTACATAATAGTCTTGCAACACACAAGAAATGAGCGAAATCTATTTTTCAAACCAAATCGACCAGACCGCTTTTACAAATACTGTCTCTTAAGGCCGTGGCAAACGAGGAAACATTGTTGCGGAAACATTGTTGCGGACGCAAATGTTTCGGCGAACAAACGGGGAAACATTTGTTGCGGACGCAAAATGTTTCTGAAAGAATTCAGAAACATTTTTTGCATCTCGGACGCAAAATTTGCGTCCGCAACAAATGTTGCGTGCGTGCGCGGGCAAACGGGGAAACATTTGCGTCCGCAACAATGTTTCCGCAACAATGTGTCCTCGTTTGCCATGGCCTTAAGGGGTCTTCATTTATTAGAGCATGGGGGGTCGGCAAAATTGTGGGAGGGGTTATGTTGTTTTGGGAAGCTAGGCAGGCGGGGGGGGGGGGGAGGGGATCAGATTATGGGAAGTCTTAAAGGGGGGGTTGTCTAAAACTCCAAGAATTCTGGTATTTTTCATTAATGAGGAGGGGGCTCTCGGAGTTCAACACTGAATCAAAAGCACATACGCAGTTTATTCTTAGACACCTTTTTGTGTACAGAGTGCAAGCACTGCAGATACATTTCTTGCAATTTTCTGTAATTTTTGCATTGCATAAATTTAATAGAGATGCACTTGCTGAACTGTGAGGCCTTCCAGGGGTATTAAAAAAACGACAAGTGACATGGCCCTGAATACTGGCGACATGGCAATTTCTAAACAGCGATACGAATGCGCCGCTAAAATGCGACAGCGACACAATAAACACTTGGCTAGTAAATATAGCATGAAAGTGACTCAGAATGCAGGAAATGGCATTTCCGAGAGTGAGCATGCCCCGGACACCCTCAGGAACAGCGTCCGGCTTCACCTTTTGTTTTTTTAATTAACTGCAACACAACAGACGTATTAACAACAACAACAACAACAACAACAACAACAACAACAACAACAACAACAACAAGCTTTATTAACTCTTTGGTTAAAATACAAAGATTTTCACCTCCCGCAAATTAGCAGGGCTATTCGAGGCGGGAGGTGACGAAAAACAAATTATAATAAGGGTAGCTAACAGTAGGGTTTTAGTAATAAATAACAAGAAGAAAATTATCAATTTATATAATGGCGTAGAACAAAGAAATTAAAGTAGTAATTTTGTTTCTGTATAAAGTAGAGAAGAGAAGGAAAAACTAACTAACAAACTAACAAAACAAAAACTAATCAAACAAAATTAAGAAAGAGATTTAAGAGCGGCTTTCAGTAATTATAAAGAATCCTGAGACAAAAGCAAAAATTCGAATTTTTTTTTTATTTGCTCAAAAGACCCTTTTGATGAACTATTTTGAAAAAATATACAAAGGTTCCAGCGATTTTTATATTTCGAGAAAAATAGGAAAGTTTGAAATGCGACCCGATCGTGCCAGAATGCTGATGAAAATTATGCAAAATAGTGCATTTTCAATACGCCAGTTCACAACAACGGAAAGTTGCCTTGGATTCATCTTTGGATGATTAGTTATCCATCCTTAGATCATCCTTTAGAACCACAATTCATCTTGAAATATATATTTTTTGACGGTTTTTTACCCGTTTAAAAAATGCATCGATCGCAATTTAAATTACACACCAAATTTTGTCTAACTTCCGAGCGCCACAACTCCAAGGGTATACGTATCTATTCGCGAAACGTGGGTTCTTTAGAAAGCTTAATCCTACATATTTGTTATATCCAAAGATTTAGCTTGGCCCGTGAAAAGTAAGTGCGCTAGCGTGAAAAATGTATAAGCCCTTTTGACATATTCCGCCATTTTCCGAGATGTATCGATAATTTCTTTACCTATGAATTCATTGATTAAACGAATGAAATTTGGCCTTACACTGCTGTTTTTATCCGTATTAATGAGCAATTCTTATCACAGCATTTTAGTAACCTTCATTCTTCACGTAAACATACTTTTTGGTACGAAGATAACTATAATTAATTAGCGGCTCACCTTGTTCTGGGTCAAAATGAAACTCGTCGCTGCATGATGTTGTTGACATTTGATTCGCGGCGTTTCCGTTTGTCTAATCGTTCATTTCAAAAGCGTTACACTTTATGACCTTTATCTGCAGCTTTACCTATACAGTATGTGTTCCTGAAATTTTAGAGGAACCGTTGATAGTACTTCATATAAATCTAGTCGCGCTCTTGACCTCGTCACGTCACGTCTCGTCACGCAACGGAGTTGTTCATTTCCGGCTCACATACGTGTTGATCTACGACTTTAGGCTGGAGACGGATAATCCGTCAGATGAATCATCCGTCTGATAGTTGATAATAACCGTTATTAAGCTAGAAATAAAATCTAGTATTATCTAGTTGTAAATTTGCCTTTCCATTTTCTCTCAAAGCTTCTCAAGAGCAAAGCAAATACGGCCCGTTGAACCTCTCTAATACGGACACTGAAGGGACGCAGCAAAGTGTCCGTAATAGAGAGGTGTCCGTATTAGGGAGGTGTCCGTAAGGAGAGGTTCGACTGTACCTGTACGTCGTATCTTGTTTGGCCGTTTTAATATACGAATGAAACAAACGAATTGAAAAAAGTATTGTTTTCAACTTTGTTTGCGATAATAAAATTAAAAAAATAGCAAACTATGTCCAAGCCCTGTTCAAGATGTCTACAAAACTGATGATGTTAATTCGATGGCCTGGCGGACCACCAAGGAGGAGGCGGTTACAACGTACTGACAATATATCGGTAATGGCTGCATGGCAGACTGTTTTCTAGTGTCCTATTTGGCTTGTCATTCATGGTGAACAAAAAATATTGGGCGTTCAGTTTCAGTACTGTTTAGAATGTCCTAAATGCCTTGCAAAGAAGCTCGGATACTACAATAGTTATTGCAAAGTAAAATAACTTATGAAAAATATTAAAAATTAAAATATTGAATGAGATTCGGGAATACAAGTCAGCACCCTCGAACATTCCCTTGCAAACACAAGCACTTTTAGCATGCGAGCGCAAAATATTACGCACAGTAATGGCTAATTTTCACGTTAATTATATCCCACACAAGCGTGCGCACGATTATTTGTTAATTTTCCAAACTGTTAGACTGCAAAACAGTCGTTTTTTCTCGCTGGTCGCAAGGCGCTAAGCGCGAGCCTCACACGCCCGTCTCTCCCCAGTGCCACTCTCCGTTTTCACACTCGCTCGCCCACTCGCTCCAGACCTTTCGTTCAAAGACCGCGCGCATTCGTTTGACAGTCCGACGCAAAAGATACGACTGTTTTGCACTCTACCAAACTGTCCAAATTGCTCCTTAATTTGGACATGTGTCCAGATATGTATCCAATGCAAATTAACGATTAATTTGGGCAGTTCACCCGCGATATAATTAAAACCTAATAGCGCTACATGCTTGTCAATTTGAAAATAATTGAATTCAAAAAATTTCTCGAACTGCTAAATTGGACTCGACCTACGGTCTCGTCCAATTTTGGCAGACCTCGAAATTTCTTTCATCCAATTATTTCCAAATTGTACAGCATGTAGTCCTATTACATAATAATAATAATAATAAAACCTTTATTTGAGTGTCTGACTGGAATAGCAGTTATAAACCACTAAATGGGGACACTGTGTATACATTACTAATAATTATTGCTAAAATACTAGTCGGCCTGATTCAGAATAGTTGGCGCACTGATTCGTACGGGCATTTACAGTCTTTAAACGCTACGATTTGTCGGCCCGATTTCTCTTTCATTGGTATAGCGCGAGGCTGAAAATCGGCACGATTTATAAAATCTGTTGCGCTGCTACGCTTAGTCATTTTTTCAATCACGTTAGGCCAAATAGGGCGGATAAATTGTAGCGCGTAAATTATTAGCCTTAAAGATATTCTAACCAAAATTAAATAATCTGCTGCCCTGAGCGTCCACCACAGGAACGACCCGCCACAATTTCACTGATCATGAGCATAGCTTCATATGGAGCCTTCCTTCTTCAACGTGCGCGCGAAAAATATTACACACAGTAAATAGTAAGGATTATTCTGACCAACAGTAATCTGCTGCTGAGTGTCAACCACAGGAACAAACCGCAACAAGTTCACTGAGCATAGCTACATTATAATGTAGCCTTCCTTCTTCAACGTGCGCGCACAAAATATTACGCACAGTAAAGAGTATTCTGAACACCACTAATCTACTGCTGAGCGCCCACCACAGGAAAAACCAGCCACAACTTCACTGAGCATACCTTCCTTCTTCAACGTGTGCGCACAAACGAGACTCACAGTAAAGAGTAAGAGTATTCTTCCCAGTGATGAACACTAATCTGGTGCTTAGCGACCACCACAGGGACAACTCGCAACGAGTTCGCTAAGCATAGCTTGATATGGAGCCCTCGCCCTCTTTCTTCGAACTGTACTAGGTAACTCCAATTCGAACTTCTCACAAAGCATTTACAGCATACCCAACTTCAAAGTTCCCAAGGTATTGTCTCTGACCATGCTACAGACGTTGTATTGGTCAAATACAATGGGATGGGCGGCCTGAATACTCTTTAGGATTTCCTCTCGTGCTTTGCTAAAATTTGATTCTTCCTCAGCAGCAAAGATATCATCTTCAGTTGGCACTAATTGCTGGCGAACTTTAGCCGCGAGTCGAGTGAAAAAGGACGTTACTTGTGTTACTGTCAGGAATTCTGATGGGAGAAAGAGGCGCTTGCCGTCCGAACCTATGGCTCGTCTCATTTCCTTGGCCACTGTTTCAGGCTCTACCTTTCTTCCAGATGATTGCCCAATATTGAACTTGGACTCCAAATAAACTTTCTGTTTCTCGTTAAAACGATAGGATTTTTTCGATTCTTTTAGAGCCCAGCCTTCCGGTGCAAGATTCGATTCATCTTCCAAAAAGCGTTGCCACGGACTGCATTGTTGGCATGTCTGAGACACCCTCATGCAGGCGGTCGGCGTACTCCGTCTTCGCGAGGTCAAGCAATGAAAGCCTTTCTAGCAATTTAGCACATTTCTCGAAGGAGAGGTGTCGTTCAAGGCTTGATAAATGCTGAAATACCCGAATGCAACCTTCCTGTGGACAAGGAAAAGCCGCAGACTCAACGCCCTCTTCCGTCGGATTGTCTTCCTTGGAGTCTTCTTTTGGTTAGTCTTCTTGGTGACGGCCTTGAAACCCCCAATGGAATATGAACCGTCAAACCAATTATAACCAAGATCTAAAGCAAACAAATGGCTTGTATTACTAAAACAGTTTCGTTTGAACGCGCACTATTTACCTATTCCGATCAGTGTAAACTTGAGAGTGACCCGAGCCGTAGGCGAAAGTTTACACAGGACTTCTGAGTTCTTACAAACCAGCTAGTGTTTGGGTAAGACGATATAAAAAAACATATCGCCGCAAAATTATATTTATTTTATAAAATTAAGGGGAAACCATCGTGCAACGTGACGTCATAACCTTGTCTACATTCTTCAGAACAATCCAAGACATCTTCGCGGTCGCTTACGGTTGCCGGGAGCGGCCGCTTATGAGAGCGGTTTTAATTACAGAGTTTGAGAATTCAAAACGGGGTTTCACAATGGTGGTCGTAACTAGAGCTTGGTCGCTTACGAGAGCGGTCGCAAAGAGAGCTTCGACTGTATTTTTAAAGCTACCTTCTAACCTGTGTTCAGTGGTACGTCAAGTAGCTTACCGCCTCCAACAGCGTAAGCCTTCCAGGCGGAGAGTTTTCCATCATCGAAGCGGAAGTTGTTTAGTTTGCTTATTCCCGCGATTTTAGGCTGTTCACCCAGTCAAGGAATCATCAAGGGAGTTAGCGACAACAACTCTGACACCTTCGATGCCCCCGTGCGAGAGAAGGGCTTCTTGCATCTGCTGCGCGGTTGTGACGTCATTTCCTTCATTGATGTACATCCGGATATGACTCTTTGCTGTTGCTGCCATCCTATCCGCTGCTCCTTTGCCACCCTGGGGGTCACTAAAATCAATGCGTTCCACTTTGACTCCCGTGGTCGATTCAATGGTGGGACACGCTAACACAGTGCTTGCTGAGAGGTAGCAGCCGGCATTGTCCTGACGCCAGAAGACTCTCTTTATTTGTGGATAATCATTCTTCAGTTTCTTGCGCATGAAAGGGTTTGAAAAAAAAATTTGCGCCTATACCAAATCACCCATCACCTTAATTATTCCACATTTTTCAGTTTCCCTTTTCTCAAATATAATTTCTACCTTGTAAGAAAGTGTCATTACCTTGAAGTCACCTTTCAAGTATAATTTTCCTGCTTTTAATGCCTCCTGTAAGCCAACTAGCCTCTCTTTGTTTGCACCATTCTCCAACCTCTCTAATATAGAACACAAATCATCAAATGCTCGTGCGCCCTCGGCAGCAAAGTAGTCAAGGCCTTGCAGAGATTTACGCACCGAGGCACTACATTCGGAAAGGATCCTTAGCATTGTGCTTTCACTAAATGGTACAAACTCACTGTCGGAGCAGTACTGTTTGTATTTTTTGACGATTCGTTGAGGAATCAAGGTTCTGATGATATTAGGAACCTCGATGTACAGACCCGATGACAAGCGCAAATTCTTTTTACCAAATGGGAGGTCCTGAACCAAATGCGGACTTGTGATGAAACTCAAGAAATGATCTAGTTGCTGGTTGTCAATGCGCAATCTTGGCGCGGGCTGTCTTGGCACTGGAACTCCTCTGCCATAATGTAGGCGGTGTAAGTTTGCGATTGTATAGCGATATTGCGTCAACCCAGGGATGTGCGCTGCTATGGCTTTATAGCTCGCGATGCCCGCCATACATGATGACACCTGCCGTCAGGTCTGGTATCCCAACTAGAGGCATTTTTATACGCTTCTGACAAAGCTTCGAGATAGAATTTATCGGACGGGTGGTACCCAGTTTCAGAATCCAGTATCTCGTTAACTTTTGTAGACGCCTGAAGTTCTTTCCAGAGACTACCAGGATCATCAGGATAGACAACCTTAAGAACGGAGGAGATTATTTCCGATGAACTCTGTACGTATCTTTCTCGTGTTTTTGCACTGGCTTGCGCCCATTCAAGCCAAGGTTTTCCTAATGCTTTGACTTGGCATTCTTCAAGGAAATCATTCAGTTTAAACCGTTTCACGATCAAAGAGTGACATTTCATTTTCAACTGAGGAAGAGGTTTCACTTGCTGTCTGTGACAGTGGAACGAAACTCTCCTCTCCAATCTGCAGAAATTCCATTTCCCTTGCTAATTCTTCTGATGTTGAACTTTCCTGTGAAAATACAACGGACCAGCTTCATTTACAGTAATTTTTTTTGTGTTGTATAAAAGCGTTTTAAAATAATAAATCTCATCTCTTATTTTAGTGTGTAGTATCGCTGTACATTATCGCTGTACATTTGTACTCGTCGTTTGGGTTTTGAATCGCCCTACGGGCTCGCAAAAATGCTCCAAGACTCGTAAAGTACACACTAAAACGTCTAATAAGATATATGTATTGTATTACGCACCTTTGCTGATTCCTTTTCACTATTCTCTGAATTGTCTTCGTCGTGTTGGGTTTCACAGCTGGAAGGCACCTGCAGACAAGAAGAGGCTTCCGTAGGTTCTGGACTTGGATCTATAGGATCAGTTTCGACGATTTCTTGCAAGTGTTCTCTGCATCGCTTGCAAATTGCTAAAATGAAATGGAAAAATTGTAGGCTTTTTTTTATTCATAGCTATCTCACAGTACGGGAAGAAAGGCAACCTCGTTCCCAGGGTCTACTCCGCTTTCAAGATGGCGGATGGGCGCGGAGAAGACCCTGGGAGTGGAGTATTTTGTCACGTGACACACGATCGAAACTCGATTTCTCTACACTTGACAAACGGTTCTGGGATCAAATATCTTTCGATCGTGTGTCACGTGACAAAATACGCCACGATTCGTGGAGTATTTCGCCAGCGTGTCCCAGGGTCTTCTGCGCGCCCATCCGCCATCTTGAAAGCGGAGTAGACCCTGGGAACGGGGTTGGAAGAAAGGCGGGAACTTGCCTCTGCCCCAGTCTTCACACGGCCAATATCTCTCTCTTTTTGTCATTCGTCTTGATTTGCACTCAAAAAGGCTCAAATGGGACGCTTAACACTGAAGTAGATTTAAACAATTTTCTCTTTCCTTCTCGTCTATGATCTATATATTTATAATGTGACAATCTATATCTGTCATAAAATGTGATAACCTACATGATACTCCAATTAGAGAGGGAGATTGCTCGCAGTCTATACCTTCGCACTGACAACAATGGAAGACACTCGAGGCTTAAAAAATGTAAGAGACAACTCACGAGTTCCAACAGGATGAAGCTCCCCCGTTGCCACGAATACGGAAGATGATTCCCCACTATTCATTCCGCGGTCACCCCTCGTCGTTGAAGACTTATGCCCAGCCACTTGATTTGGAACGCAGCATCTCACTTTTCCGCTTCTCCAACGGAGGCCGTATTACTCTCGATGATGAGGACAAATTACCAACGATAAATGATGGTCCTCAGCTTTAAATATTCCTGAAGTAAAAGTGATCAAGCAATGTAGGTAAATAAAGTGAAAGTCAAGCAATGTAAATAAACATAAAAGCAACACACAACTAAAAGAATGCACATACGGTCAAGGATATACCATGCGATACAGCATGAAACAAATAAATAAATAATAATACCTGCTCTTGCCAGCAACAACGTTGATTCATCACGAATTGCTTCATCTGGTCCGATTTTCAACGATTTCACATGGGGGTAGACGTCTTTGGTGCATTCACTAATGACGACACATTGTATATTTTGAGGATTTTTGGAGCTAGCTCCACAGCGTGAAACGCTTTCGAACAATGCTGAATAACTACAAGATGCCATGTAAAGCACGTAGAATTACTCGTAGAACTGCTCGTAGAATTACTAGTAACAGCTATACTTTTTCTAGACTTTCTACTTTGTCTTTGTTGACTTTCTGTTTGATTGACAGGAACTCGTTATCCTTTCAAGTAGCTGGAGCTACATGCAAACAAAGGTGCGGACAATAATCATTTCAGACTTTATTAATTACACGATATATTAAACAAATTCAGCTGCTTTTACAGTAAAACGCGTTTAAACCGTTTGATATTTTCAAAAGAGTTTTGTATTGTTACTGCACGCAGAATTACGTACGTATTCGTATTAGCTGTATAATCAACAAGGAGCTATTTCAAAAAGAAATAGTGTTTCGTTTCCGGAACGATTGGAAGGTCGGGAAACTTTGGGGAGACCTGGGTTTTAGTACTTGCTGAGAATATCCTGGGGCAAGGGTGAGTATTATGGGTCCACGGCTTCACGGTCGCGAGTGTGGAATTGGCTCACAATCGACAATCAAAGTCTAGCAGTTGCCTCCCCTAGTCTTTAAACTTTTGAAATTACCTAGTGAAAACTTGCGTCAGCTCATACATGTACTCGTTGGCTAGGCGTTATTTTCGTATGGGACGTTGAAGACGACCGATTCCAGCCGAGAGGCCCGAAAAACATCCGAATAAAGCTCGGTGCGGCCCGAGCAATTAACCCGTAAACATCTTTCCCTCAACTTTCCGTTCCTCGTTCCCCGTTTCCCCATTCTCGGTTCCCTGTTTTAGAAATAGCCAAGATATTAAGTCAATAACAAAGTTGAAAATACAGCTAGAATATTTACATTACAATTAAACACGGAAACAGATATCTTTGTATTTTTCGCCAATACATCGCTTTAATCGAACTTTGAAGCATTTCAGTCGTCAAATATTTCTATTTGTAATACATTTGAATTTCTTATTGTCTCCGTGGCGATCATTTTATCGATACTTGAACAACATGTGTTCGCCAGTTTGTTTGTCTTGGCTAGAACATGTTTACATTGCAAGCTACGAGGGTTATTCTGATTGGACAGTAGCCCCACTGTGTAAATAGTTCACATCGGATCAAAAACAATACCGTTTCGTTTCTGAGGAAACGAAACAAAAACAGGTTGGCCGTGATTTTTATCAGATCTTATTTGCACCTGTAATTTGACTAATTTGTAGCTCTTGTCACAAAAATACATTTCGAACCGTTATAACAAGTACAACATTTACGTCTAGGCAAAAATTAGTATCACTGAAAGTATGCGTTCGACTCGGCTGTGAATGAATTGAACACTCGGGGCTCGAATATCGTTTTTATGTTTGCGTGACGAGACGGAGACGTGACGTGACGAGGTTAAGATCGCGACTATAATATATCTTATATGAGGTACTAGCAAACGGTGCAACGGTTCCTCTAAACTAACAGGAACACAAATAGGTAAAGCTGCAGATAAAGGTCATAAAGTGTAACGCTTTTAAAATGAACGATTAGACCAACGGAAACGCCGCGAATCAAATGTCAACAACATCATGCAGCGACGAGTTTCCTTTTGACCCAGGACAAGGTGAGCCGCTAATTAATTATATTTATCTTCGTATCAAAAAGTCTGTTTACGTGAAGAATGAAGGTTACTAAAATTTCGTGATAAGAATTGCTCATTAATACGGATAAAAGCAGCAGTGTAAGGCCAAATTTCATTCGTTTAATCAAGGAACTAATACGTAAATAAATTTTATCGATACATCTCGGAAAATGGCGGAATATGTCAAAAGGGCTTATACATTTTTCACGCTAGCGCACTTACTTTTCACGGGCCAAACTAAATCTTTGGATATGACAAATATGTAGGATTAAGCTTTCTAAAGAACCCATGTTTTGCGAATAGATACGTATACCCTTGGAGTTGTGGCCCTTTGAAGTAAGGCAAAATTTGGTCTGTAATTTAAATGGCGACCGATGCATTTTTTAAACGGGTAAAAAACCGTCAAAAAATATATATTTCAAAATGAATTGTGGTTCTAAAGGATGATCTAAGGATGGATAACCAATCATCCAAAGATGAATCCAAGGCAACTTTCCGTTGTTGTAAACTGGCGTATTGAAAATGCACTATTTTGCATAATTTTCATCAGCATTTTGGCACGATCAGGTCGCATTTCAAACTTTCCTATTTTTCTCGAAATATAAAAATCGCTGGAACCGTTGTATATATTTTTTCAAAATAGTTCATCAAAAGGGTCTTTTTGAGCAAATAAAAAAAAATTCAAATTTTTGCTTTTGTCTCAGGATTCTTTGTAATTACTGAAAGCCTCTCTTAAGGTGACTCCCTAGAGTATTTACCAATGACCTACACTAACTGACATGAGTTCGAAAGGAAACCCCAGTTATTTTGTCTTTGATTTTTTGTTCCCAATATTTACCAGTAAGGAAACTGATATAATTACAGTTATTTATAGGTTGTTAACTTTTTTCGTTGGAGGCCGTTGCCATGGCAACACAGCATCTAAAGAATGGCACATTTTTGCTATATTTTATCTTTATTCCTTATTCTTTTTTGTTTCCTTCGGTGAAATTTCTTTAAATTTTGCCATCTATGAAACTGAGTTTGCCTGGCATTTTGGAGGGGACAAACCTGGTGGTTTTTCAAGACGATTTTGCCAATATTACCTCATTTGTTATTTTAAACAATAAAACTTACTTGCTCTGACAAATTTCTTCAAGAAACGGTCATGTGATAGGTAACGTTTCTGTCTTGAATTGTGCGAATTTTCACAAAAATTTACCGAAGGAAATGCGAGAAAATCCACGGTTAATTTTGAATTTTTTGACCATGCTGACGTCATAAAAAATCGGAAAAACACGCGCGGTTCGAGGATTTTCCTTTGAGCGCGCGCAGATTACTAAAGCTTTCGTCAACAGCGCGCGCTCGGTCATAAAACTATAGGGAGTCACCTTAAGGCTATCTATGAGGGAATTGACTTCAACATAGTCGTCCTGAGCTGAGAGTATATCAAACATATGGTTGCGAATTGTTTTTCGGAAAATTGACTTAGGTTTGTCTCTCAGGGTAAGTGCGATATTGTTCCAGACTAAAGTTCCAAAACGGGAAAAATGAACCTTTTTGAATTTCCAGCTTAGCATCTTTCTGAAAATAGTTACCTTTTGCTGCGGATCTAGTATTGTATCGGTGGACTTCATTAGATTTTATGAAGAAAGCTCGAAGAGGTGACGGTGCAGATCCATGGGATATGTCGTGCATTAGGTTCGCGACAGCTTCGTAATAGATCATTGTTACGGGTTAGAATCGATGATTTAACGAAAAATGGAATAGCATGTTTATTTCTAGCAGTGAAGTATATAAGCCGAAGAGCACGTTTTTGGAGGATTATAAGCTTGTTGATAAGACATTTAGCAGCGTGGCCCCATGCACATATCCCATAGGTTAGGTAGGGTAGAATCAAGGATCGATAGATCATTAAAAGTGTCTGTATAGGGACAAAATGTCGCAATCTGGCTATAATCCCAACAGTTTTACTTATTTTGAGGGCAATGTAATTAATGTGATGATTCCATTTTAGGTTGCTATCAATGTTGTCATAAACCTTGATAGTAATTTCACGATCAGTGACTTTTGGATATTTAAGCTTAATTTGTTTACAGTCAACCATTCGCAAACCTTTTTTAACTCAGTATTCACAACTTTTTCAAGCGTTTGAAGGTTTTTGTGTGAATATAACAGAGTAGTGTCATCTGCAAAGAGAACAATTTAAGTATATCAGAGGATTTTTGAATATCGTTAATATAGACCAGGAATAAGAGTGGGCCAAGAATAGATCCTTGAGGGACACCACAGGGATTTATTTTATTTTCTGAGGTATGTTCACCAATTTGAGTTTACCTGTGATCGTCCGCTGAGATATGAAGAGAACCAATCGTTAATAATGCCCCTAAACGCCATAATGATACAATTTATTCAGCAATAAAGTTGTGATTAACGGTATTAGGAAATTTTTAGCTATGACACTGTACAGATTCTAATTAATGCTTTTGTTACCAGTCGATTAGGGTAATACTGTAATAGTTTCATTTATGGTCTGCCGGACAATCAGATATACAAACTCCAACAAGTACAGAATTCAGGGGCACCCAAGGACAACATTTTCCTGTAGGTGTCCGTAACGTCGTTTTTACGTTATAACTGTGCTTTTTGGGCAGTTTAATGGCTTATTTTTAAACGCTAAGAAAAATGTATCTGTTCGGATGCGTTAGCTGAACTTTCAAACTTCAGAAACATTTAGCGATTGAAAACTTATTACCCGAATTTATGAGCTTAATTTGCCTTTTCGAAAATCCTAGCTGACCTATTTTTGTACCCAAAACGACATTTGTATCTCTCCGAAAACAAAAGGCATTAATTTTCCCATATTAAGAAAGTTTGAGATGACATTTCCCTAACCGAATATCTGAGGCGATTATAGGCCTTCCGAACAGATATTCCACCAAAACGATCCGTTGGGTGCCCCTGAGAATTCCGCAGCGAGGCTAATTTGTAATATTAATCGGTTTGATCACATTACTCCCGTCTTGTATAGACTACATTGGCTACCCGTTAGATATAGAATTAATTTCAAAATATTACTTATCACTTATAAGGCGATTAATGGACTTGCACCTGAATATATTTCTGAACTCATCAAATTCAAGGTTGCATCTAGACATAACTTAAGATCATTCTCAGAACTGTTGCTTGAGCAACCAAGAACAAAAACACTAGTCACTCTAGGCGACCGCTCGTTTGAAGTGGCCGCACCTACGCTGTGGAATAGTCTCCCAGCAGAAATTCGCAATGCCAGTAGTGTTGAAGTATTTAAGAGAATGCTCAAGATTTGTTTTTTTAGGAAAGCATTTTGCTCCATGGTATTATAATTAAGAATTGATTACTTTATTATTATTATATTTATTGATTTATTATAGGACGTAATGACATAATGTTATAGGATACATTGTAGTTAATAGTGTGATATTTAAGTTTGTAATTAGTATATTATTATTATTTTAATTAGTGTGATATCTTGTAATGCGCGTGTGAGCATCTCCCTATGTAACACGCGCAATATACATATTAAATATTATTAAAATATTATAAAAAGACACTACTTACAATACAGTAACGTACATTACTTAAGTTACGAATACTCGCACTACACTATAATACGATGACTTACATTACAATACTACGATTACTTACAATATATTGCTTACAAGTACAACGTTTTTAAAAAATTAAGTTGAACCTATAATATGCTACTTAGTTACAATACATATAATGTACATTACATGCCTACAGGGTACGTTTACATTACTTTACAATACAGAATTACGTATACTACCTATAACAAATTTCCCCACGTTGATAAAAGTTATGCAGTTTGTTACTTGCCGTCGCATGAGCTTGTTGAGAAAATGTGATATTTGGCAATAAGGAGAGTGACATTTAGTGCCTGTTCTGACATTTAGAGCGTTAAAAATAACAGCAAAGCTAAACTGAGCATCACTCCAGTGTTGATATCCACGCTTCCACCACAGACAACATTTTGATTGTAAGTCTATCTTGCACAGGTCAGAGAACGATTTATCCCCAGTCCTCAGTAGCACCTACAACATCAGCACCTGCAACATCATCACCTACAACATCAGGTTTGTCTCTATTATCAACAGGGCAACTTTAAACTACTTTAAAATAACGTCTTCAAGTTTGGTCTCTGACACATCGGCTGTAATAAGTAACCCGATATTTATTTTTTTTAATATAAACAGGCCATAGCTAATCAAAGTTGGGACCAGGGGCCCAGTTTTCAATGCCAAAGTCAATTGCTTACAAAATTCAGAATCTCGGTTTTTATAGAAGCCAGCACTATTACAACTGAAGGGTTATTGGTGTCACTTGATCCTCACGTTCAAATAAGCTGAATCATATAACTATGACCATGTAACGCGCACTCTGATTGGGAGACACGGTGGTTTGTTTGCATAGCCGCATGTAAACACGAAACTAAGTTTGAGAAAACTAAAAAGTTCTTTATAGGTGCGCGTTTTCAGTTTCTTACTTATTTTATTATTGCGACATTTACTCATTTATATTCAAATTTATTTATTTATTTATTTTATATTAATTTTTTTACTGACGAGGTAATTGGAGTCTTCAAAGGAAGTCTATTAATGTTTATATTCTTTGTCGGGAATCCCAAATCATCTTGAGTTGAACAAGATGTTCACGTCTAGCTCCAACTCGAACTCGAACTGCAATCCAAACTCGAGGGGTCATTACTCCGTGGGGGCCCCATGACTCCCAAGTCCGTTTGAGTTGAGAAAGATATCCAGATCATTTGCCTTTCGAAGTTGGGCTGTTGTTTTTTGGTAGTATCGAAAACGAAGACCATGTGTTTTTATTTTTTCTGACTGAGGATAAATATCATGATCCTTTTTGTATTCCTAGTTCGATTCTTGTTTTGTTTTGAAAGCTTATATTATACCCTTTCATACGAGGTATAGCTTTCCACACAATTTTAAATACCTGTTGAGGAAATAAATAAATAAAGTGGTCAATTTTCACTGTTTTTGGTTCGGACAAGAATGAGTTACTTAGTTGATTATCAACTTGAAGATTAACCGCCGTAACGAATTTTGAAAGCTGACGTTTCGAGCGTTCGCCCTTCGTTGGAGCGTTACCCTTTCTGCTCGGACGAAGGACTAACGCTGGAAACGTCAGCTTTCAAAATTCGCTACGGCGGTTAATTTATCTTTATCAACTTCAAGTTGATAATCAACTAAGAGTTTTACTTGCAAGCTGACGCAGCATAAAAGTTTCTTTAGAAACTAATCACCTTGTTCAAGAATGAGTTAAACATATTAATATTGACCACATTTCTAATAATACTGAAAGTTGTGTGTACATACATTCACATATTATGTGATTTCTTTTATCTATAAAAACAATTTTTTTTATCTGAAAATTACAATCAGTGATAATTAAATTTAGCTTACAGACCTTATATATACAGACTGGAAAACTCGCTGATGATCAACGGCGAGGTAATTCATTCATACTGATCACGGATGTATAAACTCACAATTGCTTTTAAGCAATTGCAATTTAAGCCAGAAAAAAGTCTGGCTTCAACGGGATTTGAACCCATGACCTTCGCGTTACTAGTGCGATGTTGAGAAAATGTGATATTTGGCAATAAGGAGAGTGACATTTAGTGCCTGTTCTGACATTTAGAGCGTTAAAAATAACAGCAAAGCTAAACTGAGCATCACTCCAGTGTTGATATCCATGCTTCCACCACAGACAACATTTTGATTGTAAGTCTATCTTGCACAGGTCAGAGAACGATTTATCCCCAGTCCTCAGTAGCACCTACAACATCAGCACCTACAACATCATCACCTACAACATCAGGTTTGTCTCTATTATCAACAGGGCAACTTTAAACTACTTTAAAATAACGTCTTCAAGTTTGGTCTCTGACACATCGGCTGTAATAAGTAACCCGATATTTATTTTTTTTAAATATAAACAGGCCATAGCTAATCAAAGTTGGGACCAGGGGCCCAGTTTTCAATGCCAAAGTCAATTGCTTACAAAATTCAGAATCTCGGTTTTTATAGAAGCCAGCACTATTACAACTGAAGGGTTATTGGTGTCACTTGATCCTCACGTTCAAATAAGCTGAATCATATAACTATGACCATGTAACGCGCACTCTGATTGGGAGACACGGTTGTTTGTTTGCATAGCCGCATGTAAACACGAAACTAAGTTTGAGAAAACTAAAAAGTTCTTTATAGGTGCGCGTTTTCAGTTTCTTACTTATTTTATTATTGCGACATTTACTCGTTTATATTCAAATTTATTTATTTATTTATTTTATATTAATTTTTTTGGTGACGAGGTAATTGGAGTCTTCAAAGGAAGTCTATTAATGTTTATATTCTTTGTCGGGAATCCCAAATCATCTTGAGTTGAACAAGATGTTCACGTCTAGCTCCAACTCGAACTCGAACTGCAATCCAAACTCGAGGGGTCATTACTCCGTGGGGGCCCCATGACTCCCAAGTCCGTTTGAGTTGAGAAAGATATCCAGATCATTTGCCTTTCGAAGTTGGGCTGTTGTTTTTTGGTAGTATCGAAAACGAAGACCATGTGTTTTTATTTTTTCTGACTGAGGATAAATATCATGATCCTTTTTGTATTCCTAGTTCGATTCTTGTTTTGTTTTGAAAGCTTATATTATACCCTTTCATACGAGGTATAGCTTTCCACACAATTTTGAATACCTGTTGAGGAAATAAATAAATAAAGTGGTCAATTTTCACTGTTTTTGGTTCGGACAAGAATGAGTTACTTAGTTGATTATCAACTTGAAGATTAACCGCCGTAACGAATTTTGAAAGCTGACGTTTCGAGCGTTCGCCCTTCGTTGGAGCGTTACCCTTTCTGCTCGGACGAAGGACTAACGCTGGAAACGTCAGCTTTCAAAATTCGCTACGGCGGTTAATTTATCTTTATCAACTTCAAGTTGATAATCAACTAAGAGTTTTACTTGCAAGCTGACGCAGCATAAAAGTTTCTTTAGAAACTAATCACCTTGTTCAAGAATGAGTTAAACATATTAATATTGACCACATTTCTAACAATACTGAAAGTTGTGTGTACATACATTCACATATTATGTGATTTCTTTTATCTATAAAAACAATTTTTTTATCTGAAAATTACAATCAGTGATAATTAAATTTAGCTTACAGACCTTATATATACAGACTGGAAAACTCGCTGATGATCAACGGCGAGGTAATTCATTCATACTGATCACGGATGTATAAACTCACAATTGCTTATAAGCAATTGCAATTTAAGCCAGAAAAAAGTCTGGCTTCAACGGGATTTGAACCCATGACCTTCGCGTTACTAGTGCGATAGTCTATCAACTGATTCAGTCTGTAGGACACAAAAACTCACCGATGATCAATGGCGAGGTAATTCTATCTGTACAAAGAAGGACACAAAAGCTCGCCAATGATCAACGGCGAGGTAATTCTGTCTGTAGAAAGACGAACCCCATGCTCTAATGGAACTAAGGTATTCTAATCTTATCATTAGTATAGGTAATTAGTATGTATTTTTCTTAAAGGGAATGAGTGTGATAATTACAAAGTCCTAAGTTCAGCCGACCGCGCTCGAGGAAACACAGTTCAGAACAATGTGAGATGTGATAAGTATGACCTATCGACGCCAGGTTGGTACCGTTTCATGGGAGTTGCTGGGGATCAGATTCCAGACGCATGTGTTCCCATGAGCCGCTGCGGTACTCATGCTCCAGGTTGGCTTAATGGTACACACCCGACGGTCCACGATGGTGTAGTGACTCGAAGAGTCTGTTATCACTGGTGGAACAACTGTTGTTTCTGGAGTAACACCATTAAAGTGAAGAACTGCGGTGGTTACTACGTGTATGAGTTACAGAGGACGCCTGTTTGTTCTCTTCGGTATTGTGGTAACACCGGCCCTGGTGAGTTGAGTTGAACCATTGTTTAGTATTTTAATCCGACACCCAAAAGATCGGTCGAGCGTTCTGTTAAATACTAGTTCGCTTACACTAATTATTCATACATTATATATTATATATATTAATGCGATAGTGAACCCGTCATTTTCCTCTTTCTCTCTCCCCTACCCCCTCTGGTAACATTCAACGTCGATCAATATTGTTTGCCAAAAAATAAACACTGAATAAATGGCCGTGTCAGTCTTCGTTATTCTTAAGGTATCAGCCACCCTTCAGGACCGTCCGCGCGCGGATCGCTGTAGCGTTACTTGTTTTTATAAAAACCCCTATAAACCATATATTTTTTGAAAGCTTAATAATTCCAGATTATGGCTTTTTACTAAAAAAACCGATAAACTTAAATGTGTTTCGAAAATGGGAAGCTTTGTGTAAAAGTACATGTCTTTATAAATCATGCTCCACTCCCTCCGGAAATAAAGAGAAGAAAACGATTAACACCGCATTCGCTTCTCAACACGTTCGGCTAAAAAACCGTGTCTCAGATTTTTGACAAGTGTGTTTGTTTTTCGTTTATTGGCAAATGAAGTTGGGGGTGACAATTAGTTAGCACTCCCTGTGGAAAAAAAAGCTCTAGCTTTAAAATTAAAAGGAGTATTAAAATTCGCAGACACTGTTTTGTAGAAGAGATCTATGTCATCATTCTGGCCAAATTTCAGCCAAATTGGTTGAATGGCTGCCGACTTGGAGTTCAAAATGCACGCGTCCCTCGCGAAATTTTCCTTCCGAGATAAAAAGGAAAATACATTTTTTGCGGCATCTTACCTGGAATGAGATTATGACACCTAAACGTCTATTCTGATCGATGCCATAGAGGGATCAACTTTCTCTAACAATAGGACTTTGACAGGTAACATGTAACAGGAACAAACTTTCGCGGCATGCGGCGGGAAATACTTTATTTGCTTCCAGTCAGTTCAAATACACCGCTCGTGGACACAAGACAAAATTTGTTGAGGTTAGCGAACGTATAATAATCGTTTTATTTACAAACAATGATCCGCTTTCATGTAGCAATTAAAATATATTGTGTATATTTCTTGAAATGCTGGCCAGGTTGGTAAAGATGCCGAAAACCAGGGCAAAATCATCAACACGAACGAAAGAAAACGAAAGGCGACAGCAGCCCCCGCAGAAAGTGAAGTTTCAGTTGTTGATGCTAACGAAAACATGATGTCAAATCCGTTCTTCTACTTCTTCGCTCTTGGTTTCGATCACGAAAACGGACACGACCTTTCCTTTTTTTAGGAGGCATTTACACAGAAGCAGTAACGCTAACAGTCGAAGCTATAAACACGCGAAAACAATCGCACGTGTTGTGCCGACTTCGCAGGCTCACAGCACGCACTCAGTATCACGCGACATTTATAATTGGATATGACAGAACTTGTCAGAACTTGTCAGCGATCAATTAAGATAATTAGCAAGAAAAAATATTTTGCCCCCGATATCTTTCGACAGAAATAATATTTTCTTCTGATTTTTTTTTTTAAAGAAAGCTCTCAAAGAGATCTATTTGAGAATGTAAAAACCTCAAATTTCGAAAAATGGCACTTTGAAGGGTGGCTGATACCTTAAGCTACCAGCGTATGCTACTCAAGACTTGAGTACGTTCTTTTGTTCCCAGACGTAGTCAATACACTTGGTATCAAGAATTTGGGGGCAATAAGAATCGCTGGTTGGTATCGATTGTTAGTATATACCAAGCCAGTGGATAGTGTTTTTCGCGTTCTTTGATTGGCTACTCAAACTCGGGATAGTATGTGCTATCCACATTTTGCGCGCGAATGTATTTCTGAAATACTTTTTTTCCAGTCTATTGAGAGATAATAAATTAATTATTTTGGGGATTTTATCTCACTGGTTTGGTATATACTAAAATGATCAGCAATCAATACAAATCTAAACAATCCTAAAATCAATGCGGATTGTTTTAGCGATCGAAATAAGTCGATAACAATCGATTAAAAAATAGTATACAAATAATATATCCATTGCGGGTTATCGGTTTATCTGGAGCATTTATTCAACCCAAAAGTACTACTTTTGTTATCTATTTCTTTTCTTCGCCCTGAAAATGCCCGTAAAAATTAACTCTAACTCGAAGTCCAACTCGAACTAAGAATCTAAACTCGAGGGGGTCATGACTCCTTCTTTGGGATGTAAATGCATTATCTCAAACAGGGTCATGTGCAGTTGAACCATCTGAGGGACAAAGCCTCAGCACAACTTTCAACATCACCTGTTTTGGTTGGAATTCTTATCACTCGCCTTTAAGATACGAGTTTCTGTACACGCTTCAGAACGGCCTACGTGGAGTATTGTACCAAGGGAGTAAGGGCGTTTACCGTACAGTACTGATCAGTACTATTTCTGTGATAGAGGCATTAGTCATTGATGTTAATGGAAATACAAAGGAAGTGAAATTGAATGTATTGGTAAGGTTTATTGCCGTGACACTACCACAATCAATCAGGACCCGGTTGTTCAAAGGATTGATAACACTATCCGCCAGATAAATCACTATCCATTGGATAAGTATATTAACAAAACAAACTATGCTATCCACTGTATAGTGATCAGTATTGGGTAGATAGCGATATCCATCCTTTGAACAACCGGGCCCAGAAGTACAATCAATCACAAGCACTACCGATCACAAGCACAATCAATCACAACAAGAGAAAATAATCAAACACAAGCTTGTAGTAGCATGAAATACTAGTTAGACCGTTCACCGCACGAGGCGATTCAGTACCTGAGCGAGAAATGTAATTTGTACATCGCGAGCCGTAATAAACCAGGCATTGTGTTTATTCGATGATGTGTTCCTTTCTGTACCGTGCAACATTGAACAAAGCACAATCAAGCAAAAGCGCAAACAAGCACAGGCACAGGCAGGCACAGGCACAGGCACAGGCACAGGCACAGGCACAGGCACAGGCACAGGCACAGGCACAGGCACAGGCACAGGCACAGGCACAGGCACAGGCACAGGCACAGGCACAGGCACAGGCACAGGCACAGGCACAAGCACAAGCACAAGCACAAGAACAAGCACAAACACAAGCACAAACACAAGCACAAGCACAAGTACAAGCACAAGCACAAGCACAAGCACAAGCACAAGCACAAGCACAAGCACAAGCACAAGCACAACCAATGTTTTAATCTCATCAAATGTTCACACATTATAGAGATTTTAGAAGAAAGATAAGCGGAATTAAAAACGAACCGTTTCAATGTCTTCATGACATCATTGTCAAATTCAAACGTAAACCTTTGTCTCAAGTCGGGGGCCATTCTTCAGGATTTGCATGCCAAGAAAAGGTAGCATGTTGTTAGATGCGAGCTCCATAGTGAACTGGGTAGAACGATGACTAAGGGTTTCAAGGAACGCTGTTGCAGTAGCTGTGTCTCGTACGATGGTGAGTGTGTCGTCAACATACCTTCGGTAAAACGAGACAATGATGTCATTAAGACATCGAAACGTTGTTCGTTTTTTACTTTCGCTTATCTTTCTTCTAAAATGTTATTCGAAATCTTTATTAATTATAGATATTTATCTACAATATTATCCTTCAAGCACAATATTCGAAACGTAGAGACTTAAATTAATTCTATGCTGAGCAATAATTTCTGTACCAACTGTATTTTATGCAATGCTTCATAACCTTTAATATACGTTTTAATGATCTTCTTGAATATTTTTAGCATTTTAAATTATTAAGATGACACTTTATTACAACCCCTTAATTTTAGCATATTATGTAGATTTTGGCTATTTACAGTGTCCCAATTTAGCAGTCATTATACTGCTATTTTAGTCTGGCACTTATTATAAAGGTATGATTCATTCACTCACTCATGCACTCAACTCACTTTAACCGAAACAAACGTTATTTATTATTGTTTACATTGAAAATGGTTTGAACCCAAGAGTATCAGTAGTTCGTCTAGTGATCGTCCGGGTGATTGTATTCCTGAAAATATCAATTGCTGCGACTGCCAGGCCACTTACATCGGTCAGATTGGTAGAAACGTGAACACGATACTGACTGAACACAAACGAGTGGCGAGAAATGGTGATTTCAACAATCGTTTTGCTGAACACCATCGACTGACGAACCACAGAATTAACTGAGACTGCGGAAACCATTACCTACAATACTAACTGCTTTCAACGACTGACTCTGCAAAGCTGGTACACCAACTTAGAACGAACACCTATTAGCCGGTGTCAACAATTACCGGTACCGGCTTAAGAGCTCTGACTTCAAACAGGACCGGCACAGATTTAACTAATAATAGACGCCGATCGAAACGGACAACAACTAACCAATCACAGTTTACGAACTTTACCAGCCAATAACATCACGGCTAAACTGACCAATCAGTTACTAGGACCATAGACTTAAATACCATTGACTGACTAACACATTACACTTGACTCTGAAGATTACTTCCGCACAGAATGTCGAAACGTCAGTCACCAACAACAGTCCTTTTCAGGACTACAATGACCGGGACGATCACACTAGACGAACTATTGTTTACATTATGTGTCTTTTCTATTGTTCAGGTTCATTCACCTTCAGAAAAGACGTGTAAAGAATTGATTAGTAAAATAAAGAGCTACAATGACATTACAGATGAACGTTTGGCAGCTTTAGTGGCACTAGAAAGTTTATCATCAAGGGATGACAACCTCGAGAGATGTCCACAGGTTGGTTTCTGTGGTTCCCAGTGAAACCTCTCAAAGCCAAGAATACTCTGGCTGTTTAACGTCCCTAATTGGCAGTTTAGATTCTCTTCGGAGAAAGCCAAATAATGAAATGGACTTTATTATCGGAATCGGGATTCTGAGTAGGAAATATTGATTAGTTATCTTCGTCATAACCATAAATTAGTTATTGGAATATTCCGAGATGAAATAAGTCAAGTTGAAAATGAATACTAAGATAAAGAAGTTGCTGTGACGAGCATGGAATTCGATTGAAATTTATCGACATAACTTTCAATGTTTCAGTATTAACTTATGCAGTTGTAAAGAAAGCCGGAAACAATGGCTTGAGCAGGATTCTATGACCTTTACCATGCTGGTACAAACGTTTTATGTACATCGAGCTATGGCAGAAGCCAATAAGCCAGTTCTATTTCAACCTGGTGAAATGCCCAACTACCATCGGCTTCATAACTTAGTAGTAGAGCGTTTCAGCATGAGTCTTACAAAGCTCATGGGCTGAACTGAATCCCGTCAGTAAGATCTGAAATTTTGTCAGGTATTCTTGAAATTGCACAAAAATGTATAAATGGACACTTTCTCATTAATGTTTTCACCCACAGTTCATATATATGATTCATCACATAAGTCTCAGCATAGTCAGTCCCACAACTCGATTTTTTTTTTCAATTCTACAGATCGACGTGATTGTTCTTGATTTGGCATCAAGCATGAAGATGGAAACTGTTAGCAGTATTCTTTCAGTTTCATTGCTTGTTGGTTCCATGCTGGATCGCATGGAAAATCTTTCTACTGATTCTTTGGTGAGTTTGGGATACGGATTATGCGTATACCGTTTAGTACGTGACTCGTTTGTTTACTGGCTAAAAGCCGTGGACTGGTAAAAACTGAGCCTTCTGCTGTCATTGAACCAAGTCGCTATCAGAAACATTTGTTATAGGTTTAGGAGCATACACCCAGCATTCTTAAGTTCATTTTAATATTTCACATGCATGACTAACGCGAGGGGTTTTTTGGGACCCTTTGTTCCAATAATAAAAGAAAGGGTTGGTGTAAATTATAATGAAGTGACCAACCTTATAGCATAACAGATTCCAATACATTGTATTTTGATGTGATGGTTTAATCAGCCTGATGAAGCTTTTTCAAGCTTAATTGTCACTCTTCTTAATTAGATCTAAGGCAAGAAAATATATTTAAAATAATTAGCCATTTCAAATTACTGAAACATTTCGATTATACTTTGTTTATATATTGACCTTTCAGTTACGTACTGCAAATTTGTTGAAGAAAGTGGTGGTGGATACCAGTGAAAGTCTTAAAACATCTGAAGTGAAACATAATTTAAGTCTAGCTCTGTTGGTAGAAAGCCTCATCTTCAGCATTGGTAAAGCAATGAAGATCAGCTCAGAAAATGCTTATTTTACAAATCAGAACACTACGACAGTAAACATGGTATGTAACACATTATACAAGGGTGGTTTACCTAATTTTAATTGTCTTATTTGCATTGCAATAGCCACATACTAACTACGTACATCCTTCGCCAAAATAGGCAAATGTTGTTTGGAATGAGATATCCAACTTGTACTAAGATCGAGATATGGAGTATTTACAATCCAGGGCTACTTTGGTCCAACCCATTTACAGTGTATCAGTCAGTAGGCTTCGTAGAACGTGGCATAAAGCAATAGGTTACCCAATGTGCTAGCCAGGTCAACATGTGTGCTGTAGTTAAACCAGATACATTTTCAGTAGTAAATAGTTACTTTTATCTTAAAATCAAAGGCTTTTATGAGCCAGCGGCGAGCCATGAATGATATAAACATTGCTGACAGTAAGGCATAAACTAGAAATTTCTAATAGAAAGTCAAGTGCTGCGGCTGCAAATTGATAAAAAAAGTCAAACAAGAATCACGAAAATACAACGGCCTGATTCCCAATGGCCACAGTGGCTGCAAACATGTATGTGCTAATTTGCTGACTAAATTACTTCATGCTGATGTGTTGCTGTTTACATTAATTTTCGTGAATACATGCCACCTTCAAAGTGATCAAAGTGATTATTATTCTTGAAATCCGAATAAATTTAGCAAACGGTAATACACTCCTATAGAAAGTGTTCCAAAATTCTTTCTTTCTGTAGTCCAGCCCTGACCAGTTCCTAAAAAAGAAAGATGGCTCCGTAGTTTTACGCGAAGATTCTCTATTGTCGAAAAGTTCCAGGTTTAAAGATGATGTACAGTCCGCACTGCGCAATCTCCGTCGCAATGAATCTCAAACGAAAGGAATGTATTACGTTAGCCAAAATAAAAATTCCGGGACAAACTTACCTTTTTCTTCATTATTAACGCCAGATATCCTTGCCAAAAAATAATAACGAGTAGAAGAACCACGACGGTATCCAAACCGATGTTTCAGCGAGCTAATCGAGCATTTCTAAACGTAACGAACCGTAATGGCGGACTCACAACTTTCATGATGTACGCTATATTACCAAAGTGTAACATATCAACAAATTCAAAAGAAAAAAGAAAACAAACCCTGAGACAGCGCAGTACGGACTGGAAATCATCTTTAAAAGTCCAAAATAAACTTGTCCGTGATTCAGATAAAGATGGACTTCATTCATACAATTGGTATAAAGCAAATACAACATTTAGCGTTTAGCTAGGCTGCCAAAATTAATCTCTGCGATAAAGGGATCCATTGATCAATGGATCCGTGTAGCATAGCTCCAAATTTCGGCAGAATTGTGCACTTCTTGTTACCAACCTGAAATTTGGCACACAGAGAGAGACTATCGAGGAAAATATTTTTAGCTATAGAACCGCCTTGACAGAAATGCCGTTTCCATCGGACTTTCTGACAGTACTTGCGCGATATCGTTTTCAAACACCAGCAACACCTCCCTCTCCTTCGCATGTGCACTCAGTCATGAGATGCTAGCGAGTAGTTTGTCTTTAAATCGCGTTGAGTGTACATAATGATCCTGTGTCGGTAAGCCTAGTTCCTGCAGTCTTGTCAAATATTCCCTCTTGACATCGGACAGTTTCAACACCTTACAGTCAGAGGTACACATTTTGTAGTCCCCTAACTACTTACGTATGATCTCAGAAAAGGCTTCTCTATGCAGCGTTGATTCCTCTAGCTGGTTCACGACGGTGATGGTACTGACTTTTCAGTGCTACCATGTCCCCAGCACTAAATTTTCCTAACAGATTGAAATCATTTACTTCCATGGCAACAGCTCGAACTCGAAAATCTAGCTCTATGGTGCTTGCGCGAGATAATGGGTTTCCCTCAGTGGCTGGTCCCCCGCAAAAGAAAGTTCTCCAGCCTCATAAAATCCCTGCAAATCCTTTTGAAGTGTGATGTATCCAGCGCCACGGTTGCTCTGTTTCGAGTTTGCTGGGCATTCCCTCTTCTCGCTTGTATTTTCTTGGTAAAATACGCATTTGCTCCAGTCAAAGCTGCTGGACACTGATGCATTTTGGCCTGATTCCTCCATATTTTCTAATTGGATGATATTATGTTGACCTGACAGGCCTACATCACGGCCCAGTAATACCAGCTGGTCACTGAAAATCCGGTTAACAATTTTCAAGGGAAGACAAATAACAGCACTCAAGCAAGTAACAAGTTTCTATTCAAATTCTGCTCGCTTAAGGCAGGGGTACACGTGAATTTCAATGGAATTTTAAGAGGTTTAAAGAAGGGTAGAAGAAAGAAAATAATTTTGGAACACCAACAGACAGTTGATACCCACGCGGGTGCTCTTGCGTGGTTATCAACTGTCTGTTGTTGTCCATTTACTAATTTTTAACTCCAAATTCTAATTTTAAAACTACATTAAATCTTCAATATTTCTTATTTCCCTAACGTTTACAACTTCTTTGAGAAAAACTATTTCCTCCCAAAATACCCAAAAATCACCCAAAAATTTACAAAACACCCCGTAACATAGATTCATGTTTTGAGCGTGAACGAGATATTTCTATTAAACCCATGTTAAGTGGCGGAAAAATGGCGTTCGTTAACTCCCGCTTTAATTAAAGCACTATTTTTTAATATTGTTCTGTATGAATGGCTCGTTAACGCAACAAAATTTATCATTGTTAGAAGTAAATGTTTTAACTAATACGAACATTTTGCTTTTTTCGTGCAAATTATCGCGTCATTTCTGAGTTACTGAAAGAGGACCATATATCTTCGCGGGGGTCTCAGCGAGGAAAAATTTGAAAGCCGTTTACGGGCAATACGGTGAGAACTGAGAGAGGTTCTATAGCAGAAGTTAGTCACCTTGCGTATTTCTATAGATCTGCAAAATATAACTTTAGTAACAAAATTGACACAATTTTCCAGCTGTGCCGCCGGACTAGTGTCGTTTCCTCTCCTAAGTCACACACACTGCACATAATCGGTAAAAACGGGACACGGCTAGCTATCCTCCTTCATCCTTCTCAAATTATCCATCCTTCCACAAACTGGTCCTCGATCTACGCCAACCATCTTGGAAGACCCGCCGCCATCTCATGAATAACTTATTTCATTAATTAATACACCTTTTAATGTATAAATTAATGTTTACAGCCCATTGACCGTTACATTTGCATATTTGTGCCCAACTATACTCATTTCATTCCATTGCATTCCATTCATGAGTAAAAAGAAGCTTTTTTGGACCTTACGTGATGACCCATATACCTTATAAAGGCTTCAAATTCCTTCCTCAGAACACAAACATCACAAACATGCTCCTATCCTTAAAGGATCAAATAATTCAAGGATTGCGTCAGTCTCTGAAAGACGATTCCCCAGGAAACTTTACAGTGACGTCAAAATATCTGAGCATAACAGTGGTATCTCTACACGGAAATAGCGTCAATCATTTCAAGCTGGATGCGGATCGTAGCAGCTTTATAATGCCGAACCTTAGCCAGATTTTGAGGAAAGCTAAGAATGACAACGATATAGTGTTCTTAGAGGTACGAATATAAATATTCTTAATTATTGTATGACTAAAATTTGTGATTGGCTTAATCAGTTACCTTTCTCGCGTCAGTAGCCGCGGGCATTATGATCGATGTTAATTAAGGTTGCGTGCTCAGTCTCAAAACTGACAAAAGCATACTGCAGGGTCGGCCAAGGACGTTGGGTATACGGTATAAAGGGGGGGGGGGGGGTAAATGGGGTATATGTTATTTTTTCAATGAAATATGGGTATTTGGTATGATTTGGAGATATCAAGTTGAAAGTTTAAAGGCTGTTTAATTAATTTTTATCCTTGATTTAGAGCATATGTTGTCTTTTGTGGTGATCTAAATTTGTGTCTATTGGGTATATATATATATTTTTTTAAGGGACATGACCTTCCCCATTCCCCCGCCTTTGGATATCTTGGATTTATAACGCTGAAACACGACAATTCTGATTGACGTTTAACTGTATTTTCGGGAATTGGTATAAATACTTATTATCTTTCATTAAAATGATTGATTTCATTCAAAACATTAAGAATGCGTGTCTGCTGGCATTTGTTTATATTGCCGTTTTCATGATCTTTTGTAGATGTGGAGTACACCTTTTAATCCCTTCACCTGGACCAAGACTAGCCAGAGAGTGACATCACATGTGGCAGGCTTAGAAGTTAGGGATGGTAAAGAGAACTTGATACTCATGTCTGGTCTGTCACCAGGTGTCACTATCTTACTACCCCTCAACAAGGAGACTCCTTTCCACACAATATACAAGGCTGCTGGTAAACGTGGCACGCTGATACATCACAATATCAGTGTTCAGTTTGGACAATCCATAGTTAATATTTCGATTGTGCCCCAAGGCAATGACGTATCTGTCTCACGTGTCAAAGTAATACAACCAAATGAAATCACCACAAAAGAGAGACGTTTAGAGTGTACACATAGACAGGGAAAGTGGCTTTACAGAGGAAGCATCACATGCAAAGGAAAAACCCATATTACTGTGACTTTTTTGGCCCTTTATCCTGGAAACTACTTTCTTGATATCGTGTTCAGTGGTCAGAAACATAACATAGAGTCAGTAGAAGATAACGAAGAGAAAGAGCTTTGCATCAAGATTAAAAAACCTCCATTAAAGAAAACGTCAGAAAATGTTAACTACAGCTTTGGAATGAGCGAGTCCGCTTGTCTTTTCTTGGACGCAAAAGAATTGAATTGGAAAGCTACAGGATGCCAGGTACCGTTTTCTTAAAACATACGCACTTAAAAACTTGTCAATAGAGAACACAGAATTAGTGAGAAAGTCCTCATAGATAATTTAATTTGAAGTCACTCGATAAAATCAATATGGCCTTTGTGGTAGAAGGATGTTAGCCATATACCACAGGATTTCTCCTCCACTCTCTTCCTGGTAACCCAAGAGACCTTCTGAACGGGAAACCTACAATCCTGGTCAAAAGCTTTAGGACACCTTACATGTGTGCCCTCTAATGGTCTTTGTCTTCACTCCCCCCCCCCCCCCCCACCCCCCTTCCTCCTCCCTCCCCCCTCAAACAATGTTGTCGGGTTTTTTCTATTCAACCCATCCACCACATGGTCTGGGGAGAAGGAGGGGAAAGGAAACTTTTTGTCTCTGGGTGGTATTTTGTTAAGTGTCCCAAATAATTTTTGCCAGGATTGTAGCTATTTTAGATATTGTAACAGAGTGTTGTGTGACATAGTGCCCAAATATGGTAGCTCCATATTTGGACAAGCCATGTGACCGAGAGAGCAGAGCAGAGGTTTTTGTAAGTGTTGCTCGCGGAAAGAACAGTGATTAAAACGCAGGGTTTAAAGTGTTCTTCGTGCTTCTGTGTTAGCCGAACCCAGGATATCGTAACATTGGTGTCAGAAGTGGGATGGCAGACGCGAATATTAGCGACGAAAGCGCCGAAATTGTTTTCAAACACAGGATGCGGGTGTCGTGGATGAAACTGTCTCGTCGCTCACCTCTACGGCGGCGGGTTCCGGGACGAACTTGGACGCTATTATGGAAGTACTTCAGTCCATACAGAAACAAAACCAAGGGATAGAAAACAGGCTGGAACAGCAAGGGCTAAAAACCGGGCTTCAAGTAGAAGAATTGTCGCAACGCTTCGAAGAACTAGGCACTCGTGTGAATAATCAAGCATCGCAACTGGAGACTGAGCTCAAGTTACACGGGGATGAATTGACTGTGAAAATAAATGCTTTGGAGTAAGATTTCGCAAATAAGGTGGAATCCCTTGGCTCGAAACAACATTCCTTCGAAGAAGATGTTAAGGAAAGGCTCAAAGGAACACAAGAGAAGTTCGACTCGCAGCTAAAGACTTTCGGTGATAAACTGAGCAAAACGCCGGTGACGCCAATTACGGAACAACTAGCCTGCGAGCAAGCTCTCTGGGGTTTTTTTTTTGGGGGGGGGGGGGGGGGGGGGGGGTGGGGAGGCGGGAAAGTGAAAGAGAGCTTGCCAGGATGTCTCAGAGTTTTGAATATCTGCGCTCAAAAAATCGACGCGAAATGCTGATTGGTGGAAATTAATTAATTGATGACGTCTTCTTGGCAAATATGACGCTTTAGTGTTTATCACTCATGCAGAAAAATTAGTTCAGGTATTTTTGGAAGTAAACTTCGAAGGGCACGTACTAAATATTTTTTCTGTTCAGCGCTTTGAAAATGCTTTCCAAAGAGACCTCTCTCGAGTCAAATGGTACGGTAGTTCCGGAGAAACAACATTTTTCGTAGCATACTGGGAAATACTACACACTGGCTTTTGTAATTAAATATGCACAATCTTGCAACAGAAATTTCAGAGCGGAATTTCTAACAAACGGGGAACAAATATTCTAGCTGTCCTGCGCTTTGAAACCCCTATCGATAGAGATGTTTTTCGATTCGATCCGTTTAGTACTTTTCGAGAAACAACTTTCGAGCGTGTGAGATCGAATACAAGGCATTGCGTTACGTAGAAAATTGAGACGACCACGAAGTTTCAATTGACCAAATTTTGACAGCTCAAACAGCTGCAAACGGTAGGAGGTTTTGAGGGGCGGCATTCAAAATTCTGAGACATCAGTGCAAGCTCTCTTTCCCCCGCTCTTTCTCTTTTCCCCCCAAAACTCCAAGAGAACTTGCTCGCAGGCTACGGAACAACCAATGCATGTTAAGGTTACTGTAAACCTTCGAGGGTGCCTTCCGGGAAATCTTTCCTATGCGCTTTGTTTTAGAAGAAACCCTATAAAACTATATATCACTGTAAAGGTAATAGAATGAAGAATCCGATAGAAGCACTACTTTTGTCCGTTTTTGTTCTGTTAGGCGCGCGCAAGCCTTCGAACGCAAAACTGACAGTGTCTGCTTAACTGAGTTACAAGCCTTCGCGTTACCGCGGACATCAAAACAATCTGGACTATATCATTCAGGAGGTAAATGGCTAACAAAGTGTGTGAGGCTTTTTCAATACTCTTATTGGTTCGCGAAAAAATCTATTTTAAAGTTAGACAATGGATATGTTTTCGATGCGTGTCACGCGCTGGGACGCCACGCGAAAAATATTTCGAATTTCGTTAAAGCCTCACACACTGGTGCATTAATGTCTAACAAACATTTTGGCCAAATTGCATTAAAATCCAACAAATCTACATACCCTGTTAATTCATTTGAAGAGAGGGAATTCGCACAAAAACAAATCCGGAGTTTTCGGGCAGAAAATATTTTTGGAGTTTTCACACTTAATCAAAGCGGGTGTGAATGCGGTCATGCCGCCGACCAATAGAACACAACATAGGAATCCCCCAGAGAGCCTTGTGACAAGGCAGTCTATTGAAATTCACGGGAAACGACATTTCCATGATTTGCGACAGGAGAATATTGGGGAAAGTGAAGTCTGGCGCACAAAATTCATCGGCGAAACCGAATCAGTGGAAAAGAAAACAACCGCAGCGGTATGCACGGAAAGAACAAAGGAAGAAAAAGGCTGGCGAAAGTGCCAAAGCAAGCGTTGTTTGCGGCTATAAATGCACGCGGGTATTAAAGCTTTCCTTGATAACAGACCGTTCCTCTCTTTTTCTCCATAAACGGCGTACGGAAGCGTAGATTTTGGTGTCATAAATTACAAGACACAAGTATAAACACAAGACGTGAAATACGAGGTGCGGGGTGAGATTGCCGTGAAAAACGTCACGGGGAGCTCTGCGGTTGACACATTCTAATTGCCTTATAACACCTTAGTGGATTTTTTACTTTTATTTGAAAACGTTTTTGTCGATAACTCGCGCGCATTTCAAGTTTTTCAAATTATTATTTTTGGAAAATGCAGATAAAAAAGCAGTCTTTAATTTAGCTTGAAAAACAAATTTTGCAAAAAATCGTCCCTTGAAGGTTGACAGTAACCTTAAAGTAGAAAGTTCCAGTCCAAACTTTTCACCTGAAATCTCCAAGTTTTAATCGCCTCTCTCAGATTCCAGTGGAGAGCCGGAACAAAAAAGGCCGATTCAAAAACCACCTTCGTTTGAAGGCAAATCACAGTGGGAACCGTACATCGCACAGTTCGAAATAGTCGCTGGGATGGATCAATGGAACGACCAGCAGAAAGGTAACTACCTCGCAACAAGCCTGAAAGGTTCTGCCTTGAGTCTACTGGGAAATCTTCCATCAGATACCCGATATGGGGTTGGTTGCGGCTCTCGAGAGCAGATTCGGGTCGTCACACCAGCAAGAACTGCATCGTTCCAAGTTCAAAAGTAGATTGAGACGGCGTGTGGAATCACTACAAGAACTAGCCGAGGATTTAAAGCGCTTGGCTAGGCTGGCTTACCCTCTTGCGCCAGAAGAAATGAAGGATCTGCTGGCCAAAGAGCAATTCATTGATGCTATCCTGGATGGAGATACAAGACTACGATTGAAGCAAAGTCGTCCCCAGTCCCTTCGAGCAGCTCTCACTCTGGCTATGGAGCTAGAATCTTACCTGCTAGCATCTCGCCAAAGGGAATTTCAGGACCGTGGAGTGAACTGTGACACAGCGGAAGGAACTTCAACTGAGAAACCTGATCGCGATGAATTCCGGCGTGATGATGTACTGGCACAAGTCAAAGGGCTGCTTGCTGAAGTGGTCTCCTTCCAGGGTCGTGTTCAGCCTAATCAAGGGGATTGGGACACCAGGCCACAGTGCTGGGGTTGCGGAAAGGGGGGACATATTAAACGAAACTGTTGGAACCATGGCGAGAACTGGTCAAGAGGTGTGCAGACGCAGGGCAACTCTCAAACTCCTTTAAACTAAGACAGGCCGGCCTTGAGGGGAAAAGGCTGGCCTAGCAAACAGTCAATTCAACCCCACAAGTTATGCTGATGACTGGACAGTTGTCCCACAAGGGGGACAGCCTCACCGTAAATGGATGGACATTGATGGAGTGATATGTCCTATGGTCGTTGACACAGGAGCTAATGTCACAGTAGTCCGACCGGACGTACTGAGCAAGATGACACTTTCTCGCTTACAAGGCACCACAAGTGTACTGCGACAGGGGAAACAGCCAATGTTCTTGGCACAGAAGTCTCCCATGAAACACTAGTTGCAGAAATTTCTGACAAGTTCATACTCGCTCTGGACTTCTTGATGGCCCATGGTTGTACAGTTGATGCCGGAGGAGGAAGCCTGCGTAACGGAGTAGCGGAAATCCCTCTTCATAAGCCCTCGGCTAGACAACTACCCGCTGTTATCGCTTAACAGCTGTGGAAGACACACTGATTTCTCCCTACAGTGAAACCCTCGTAGCGGCGAGGATCATGGATGATCCACTTGGCGAACCGTGGGGAACAGTAGGCCCATCGTTGACTGCCAAGCATCCACCTGATGTTATGGTCGGTAAGACACTGGTTGACGCCCAACAAGATTACGTTCCTGTGAGAGTGGTAAATCTCTCTGGTCAACCAAGAACAATTTGTCAAGGTACTGAGGTAGCCAGCTGTGAACCCGTAGAAAGTGTCATTCACCAACAGCATGACTTCACTCCTGATTCTCAAAGCGCAGGGGATGACTTGCCAGAACATTTAAAGGACCTCTACACCCGAAGCACCGAGGAGTTAAATGCTGGTCAAAAGCGTCAGCTGCACGAGCTCCTGCTTGAATTCCAAGACATCTTCTCAAAAGGGCCTCAAGATCTGGGCAAGACTGGCCTAGCAAAACATGAGATCAACACCGATGATGCTCTTCCTGTTCGCCAGCACCCAAGGAGACTACCTTTGGCACAGCGTGAGGAAGCCTTTAAAGCAGTCGAGGACATGCGTTAACAAGGCAAATTTAATTGAACCCTCAGTCAGTCCCTGGGCCTCACCTGTCGTGTTGGTCAAGAAAAAAGATGGCTCGACAAGGTTTTGCGTGGACTACCGCAAACTGATCTACCTCACGAAAACGGACTCCTATTCGCTGGCAAGGATAGACAGCACCCTTGATGAACTCGCTGGTTCAACTTGGTTTTCAACCCTTGACCTCAAGAGTGGTTACTGGCAAATAGAAGTGGAAGAGAAAGATCGAGAGAAGACAGCCTTCTCAGTAGGGAATGGGCTCTGGCAGTACGCAGCTCATGGCGTTCGGTCTTTGCAATTCGCCAGCCACATTTGAGCGCCTAATGAAGAACGTACTTGGAGAATTTAGGTGCTTAATTTACCTTGATGACGTAATTGTTCATGGCTCAACCTTCGAGCAAGGGTTAGAACGTTTGAGACTTGCGTTTTCCCGTTTAAGGGCAGCCAACCTGAAGTTGAATCCTAAGAAGTGCGAACTCTTTCAACGCAAAGTTAAGTTTCTTCGCCATGTAGTATGTGCGGAGGGAGTCACCACAGATCCCGACAAAGTAGAAGCAGTTAAAAACTGGCGAAATGGTTCACTTTGGACCCCGGAACAAGGGGTCAGTGTTCGAGCGCTGGCAGGGGGTCACTGTGTTGTGTTCTTGGGAAAGAAATTTAACTCTCACAGTACCTCTCTCCGCCAGGAGTATAAATGGGTACCGGCAATGTTGGGGGGGGGGGGATAACCTGTAATGGACTAGCATCCCATCCAGGGGATAAGAAACGGGATAAGCTCCGATAGTTTAGAGCAGTTTGGCCAAAGTGCGGCTTTGCCTTTTTACCTTACATATATTATTATTTTCGCTAGCTGATTAATGATTCAAATCCAAATATCTACTAAGAAAAGGAAAAGTATTAGCAGCTCCGGAGATTGCTGAAAGATTATTGATTTTCAAAATCTCATTTAATCCAACGAGCAATGAAAACATCGATTGTTAATTTCTTTCTTTTAATTTAAGGTCAAGGAAATCATCAACAATTCTGTGTTGAACTGTTCTTGCAGCCACCTTACGTCGTTTGCTGGAAGCTATCTGGTGCCGCCAAATAATATCAATATGGAGAAAGTATATAAAGAGCTGCGATCTCCAAAAGAAAGTGGAAAATTCCTTGTCCTCGCAACCGTGTTAATGTGTTTCCTAATCTACCTGGTTACAATTGTTTTGGCGAGAAGAGCTGACAACAATGACAAGGCTAAGGTTAGGAATATGGTAGAGTTTAATAAGATATATATTATGCATCTATTTAATATTTATCCTGCGAAATACTCCCTCCATCACAAGGTATCGCACAAAGTATCGCATTGCCCAAAAGTCCTCTCAAACTCAGCAGCGCTTTGCAAGATGCCGGACGAGTCTTCTTGAGCGCACTTCCAAATACGGGAAAATACATATATCTGTCACGGTTGACAGATAATAATGTCGTCCTGACAATATATGGGTATCATGATAATTTTTCCATGAGCGCGCGTTGGATATGAGAATTTAGATTGGTCAGTTTAAAGTCGGGTTAGGCCACGGTTTTGTTAAATCCTGTCTAAACCTTGTTTGAGTATTCCGCCCTAAAACTCTCTACAGTACAACAATCTGTCCAAATTGAAAAATTAAACAATCCCATCTACATGTGAACAATTTGTCCAAATTTGAAACAAACAAAAACATTCTCCATCGGTGGAATGTCTCGCAACATTATAATGTTGGCCTAGAACGAAGACATTTGAATTTATTTCATCGAATTATCACATCAGTCATTACTGAGTGTATTTAGGGGGGTATTGCCGATGTGAATGTTCAAAGAGGTGTATCCGTGCACCAGTTCATTCACTTTCCCAAACAAATTCAACATTTAATTTGTAATATAATATTTTGTTTTTCAGTTGCACGATACAGAACCTCCAGTTATCTTCACTGCATCGGAGTCAGCAAGTTACAGATACGAGTTGTCCGTTAAGACTGGTGTCTGGCCAGGTTCGGGTACAACAGCAAACACATCTTTCATAATTTACGGAGATGAAGGTAACAGCGGTCGTCTTACAGTACAGCAAGACCTTAGTACTGGCTTCAAACCTATCTTTGCACGAGGAACTGAACAAACGTTTGCATTCGTCTTGGACCAAGCCTTGGGCGATATTTACGCACTCCAAGTTTGGCATGATAACTCTGGAAACGATCCTTCATGGTTTTTAGAAGATATAACCATAAAAATTCCTAGCTCAGAAGGAAGTTGGTTATTTATATTTGAGATGTGGCTTAGCCTGGAGAATGAGTCCTGCTCCAATGAAATGCTTCAAAATCCTGCAAGATCTGCTCCCAACATAACAACCAAAGCTCTGAAGGAAATGTTCTCCGATGGCCACCTCTGGCTTTCAGTTCTAACTAAGACCCAAGGGAACTGTTTTACTAGAGTCCAGAGGATCACATCGTGCCTTTGTCTGCTGTTCTGTACAATGGCTGCAAATGCCGCGTTTTATTATTGGGGAACACAATCTTACCAAACCATCAGCCTGGGACCACTCAAGTTTTCTGCACGACAAGCTATCGCGAGTATACAAAGCAACCTTCTCGTCTTGCCGGTTCACGTCATCATTTTGTTATTCAAGGAGACTTCAGCACGCTTGCAAGAACGGTTATGGAGATGGCTGTTCTACATTACATGGGGTTTGTGTAGCATACTGACTGTAACGTCAGCAGTTGTCACTGTTTTATACAGTCTCATGTGGGAAAGCGAAAAAAGCCAAGAGTGGGTCTCTTCAGTCGCCGTGTCTTTCTTCCAAGATATTCTGATCGTTCAGCCCTGCAAATGTCTTCTTCTTGTCTCTCTGACTGTGATGTTCTCAAAATGCAAAGCAAAGAAAGTTCTTCCTTTTGGACAGCACGGTGGAGTAGTACCTGATAAGAAAGTAAAGGCAATATCAATGACAACGACTGAATTATTAAAATCAAGAAAGGAGAGTGCCGCCAGAGCCAGACATCGCTCGATGATTAAACAAGCATGTTTCTATTTGGCATTTTTTGTTGTTGTTGGAATACTTTCGTATGGCAGCAGAAATTCCTCGCGATATTTGTTGTCAAAATCCCTCGAAGACAACACGCGGCGTTTTGAGAAGGTATGCGATGATATCATTATGACAATGTGTATTTTAATTTTTAGCGGTTCCTTTGAAGAAATTTAGCTTTATTTTACGCACTCTGGCTGTAAAAAATAGAGAAAAAGTAGTTGGATTTACCTTATTCTGGGTCCAAGCATTTATTCCACGATATGTTTTCCCACCATCAGACCATTACCGATGTAAAACAGATACGTGCATTAAATGCTAACTTAGTTGCAGGCCCGTAGACAGGATATTGAATCGGGAGGTGCGTGACAGCGTCAAAGTTCCGAGCGCACGTTCGGCGCGAGATTCTAGGGGGGTTAGGGGGAAGAGATTTTCAAGCCAAAGGAGTGAATATTTGGATTAAGAAATGCTCGCTTGATCGTGTTGTCTGTCGATGCAGACGATATGTCTGCCATTGTTTTGGTGTATTGGATGAACCAGTTGTTTCAGACTTCCTTTTCAAACTACACTAGTTAGGCGGACGCATCCATCTCACATTCCCCTCCTCCCCTCTCTCCCTACGGGCCTGGTTGAGCAATTACTACTCACGGAAAAAGTTGCTTTCTTCTCTCAAAATTAGCCTTTATCTAACCATCTATCGTTAAATTCAATTTCTTCTTCAGGTAAGAAGTCCAAGTTCGTTCTGGAAATGGATAAACGAGTCCTTAATTCCGTATCTGTACGCCAGCCATTACCAGTCTATTTACCAACAGACTCCCGGGTTAAGCGGTGAGCTCACATCGACTATAATTGGGATGCCAAGATTGCGTCAGCTGAGAGCGAGAAAAGGTAAAACTGAATCACATGTTGTATTATTTATTGCAGATGATTTAGCTTAAATTGATAGCAATTCTCAGTTACCGAACCTTTTCTTCTCAGTGCAGTGCCCAGTACACCAGCTCGCAAACTCCTGGCAACAATCCTGTTACGATTCATACTCACAAGGGAAGGAGTTCAGGGAACCTTTTCAACCCAACCAAGCGACCTCACTGATCCAGTTCAGAGGATGTCCTCTTCCGTGGGTTTATCAAACAGCCAAAGATCTCAACTCCTCGTCACAATGGGGTCAGCATGCTTGGTATGGCGGCGGGGGATATTCAGCAGATTTAGGCTATGAAGAAGAAACCGCCCGTACAATAACAAATCTTCTGCAATCAGAAAATTGGGTTGATCGTCAAACAAGGGCTGTCATTGTAGAGTTTTCTGTTTTAACCCAGCAAGCAATATACTAGCTGTTTGTTCTTTGTTCTTCGAACTACTTCAGACGGGTCAGGCCACCGTATTTAAACGAATCGACACCATCTCGCTCTACAACACAGATTCTATCCTCCAAGTGTTTCAAGGCCTTTGCCTGGTCATCTTTTTTGCCATGGTGTTCTTCAAGTTTGGTGAAACTATAGTAGCAGTGGTCAGACAACGCCGGCGTTACTTTTGTTTGGTTTGGAATTGGCTTGAGCTTGCGCACTTAATGTCATCAATTTTACTTCTTCTGTTCAGCTTTATGAAGTCCTATCACGTTTCTGTGAGTGCACAAAACATGCATCAGAACATCTTTGCTACAGTCAATTTTCAAACGTCCGTTCTATGGGCAGATGTTGAAAACAGTTTCCTAGCCGTGCTCATGTTCCTTACAACGGTCAAACTATTACAGCTAACCTACTTTAATATGTACACCCGAGTGTTTGCTCGGGCACTCCGCATCTGGATGTGCGACCTGCCATCATTCATGGTTGTTTTATCAATCATATTCGTGGCGTTCCTTCTAGCAGGAATCTTGATCTTTGGATCATCCAATGGCCGCTATTCAAGTTTTTGGCCGGCATTCTCATTTCAGCTTGAGATGGTTCTTGGGAAAGTGAAAGCTCGACCCATAAGAGATGTTGTTCAAGTAAACTCGATTGTTGGGCATGTATTTGTTACTGCACTCCTTGTAAGTGTTTACCATACTGCTGATGAATTTCTTCCTATCTACCTTGAACGATGCAGTCAATGAGGCCAAAACGATGGAAGAACTCAAAGAAAATGAACAAGAGACAAGTAACAGCAAATACACGCCTGATGCAAACGTCAGCAATATAGAAATGCCCGATGACGATAATCAAGAAAAGAAACACAGCACTGGAAAGCAGCACGGAAAAACACCCAAAGTAAGACGTTGCCTGGTTAAAGGGTGTTTCAGAAAATCGAAGAGATATTTCGATCAAATCAGCAACCATGTAAAGACCATTGACACAATACAGAACCTTCCTCAGATGTACATACTGGACGAAAAGCTGACTGAGGTTCTGGAACGCCTAGATGCGGCTCATGCTGATGACATCAACACCAGTGAGAAGAGAGTTCGTTTTGGCGACGTAATCACAGTGCAGGTTATGGTTCATCGAGATCCAATGCCATAAGAGACATAACAAGTGAACTAAACTAAACGTAGCTAAAGTCCTGGCAAGGATTCCCACTGGAATACGTCCTTTTCAATACCATCCGGCTCGAGCTGGCTGTATTATAGTTATAGAGAGACATTTGCAGGCGTATTGTTGTTATTCAGTATTATATATAGGTAATGTGCTCGGCTTCACAGCTGCTTTATGATTTATGAACTAAGTTCTATGTGTGATTGAATCGTGGTAAACTACGACAAAAGAAACATACACATCCAATTAAGGTATCAGCCACCCTTCAGGACCGTCCGCGCGCGGATCACTGTAGCGTTAGTTGTTTTTATAAAAAACCCTATAAACCATATATTTTTTGAAAGCTTAATAATTCCAGATTATGGCTTTTTACTAAAAAACCCGATAAACTTAAATGTGTTTTCGAAAATGGGAAGCTTTGTGTAAAAGTACATGTCTTTATAAATCATGCTCCACTCCATCCGGAAATAAACAGAAGAAAACGATTAACACCGCATTCGCTTCTCAACACGTTCGGCTGAAAAACCGTGTCTCAGATTTTTGACAAGTGCGTTTGTTTTTCTTTTATTGGCAAATGAAGTTGGGGGTGACAATTAGTTAGCACTCCCTGTGGAAAAAAAAGCTCTAGCTTTAAATTAAAAGGAGTATTAATTCGCAGACACGGTTTTGTAGAAGAGATGTATGTCATCATTCTGGCCAAATTTCAGCCAAATTGGTTGAATGGCTGCCGACTTGGAGTTCAAAACGTACGCGTCCCTCGCGAAATTTTCCTTCCGAGATAAAAAGGAAAATACATTTTTGGCGGCATCTTACCTGGAATGAGATTATGACACCTAAACGTCTATTCTGATCGATGCCATAGAGGGATCAACTTTCTCTAACAATAGGACTTTGACAGGTAACATGTAACAGGAACAAACTTTTGCGGCATGCGGCGGGAAATACTTTATTTGCTTCCAGTCAGTTCAAATACACCGCTCGTGGACACAAGACAAAATTTGTTGAGGTTAGCGAACGTATAATAATCGTTTTATTTACAAACAATGATCCGCTTTCATGTAGCAATTAAAATATATTGCGTATATTTCTTGAAATGCTGGCCAGGTTGGTAAAGATGCCGAAAACCAGGGCAAAATCATGACACGAACGAAAGCAAACGAAAGGCGACAGCAGCCCCCGCAGAAAGTGAAGTTTCAGTTGTTGATGCTAAGGAAAACATGATGTCAAATCCGTTCTTCGATTTCTTCGCTCTTGGTTTCGATGACGAAAACGGACACAACCTTTTCTTTTTTTCTAGGAGGCATTTACACAGAAGCAAACGCTAAAAGTCGAAGCTATAAACACGCGAAAACAATTGCACGTGTTGTGCCGACTTCGCTATCACGCGACATTTATAATTGGATCTGACAGAACTTGTCAGAACTTGTCAGCGATCAAATAAGATAATTAGCAAGAAAAAATCTTTTGCCCTCGATATCTTTCGACAGAAATAATATTTTCTTCTGATTTTTTTTTTTAAAAGAAAGCTCTCAAAGAGATCTATTTGAGAATGTAAAAACCTCAAATTTCGAAAAATGGCACTTTGAAGGGTGGCTGATACCTTAAACGAAGTTTCTTTGGAAAAAAGCATGGCGTATGTAAATATGAACGACTCCAATAATCTGGCGAATATTGGCTCCAGGGATTAGTGACGGGATTATTGTTTCCTATCGATATATTGATACAATAAGAGAGGGGAAATAAGGTAAGTTGTAAGAGAAAGCCTCGCTTGTCCATGATTGTTTCAGTACATCAGTATAAACTACAGACTGCAACTATAATCATTGTCTGTAACTGCAGATCATTAATTCCCCACTCAGTCTCACAAAGCATATCATATCAAATTTGGTATTGATCGGGTTTCAATTGCTAGTTAGTTGTGTAATCGCTCGATATTAATTGAAAACCTACATGGGTGTCAGAAGTGGGATAGAACTTAAGCATCGTGAACCCGGCCGATAACCACTGCTGGGGACGAAATTACCTAATCGGAATAAATAGAGTTACTAGAAACGCGATGAGTGGAAGTGATGAATCGAACGCTACTAATGGTATTGTATTACTGCAGGTCTTGGCGAAATTGACGAGAAGGTCCAAATAAGCACATACGCTAGTAAGGGAGTCGCAAAATAAATTTGAAAAGCTTCCACCATCAAGGGGAAGAAGATCAAACGTACACCACCGTAAAACAACTAGACTGCAAAACAGTCTCTCTTTTTCTGTGCGCGACGCGCGAATTGAGAGGTGCGAAGCGCCGATAATCAACACGCTCGTTCCAGATCCTTTTCGGGCTAGGTTCAGCCCGACTCTTGCGCTAAAATACGGACTGTTTTGCAGTCTATAAAACAACGCTTTGCATCGTTTATTCGTTGGCCGCTTGAATGTCAAGTCTCGACCTTAATGGATTTCATAAAAAAGCCTGCACGATTTTCTTGCAGCGACCTACTAGTTTGAACCTCTCAAAGAATAATTCATACAATATCGCATCGTTGTCGTTATGCGACACGCTACATTATCATAAATGCTTATGCAAATAGAAACACTGGATAACATGCACTGTCAAAGAGGTAAATTTTACAACACACCACAATATTCTGGAAGGAGATGACATCAAGAAATGTAATCAGATAAAAAACTTAAAGAGTTTACCCGAATTTGTTTAAGGGTCAGTTGGAGAGTTGGAAAGAGATCGAATTTGCATCAAACTGCAAGCCTGGCTCAATCCCTCGTGCGCTAATTAGTTGAAAACAATGAACGAAGAATTGAAGATCATGTAAAACGTAGGCGTCATAACTAAAGTTGTTATATCGGTCCACTGGTATGCTGGGATGGTCGTTATTCCCAAACCTGATGAGAAAATCGTATACGCTTTGATTTCACAATTCCCAACGAACGTGTTCCACGCGAGAGACATACCTGTCCCTCTTCCCTACAGATTGACAACCGTCTGACTCCAAATAGTGAATCAAAGTTCTTCCGCAAGCTGGTCGATTGCAACTGATTTCGACTTTTGGCAGGAGAAAAATCCCATTTGTTAACAACATGGTTGATTAAACTACAATCAGGTGCCATTCGTTATCATTTCAAATATATTGGAAGGCTTGCAAGGCCAATTCCCATTAACTGAATTTGGACATTCATGGGAAGACACAGACGGAGATAAGTACTGAATAAATCGGAAAAGTGTGAGTTTTCAAATTAAAGAAAACAATCAAGTTCCTGGTTATGTTCTAAACGAAGAAAGAATCAAAGAATCAAGTCTGAACTGGGCAAAACAGATTATATTCGAGACATGGATGCGTCCCAGAACGTAAGTGACGTGTGCACCAGTAGGGCCAGTTTCTACCCTATCTGGTGGAAAAGACAAAACTAATGAGAGATCTCTGTCAGTAAAAAGAACGAATTTTTAAAGGGGAAAGTTCAACAAGACTGTGCTTTTGAGAAGATAAAGGCTGAATTTACTTGTCGTGCACTCAGATGAACTTAGCAGATAGACGTGGTGCTGTTCGGCTACAAGAGCAAGATAACTGGGTAAGGAAACCTATCGCCAAAATGTCCAGATCCATGACCATATTTATTCATAGTAGATACATTTTCAAGAGCTCACCGATCGAAGACCTGAATGTGTAAGTGGCTAACAAAACATTGAAAGTCTACTAGATAGTGAGCGAAAACTAGACGAATTACAACTTCACCAGCCATATGATGAAGTATGCAGATAATTCTGTACTGAAGGCCCAAGTTTAACTGGCCGATAACACTTGGTGATTCTTGACCGGGAGAGCGTGCATCACAGCACAGTCCAAAGAGGTCTCTTGAAAAAAGACTCAACACTAATCGCTCCGTCATTCCTTTGTTTAAAATCTTGGAGTGTCGCCAGAGCGCGCGTGAAACAGTTCGGTGGTTAGGTCTAAGCAAACAGATCGAAAACATAACTACAAGCTTTATTACGTCTTGGGTTAAAATACATAGATTTTCACCTCCCGCAAATTAGCAGGGCTATTCGAGGCGGGAGGTGAAGAAAAACAAATTATAATAAGGGTAGCTAACAGTAGTGTTTTAGTAAGTAAATTACAGTAAGAAAATTTCGGTAAATAAATGGCGTAGAACAAAGAAATTAATGTAGTAATTTTGTTTCTGTATAAAGTAGAGAAGGGGAAGGAAAACTAACTAACAAACTAACAAAATAAAACTAAACTAAACTAAACTAAACAAACAAACATCGTCACAGCGTGTTCAACCTGTTGCAGGGATAGACCAAACAGACCATGACATAAGGTAGCCACAGACCTGTCCTATACCACAATAATGTCGACTTAAATCACCAGTGTGAAAATTCAAGCACAGGAAATTCACTGCGCAAAATGTTTCGAAATAATCTTTTTCAAGATTACCAAGACAGAAAATATCATCAGCTATTTAACATTGTTCTTTTGTCGCCATTGCATCCCAGACGTTGTATTCTCTGAGAATGGTCCAATCTTGCAGTGGCTACCTTTTAAAAATGTCATCCAACTGACAAGCAGCCCTCGCTTTACTCGGGGCAACGGCGAGACAAAGCCGCCTAAAACCAGATAACCAACTCAAGATCAATACGTGGCACTGTTATCCTATAGATCAACTCCACGTACAAATGAATACACCTCTTCAGCATTGTTAATGGGTAGAAGACTTCCCTCTCCAAGTGGCCTGACACAGAACTGTTCACAATGTCAACAAGCCCATGCAAGATGACAACAAACGTAACGCACATCAACCCTTTCCGACCCCGCTGACAGCGGGGTGATCTACTCCATTAAAACCATCATTGCTTTAAACGTGAACTGATCGGGAAACTGATATTACTACCGTTTAGAGACCATTGGAATTTTATTGTTGAACTGGACTGTGACAGTTTAATTTTGCATAAAGCATGAGATTACAATTACGTTTTAAAGTCAAGATTCGCCAGTATAAGTTTTAGAACGTTGATCATCTAGTTCATTTTTTTCTAAAGGAGGATGTGATTATCCGCAGTTATCACATCACGTGCAATATTGATCAGGTTTCAATATATTAAGCTAGACACAGGACATATACTCTCTAGCCGTTGTGTAATTTCGATGTTTGACTTAGATTGTGTCGTCAATAACCCAACAGAGAACGGCACCAATGAATGCAGTCTGAAATCAATGATGTAGTCTGCATTTTAAACTGCCCAGTTTGAATTTTACAAGAGCCTAGGAATTATCAGTGTTCTTTATGTATGGTTACCATGTATATGGTCAGATATAAGTAAGTAAATATCGGTTACTGGACTTTATTTATATAAAGAGCCCAAACTGTGTGAACACTTTTAATTAATTCACATTCGTTCTTGCTTGTAGACTATCCAATCAGAAGCCGATAATAGCTATTCTCGCCTTGTGATTGGATAATATGCGCGCAGGAAAGAATGTGAATTAATTAAAAGTGGTCACACTTTTGGGATCCTTGCTGCAACATATAGACGAAGAGAGAAACATCCGCAAATATTTATCTTGTAACAGTTTAGCTAACGTCTTTTTAGAGGGAGTTTGCCTTTAAGTAATTTTTGTTTTATTATTAATTTCCTAAGTATTAAAATTGAGAAATATAAATGTTGTAGTCAACACGTTCCTACTACTTGTTATATAGAACCTTGACTTTTTTCTGTCTTCAGAATTTCACGAAAAGAATAACATCACTTTAAAAGTCGTGAAACGCACGTAAGCTATATTATTGCGGTCAAGACGTTCTGGAATAAAAGAAAAAAATTAACATATATGTAAAGAGGTGAAGGTGTCTGTTGTTACCAATACTTTACACCTTCCCGTCTTTGGCATTCTATTACAGCTAGACGATGAGGCGTACGAGGAATGTTTAGTGTAAATATGTAAAGTATTTCTCAATGAACTGAATCAAATGCGTGTGACGTTAAAATATGTGTTTAACTGAAACTACTCGGTGAAAATTTTTATTTTCGCTTTTTTTTTAAGTTTCAAAAAATTATGTCAATCGGGTTCAGAGCCACCTTAATTTTTCATAAAATTAAAGTGGCTTTGAACCCCTTTGACAGAATTTTTTAAACATTTATTTGTAAAAATGCATGTTTTATCTACGAGACAAATATATAAAAAAGGTACACTTTTCGTAATATTATGATTTGTTTCACGGACATGCCTCCTTGCAAAGTTGAACAAGATCAAATCGTATTTATCAATAAAAGTTATACCATTACTAGAGGACACTTGTAAAAAAGTTTGTTGGGTGTCTACGGTAAGGCGCGTCGCACTATAAAATGAAGTACGTTTGACCCCCGGGGTTTAATGGCAGCGAATTTTGCCGTCATGCATATATATCTCAATTTGTTTATTGGTACAACCTATAAAAATTTGTACTAAAAGTTACTCTTGAACATCAATGATGTAGTTGTGATATAATGCCAAAGACAGGAAGGCCAAAGACAGGAAGGTCTGAAGTATTACGAGCCTTCTTAATATATCATACTACAGTACCACACTGTGAGTGCGCAAACGATGCAACCGTAACGACGTGACGCCCCACAGGACGATCGGTATAATAAACAATAAATGATCCAGGTACACGATGTGACTCTGTCTCCTATACAGCTTCAATTATAAAGGACCAACATCTAAATACATCTTTACACGAAATGCCGGATGACAATCCGTTAACATCACATACGATAATGCGATAGTACAGCTTACAAAACTAAGAAATAAACGGAAAGTTACAAGACGGGATAAAAACAAAATGGTTCAAAGACTGTAGTTAAACGATAAGTTAATTCATATCTAACTTGCATTGGTGTGGTGTTCCACGACCAAAGGAAATCTCATACACAAATGATTTGAACGGCAACGAATCTCCAGTTGTCCTTTGTAAGCTTTAATGTCTTCGGCTCATCCAAAATACTCGATACACAGCCTTATACAGAAAACTCCCGTGCAACCGCAGCGAGGAAATACATAAATAAGCGAAGCAAAGGAAAAACTTAAAATTTCGTGACCGAACACTGTCACATGAAGAAACCTTCACGCTCCCCGAAATATTCTGGGAGTCAACCATTTCATGAAAGCGAGCTTTAAATCTGAAATATTCACACGGATTACCAGAGAACTTGACTACATCCAAAGGAGGGAGACTGAAACGGGTTGCTATTGAGTCTATGCCAGTTGTAAGTCTTGACATCATACTTTCGGTAGCATTGGCAGGGAAACATGAGTAACCAGCCAAGCAGTCTTGCTTGGGCGGTAGAGCCTGTGCATATGGGGTTGCATCTGGATTTAAACTAGGTACTTTGCGAAATGGTACTTTGCAAAATGTTACTTTGCGAAATGGTACTTTGCGAAATGGTACTTTGCGAAATGGTACTTTGCGAAATGGAAACATAAAATATATAATAAATATATAATCAAACGTGAGTTCACGTGCAAGTTTCAACAGATACCTCGCCTCAAGTCACCGTGATCTGAAAGTCGCGGTGGGTCCAAGAATTAAAGTCGCTGATCACACTGCACTAATCATTAAACACGATGCCAAATCTTCGTATCGATTCTTACAATTAGACTGTGTGAACAGTCCCTGTATCTTTTGTGGTGACATGTCACGTTCGATCTTTGAGCCGCCATCTTGAATAAGCCGGTGCGCGAAATCTGGGGCGAGGATAGGGAGGTGCGTTGCGTCATGCTTTCATAAGACTGTATGTCACGCTGCAGTGGGGCAAGGCGTTTTTAATAGCTGGGAAATTACTGTGAATAGTTAGCCGAGTTACCCCTTGCTGCTGAAAAGTGTAGTTATAGTGCGCGCTGTTGTTTGATTAGCAGAACTTTGAAGCGGCCGATATATTTACACCAATCAGCGCCCAAAATCACTCCAGTGGCTGTGTACGCAAGCTATCCAATATTGAACCCCCCTGGAGAAGTTCTAACAACAAAACAAAAAGACAGTTTGTTTCACAAGCCTTACTGTGAATACGCGAAAGATCAGATTATCACTATGAGATTGTTGTCACCAGTGCGCATCAAGCCTGTACAGAGGTTACAAATTGTGCAGCCTATATAATGTATTTCTTTGTCACTACGATAGGAAACTGCACATGCTCTGGATCATTGATTTGTAATATTTAACTGCATGTGCTCTGAATCGTTGATTTTTACAATTGATTTGTAATATTCAACACATGTGCACGTGTGTTTAATTTGAAGTATCGTTTTCGAGATGCATTCGTACATAAGCAGGTAAATGCTTTATTTAAACACGATTGAAAAAATCAGCAGAGCTGGTGGGGTCGTGTATAAAAAACAATAAACTAAAAATAATGAAAATATGAAAAATGCATAAAAAAAGAAATATACCTAATTGGGGAACAGGAAAACCAATTGTTGGAGTTTGTCTCGGATTTAAATATGTTATTGTTCCAGTTGTACCATAGTTTCATAGCATACTCGGGGAATTGGAATCGAAACCCGGGAGCCGAGAAACGTTCTTGAAGGCCAGCCTTGTTTTATGACAATATAATACATGCTTTTGCCTTCTTTATGGTTTTGTTATCAAGCAGATATAAAATAAATTGTAAACATAACTTACTGTTCCCAGTTACTGTCATTAAGGCCACGCAGGACCCTTGATCATGGAATAAATTCATAAGTCAAAGTTTCAGTGGTAGGTGTTATCTTCTAAACCTTCAAATCTCTGCATTTTGAAAGTCGATTCCGCTGAAACTTAATAGGGATATTGGCGGATGATAGAATTACATCATGATTGTCGTTTTACTGGCAGATCGCAATTTACGGTGATAATTTAAGATACTAACTTTAGAATTGCCGAAAATCAATTTTTGTGTCCAAGCTTTCAACTTGAGATGCGTTCTAAACTAAATGATTGTATTACCCAGTGGTGCATCATAACCTCTTTTGTGATGTGACAGAAGCAGATTTTGCAATTTCAAGACTCGTTGAAATTTATTTCCTTCCAAAGGAGTAAAATTTTGAAAATTAGACTTTGAAACATTCTATCTTCTTTTTGAAAGGCTTTTTTGCAATTCTTCTTCTGTCACATCACAATACTGTGCACTAAGTTTACCTCCCTCGTGTATCAATTCCTGAAATTCTATATCCGCGACGAAAGCTTGGACACAAAATTGCAGGTTTCGCCCCTTCCGAAGACTAACCGAGTCAACACAGTGTATGACAACAAAAGTTTTGAATCTAATTATGATAATTCGGGACATTGAATTGCACGTGCCGCAAAACTAAGAACAATAACTTTCTAATTATCAATACGCCGAAAACAAAATTTTTTGAATCGATTATAAATATCGTTATAAAAACACCTTCTCATGAATATTTCGCGTACGGTCGGCATCAGCCGTCACGGTTCGTGCATACTCTTTAAATAAATACATACATAATGACAGCAAGGGTCCTGCGCGACCTTAAAGAAAAGGAAATAATGCATTTTTTTTCCTGTCGGGCATTACGCGATCCCTTAGAAAAAAGCGGCCATTTGATTATTATTATTTGATTTATTTTATGTTTCCATTTCGCAAAGTACCATTTCGCAACGTACCATTTCGTTTCGTTTCGTTTCGTTTCGTTTCGTTTCGCAAAGTGCTGTAAGCCGTGTTCCCCGACCAAAGGAAATCTCATACACAAATGATTGGAACGGCAACGCATCTCCAGTTGTCCTTTGTAAGCTTTAATGTCTTCGGCTCATCCAAAATACTCGATAAACAGCCTTATACAGAAAACTCCCGTGCAACCGCAGCCAGGAAATACATAAATTAGCGAAGTAAAGGAAAAACAACTTAAAATTTCGTAACCGAACACATGTCACACGAAGAAACCTTCGCGCTCCCCGGGGGGTAGCGAAATAAATTATAATAATTACCAAAAACGTGGGAAAAGACACGACAATTGGTGTCCATCGGTCATTGAAACGTTTAAAAAGCTGTCCATAGACCGTATACATCGTATTACATTGAGCACGGCACATTTTATCTGGCACCTCGCTTAAACAGCGTCACAGGGCCTGAGGGGAAAGTCCTCTGCCTAGTTTTCTGCGCGATTGAATAATATAACAAAAGCTAAACATTTTAGCGAGTTCTATTGATAAATCAGTATCCACATTCCCGGTCGCTAAACATCTGGAAGAGGTTTACTATATTAGTTAAATCCTCTTTGGGTAGTAGTATAAGACAAGTTTGTGAACTGGTCTCCTGAGATCAGTTGCCCGCGTCTTCACGACTACAGATTTGACGAAGCCTTGTCCATTCGGCTCTGTTCGGACAACTAGGCCATTAGAAATTACGCGGGACGTTCTCCTCTCTTAGTATGACGACCTATTGTTGGGTTTCACTTTGGATGCTGCCATTAATTCACTGCCAAAATATACTCATTCTTCCACCGGAACCAGAATAAGTTGGCCAAATATTGTACCCAACACAAAAGGCGGCACATATACAGTCAACTCTCTCTTAACGGAAACCTCTGCGCGCAGTTTTTTCAGTCATTTTACTGTATCTAAACCGGCTCTATAAGCCGAACACCTCTCTAAGAAGGACAGTTGGTGCCGGTCCCGATGGTGTCCGTATTAGAGAGAGTTGACTGTTGACGTCATTCTTCGATCTGGACGTTTCCGGGAGGCGGCAAAATTACCGCAGACTTCAACGTAGATAAATAGTCCGGCAGGGGTTGACGGTTCGAGATCGTCGGAATCGCTTAATGAAAGTGTTAGTGGTCTTGAATTGGCCACTACCTCTACCTCACACTTTAGGGTTCTGAAGGATTCTTTGTCTAGGCGATCACCATGTTCATGCACCAGACCTGTAAGCGTTTTCACTTCGTATTTCTTGCACTGGACCACGACGTCGAGTTATGAAGCGTCGAATGGTAACCTGCTTCAACCTGCACGATTAAGTCGACTACCAACTCTAAGGAAGCTGTTATGAAGGTAGTAATTAAGGCGATATACGGAGCTATTGATGTTCACTTTCTTTCGCTTCTGTAACTTCCTTTCCTCATTTGATGGAGGACGTATCTCATCGGCATGGCCAAACGCTGAAGACTGGACAAACAGTAATCAGTTATGGCCCACCGTCAAGAAAACTTTTCCATGGAAATTGATTCCATGCAGAACTACACGGCTTTTGCTGATGAGTGAGTTTGTTCAAGTGGAACTCTCCTTTGGCGCATGCCTTACAGAGTCCTTGGATTAGTTTAACAGCATCATCTTCATCTTCGACCGATCGTAAGCAATCATCCACATAGAAGTTTGATCTGTTTTTACCTGTGGTTTTAGCATGCAACAAGAGTTTCATGTTCAGGTACGAAGTCCTCAGAAGTATTCTTCAAAGAAAAGTTGCAGGCTTGGAGAGGGGAATGCCTCAAATAGTTCAACTATTATCTGATACTCTTCTTCTGAGGCCTTCTTGCAAATCTCCACCGGCCACCAGATAAATATGAGGTCAATTGCACTGCTCGTCAGGGACTCGCGCTTGCAAGAACCTGCCTTCTATATCGGCCATATGCATGACTATGGGATTTTGTCTGATGCGGGTGATGACACCTATAAATCAACTGATCGCTCAATGATGTTCCTAAGTACTTGGCACTACAACAACAACAACAACAACAACAAAAACTCGTATTTTCTCAGGCATCATTGGATGGTAGATCCCTTGGAGGGTATATACCATACTTTCCAGGCTCTTTGTCAAGCGAATCTTTTGGTATTTTCCGTGCATAAACTTTCGCGGTTACAAAGTTCGTATAGTCACGGTGATACTTCTCGTAATGCAACATATGGCATCATAACATTAGTTTTTCTGAAAGGGAGTGGTGATTCGTAGTTGCCATCGCTGTGACAAATGCTTTCCTTTCCTTTGCATGTATTGAAATCTAACTCAGACATACGCTGATCGAACAGCATGAGGTGATACAACTTCCTTAAGGGGTGGACCATTTCACTTCTGAGAGGGTGGGGGGGGGGGGGTGATTTGGTGTGGGCGCTAATATTTTTCAAACCCTTTCATGCACAATAATTTTTTTCTCGGGGTATGTGCGTGTATGATATTCTTTTTCTAAAGTTGCATGTGTCAGCCCATCAGGTAGTGCCTTGCAGGAATTGTTTTTCGGCAGTGGCCGTGTACACAATTTTTTTGTACAAGTGAGCTGCAGGATATTTTTTGCACAATCAACCCCCCCCCCCCCCACCCACCTCTCAGAAGTTAAATGGTCCACCCCTAACTAACTCTCGACCTCTCCCGGACTGTGACTCGATGACTCGTGATTCCGCTGGGTTATGACGTATTTCTTACTTACCAATTTTCGTGATGCCTATTTGCGTGATGCCTATTTACGTGATGCCTATTTGCATGATGCCTATTAGCGTGATACCTATTTGCGTTATGCCTATTTACGTTATGTCTATATGCGTGATGCCTATTTGCGTGTTGTCTATATGGGTGATGCCTATTTGCGTGATACCTACTTGCGTGATGCCCAGTCTCGTGATGTCCATTTGAGTGATGCCTATCTGCGTGATGCTTATTTGTGTGATGCCTATTTGCGCTGTGACTTTCAGCAAAAATAACGGGTATTTTCCGAATTCCCTTATTGGGCCTATGACACAGTGTAATTACACCTTGAGCTATTTTTTGAATTACTTTGCCTCGAAAATCACCCTTTTTTAGGCGTGGGGATTGGGGAGAGGGGACGAATGAACGCGTGTAAACATTTCTTTAAAAAGCTCATTCCGGTATGGTCGTGACTAGAATGGATAGCCCAAAATCAGATAAGACGTTACCCTAACCCCAGAGGAGGTTGGACACGAGCCGAACTGCAGTATGGGAGGCGATTTTGACCAATTAGAGGGCTCGTATTATCTCGACACGTTTTTCGCGATCGGAAGGCGAAGGGAAGATATGGTGTTGTTTTCCGGCTATTTTTCTCATTTCATAGCAGCATTGAAAGAGCACAGGGTATCAGAAGAAAGGTAAGTGATTAAGGATACCGCCTGGTCTGTTTGTTTCGATATTTTGGCGAGATAACTAGGAATTATTTTGGCTTAAAGTGCTGGCTTCCAAAATGGCGTCGTAATTTTATATAACCGTAGTCGGGTGATACGATCACGTTTTATGCATCGAGATTTGAAGGATCGAAGCCAGAATTCCCTTGATTTTAAAGTTCATTTCATGAGCTATACTTTAATGGGTTCGCACCCCATCGCACCCCTGACGGATTTTTCACTATATGAGTTAAAGATGGTTGAATTTTGAAGGAAATAACACCTTGCTTTGTAGATGTCATGGATAATCAGCAATCAAACAAATCGATTATAGGAGATTATTCAAACTCCAAATTTATTTTCTTTCGGCCATCAACCAAGGAGGTGGCTGTATGGAGGTGGCTGTATAATATATCTGGAGAAGTGTAGAGTACATTTTTGTGTCATTCTTCTCAGGACTGTTTGGTTGTATCAATGTTGTCTTTATTATGGTGCCTGTAGAATCCTTGGAAAGCAGCACCCATGATTTTTACATGTTATTTCCCTCTTATGTTATGAAGGAAAATCAAGATTGAATCACCTATCCAGCTATTCTAGCAATTTCCATCTTATTTTTTGCGTTCTTTATCTTTTGACCTGTATATGACTGTTGACAAAATTCAGTCATTTAATATATTCCATGTACAAGTAGGTCAATATTTATTTTCATTTTTTTGCTCAACAGGGACTGAGTATATGCAGTAATTGATTGAAGATTAAGTAATTTCCATGGTGGATATATTAACTCACAGCTAGTGTTATAATGACGAGCCTTGATATGACTGAAGAGACACAGTCTTGTTTATATCCAGTCTCAGTCTCAGCTTATTTTTTTTATTTTTTTTTGTAACTTGCTCAATGAGCTAGTGTCTTTATGAGGATTAAACAGCCTCCAATATAACTGATTTACACTAATGTCTTATTTTGTTGAATAATATACCTGACCAGTAATCAAATGCATAGCAAGTTATAAATGCAATATTCTATATTGCACTGTAATTTTTTTGATGGCCAATTTCTATAGTATATAGTAGCGGCGGTTCCAGGGGGAGGGTCGGGGGATCCAGACCCCCCTATCAGACCTGAGGGGTTTTTTGCTTTCTCCATTATCCATAGCAAAACCATCTCCAGGATTTCTGGGAAGGCCGCCAAACACCCCCTCCGTGCCTTTTTGTAATAACTACTTCCGTCTACTTCCAAAAATTATCAGGGAGGGGGGGGGGGGGGGGGGGGGTTGGAGCGAGGAGGCGGCTGACACTTCAGACTATCCTTCGATCTACTTCACATTTTCGGTAAAGCCCTGGGACCCCCCCCCCCCCCCCCCCCCTATCAAACATTCCTGGATCCGCCCCTGTATAGTATTGACAAATGAATATGTTATTAACAATATATTGCTTTCTTTATTAAGGTGGCCCGATGCTATTTATTGGCGCGATGGTTACATTTTGAGTCGCGCGTTTTGGCAGAAAAGATTTCACCGATTTCTTTGATTTTTGGTATCCTAAATGAAAAATGTTTGAATTTTAAGAACATGTTATTTAATTTTTTGTGGGACACAAAACGTTTGGGATATCAGCATATTTTTAAAACCTCATTTTTGCAAAAATGCCCATAATTTTGAAATCCGATGACATATTTTTTCCTTACTTCATCAAATAAGCCTCAGAGCTCTCAAGTTTTGTATCTGCAAGTTTCACGACAATGATGACCATGTAACTCGCTGTACAAAATGCTGGTTAAATTTACTCTGAAAATGCTATGCTAATACATTTGTGTTAGCTGACGCACAAATAGCGGAAGAGTGCAGCCAGATTCTACCTTGTCATCAGTCTACGTCACTACGGAGTCACATGAGATGCGCATACGCGTCGCCGGTCAGTGCTTAGCGTTTCGCTGGGAAAGTACATTTCGTGAGTGATTTCTATCCATAAATCACTGGAAATCTTCAACATCGTCCGCTTATTTCGACGGTGTAGTACCTGGGAAGGAAGGTAAGCCCCAATTTTCGGTGACTTACCAGTTTTCTTCCACAGATTGGGCGATTTTCTTTCCAAAATGGCCGGTGAAGAAACATCGCCAACGGACAATGTTGCCGGAACCTCCGGCAGCTCTCCTAGTCAGGGAAACCCTGCTAATATTTCAAATAACAAAGGCCTTGCTTCATCGTTGGACAATATAAACACCAACATGGATAAAATGGCTAGCCTTTTGATTAAATTGTGCGAAAAGCATGACAAAGGCGAGCGCCCACCGGGCTCAAAACGAAAGGCCAAATCCGACGTCTCGGATAGTTCAGACCCTGAGTCTGAAGAGGACTCTCGCGAGTCAGGAAAACGAAGGCGTCATGATAGCCGCACGGATGACAATATCAGTCTCTACGCTAGTGACGAGCTGGACGACGCAGACGACATTAAAATGCTTACCGAGCGTTCGAAGGCCACCGGCCAAAAAGAGCGGGAAACCCCGACAAAGGACACCAAGCTCCTTCAAGATTTCGCCAACAGTTTTGACGAAGATGACGCCACCGGCGAGAAAGTCCGGCAAGAGCTGGCCGATATTGCCCTAAAACGATGGGGCAAGAAGTTGTCCTCCGAAAAAATTAAAAGCTTGGTAGACAAATACAAACAGCCTCAAAACTGCCCTGACATAAAGGGTATAAAGGTCAATCCTGAAATATGGAGTCAATTAAATACCAAGAAAAGGAAAACAGATCTGAAGCTGTCAAACTTACATCAGATTATCCGCAAAGTTACATTTGCGACTTTACAAACAACAAACATGTTGATTCATAATTCTTCTGACCCACAAAACAACAAAATAATGGCACAGCAAGTGGACACCATTGCAATGCTGGGGCACGTGAATACGCAACTAGCCCAGTTACGAAGAGATGAAATCAGACCATCCTTGAAAGCTGAGTACTCTACCATTTGTTCTGCTGAAGTGCCCATCAGTAGCCAGAACCTTTTTGGGGATGACCTGGCAAAGCAGTTGCGAGATGCCAAAGAAGCTATCAAAATCAGCTATTCCTTTGCAACTCCATTTAAGACCAACCCCTATCCCTATAAAGGGAAACAGCAAAGTTCACGTCCACATGACCGTTACTCTAAAGGACCCAAAAAAGATTTTTTGTGGAAAGGCCAAAACCGGCCCTACCAAAGGAAAAAACCATGGAGGGCACCACACAACGACAAGAAATAATGGAACAATTGCTTCACATAAAGACCACTGTACCACTGTAAGTGCTTTTGAAAGTTTTCTGCCCAACTTATTGAATTATTTGCAATATTTATGCAACACATTTAAGGCTGGACAGGTGACTGCTCATTTTGCAGCTTGGAGGGCACTCACTAGTGACAGAGTACTCCTGTCTGATGTTTTGGGAGCAAGTATTGAGTGTACTGCTACCCCTGTTCAACACAGACTGCCTAAACAAACCTTCTCGGAGCATGAATACCCCATTGTTTGCCAGGAAGTGCATAAATTGTTTGAGAAAGGTGTTATCACAAAGGTGTCACCTATGCCTGGGCAAATTTTGTCTGGTATATTTCTCCGTCCCAAGAAGGATGGGTCTCATAGACTTATACTTAATCTTAAAAAGTTTAATGAGTCAGTGAGCTACTATCATTTTAAAATGGACTCACTTGACACCATAACTAAACTTGTAACCAAAAATTGTTTTATGGCCTCTATTGACATGAAGGACGCCTATTACTCCATTCCCATTAGGTCTTCGGATCGAAAATTTTGACGCTTTATTTGGGAAGAAAACTTATATGAATTTACCTGCCTTCCCAATGGGTTGTCATGTGCTCCCAGGATTTTTACTAAAATCCTTAAGCCCCCTCTATCTACTTTGCACAAGCAAGGGCACATAGCTGTGGCACATCTTGATGACCTTTATTTGCAAGGACAAACTTATGAAAAATGTGCCCATAATGTTATAGACACCACTGTATTGTTTGACAAATTAGGGTTGGTTGTGCATCCGGAGAAGTCCAACTTCATACCCACACAAGTCCTTAATATCCTGGGGTTTGTAATAAACTCGGTAACAATGACAATACAACTGACCAGGGAGAAAGCTACTGGTTTACAAAGGGCCTGTACCGTGTTACTAACAAGGTCGTCTCCATCTATTAGGGAAGTGGCAAGTGTCATCGGGAAAATAGTTTCCAGTTTCCCTGGGGTCATGCATGGGGCCCTTTATTACCGACACGTAGAAAACGATAAATCTCAAGCCCTCAAGCGGACAAGGGGAAATTTTGATGCCTCGATGTCTTTGTCCAACCATGCTAAATCTGAATTGCAGTGGTGGATACAACATGTGGAAAATGCGTACAATGTAATAAACCATCCACAACCCCACCATCAAATAACTACAGATGCTTCTCTTACGGGGTGGGGGGCTGAATCTGCAGGGGTGTCCTCAGGAGGAAATTGGTCCCATTCAGAGTCTAAACACCATATCAACTATTTGGAAATGTTGGCTATTCTTTTAGGTCTCCAGACTTTTGCCAAGCTGGACAAAAGCAACACACATATCAGAATAATGTGTGACAACACTACAGCAGTAAATATACTTAACCACATGGGAACAAGCCACTCAGATCCTTGTAATTCTGTAGCTAAGGAGGTCTGGGAATGGTGTATAGCTCGTAAGATATGGCTCAGTGTAGCTCATATTCCTGGAAAACAAAATCTTGTTGCAGATTTTGAATCCAGAAGAAACCGAAGGGAATCTGAGTGGAAGCTTGACAAGGTCTCGCTTCTTAATGCCCTTGAGACACTAGCTTTCAAGCCTGATATTGACTTATTTGCCTCTCGTATAAACCACCAATTTCCGACATATGTGTCTTACAGACCAGACCCAGAGGCTCTTGCCATCGATGCATTTAGCCTAGTCTGGTCCAATCTTAATTTTTATGCTTTCCCTCCTTTCAGTGTTATTCCAACAGTGTTGAACAAGTTGAAGAGCGAGGGAGCACGGGGAGTTTGTGTGCTGCCGGATTGGCCAGCACAAGCATGGTATCCGACGGCTCTCCAGCTACTCAAACAAAAACCAGTGTACCTCAAAGCAAGGAAAGACCTACTTCAGTTACCAAGCCATCCCAAGGAAATTCATCCAATCTGGCACAAATTGAACCTTCTCGTCTGTCTCTTATCAGGGAGGGATTAAACAAGTATGACTTGTCACCAGGTGCAAAAGACGTGCTTATGGCCTCATGGAGAGAGGGTACCTCTAAGCAATACCAAACTTACCTCGGCAGATGGCAACAATACTGTAGAGACAAAAACATTGATGTTTTTCAACCAGGAATAACGAATGGCATTGAATTTCTTGTCTCATTATACAAATCAGGTTTAGGGTACAGTGCTATAAACACAGCGCGTTCTGCGCTCTCTTCAACTCTTGTTTTGAAGGATGGAGTGAAGTTTGGAGAGCACCCGTTAGTCGTTCGTTGCATGAAGGGGATTTTCGAGCTGAAACCAGCTCTGCCCAAATATACTGAAATTTGGGACGTTAATATTGTGTTAGGATATTTGAGAACTGTTGACACCACAGGCTTTCCAAGTTCGTGATAATTTTTTTTTATGAATAAATTACTCTTGTTTATGTAAGCGCTCAGAGTGGAACGTGACTCTCTGAATTAAGCGGTGTTGTGTTACAATGTCGGCCGTTGGGAATTTGAGCGCTCTATAAGACGTTGTACGGCGATCGAAACAGCGTTTAATTTAAGCGTTCGATATGGTAAATTTTTGTCGTATTTTTTATAAAAATAAATAAATGAACTCACCTTGTCTGGTTTCTGTGTAGCTTTTGGGCTATTTAGGCGTTTTTAGGCGTTTTTGAGCGATTTTGTCATTCATGTCCTAGCCTTCATAAGACGTATTCAAGGCTGCTCACCAGCGGACGCCGGAATCTCGACGAAGCGCCGTTCAAAAAGCGGTAGCGTCCAGAAAATCGAACCGATCAGCTTAATTTCCAGCCACAATTAAACATACATGACCAGACTTCCTTCGAAAGTCTTCAATGTCGAAAGACCCCTTCTCTTTCCCCTCCAAATAAGCTGACTTTTGCGGCCGATCCGAAGATTCGCCTTCTCTGCAACCGCCTGTGATCAATTCAAACTCGACACGAACCGAGTAAAGACCTGGGTCGGAGGTCAAATATTCCACATCCAGGGGTGGTACAAGCAATTAGGACAATAGAGCGAATCGTATTGCCACTGCGGGGGATGGTGTAAGTGTTGTATGTACCGGGTTCGTTTGAATTTCTTGTCTCATTATACAAATCAGGTTTAGGGTACAGTGCTATAAACACAGCGCGTTCTGCGCTCTCTTCAACTCTTGTTTTGAAGGATGGAGTGAAGTTTGGAGAGCACCCGTTAGTCGTTCGTTGCATGAAGGGGATTTTCGAGCTGAAACCAGCTCTGCCCAAATATACTGAAATTTGGGACGTTAATATTGTGTTAGGATATTTGAGAACTGTTGACACCACAGGCTTCCCAAGTTCGTGATAATTTTTTTTTATGAATAAATTACTCTTGTTAACCGGGCGTGGGCCTGGGGCCCAGCCCGGTTAATAAAATAGCTTCTGTTTTTTTTTTTGTCGTCGATCTCTTATACCTCTACTCCGCCAAAGTGCTAGGAGGAGAGCTAGGGGTGAGTATGAATATATATGAATGTATTCGCCTTGTGAAAGATTTTCTCGGGGAAGAACGAAGCCCGGACTCGAGAGAGCGGCGGAAATCGAGCCTATGTGAAAGTTGGACTGGTCCAAATAGATATTAATTTAGGACCGCGTAAACACATCGGAGCGGCGTACAGATTTCGCAACGTCGGTGAGTTTGACTCGTCAAAATATTAAATCATTGTACTCACTACTAGGTGGACACACTAGGAGCGCCATTAGATCAATTTTTTTTATCAAGGCTACGTTACATTTCGCCAGGGTCATAATATTGTCCTGCTTGTTTTGTGTGAAATACATTTCTTTTCCGTAAAGGAAAACAGAAACTTGCCCAGACTCGCAGATTTATGTAAACAGAAACTTGCTGAGACGTGCAGATTTATATTTGGACGATTACGTCATAGGGTCTCGTCGAATCGTGTGACTTGAAGAGATTGTCTGTGAGGTGCGTACGTACATCACATACACTAGAAGCGCCATTAGATCAAATTTTTTATCAAGGCTACGTTACATTTCGCCAGGGTCATAATATTGTCCTGTTTGTTTTGTGTGAAATACATTTCTTTTCCGAAAAGGAAAACAGAAACTTGCCCAGACTCGCAGATTTATGTAAACAGAAACTTGCTGAGACGTGCAGATTTATATTTGGACGATTACGTCATAGGGTCACGTCGAATCGTGACTTGAAGAGATTGTCTGTGAGGTGCGTACGTACATCACATACACTGGAAGCGCCATTAGATCAATTTTTTTATCAAGGCTACGTTAGATTTCGCCAGGGTCATCCTTTGCCTAAATGATATTTTATGAATATTGTCCTGTTAAATAATTGTCATTTTGTGTGAAATACATATCTTTTCCGTATATTTTCTGAGAAAAACAGAAACTTGCTGAGAAATCCTTATAAATAAGGACGATTACGTCATGGGGTCACATGAGTCAACGTCTGTGATAAACCAGGGTCGCTGTTAGGTCAAATTTCATATCAAGCTATTACTTTTGATTTGAACATGAATACTCTGCTGTTTATTTAGTGTGAAATACATTACTTTTTCGTGTTGGTGCAGCAATTCACTTCCTTGTATGCAGAAGATTTATAAATAACAACCATTGCGTTACAATATCACATTTTGACTCACGCAATTTGTCGAACTGTGACTAGAATAGCTGCGAATGATGATGGTGCAACGCGGAACGTCTGCGATTGATGGTTCAACACCGATTCGTACCTATGTTGTCGTGTTTTTTCCTCTTATTCAACTTTGGCTTTATATTGAGGAATGATCTTCAAAGACTGCTCAGAGGCAAGAAAATTGACAGTAGGCACTATACGCAAACATCAGACTTCAGCGTGACTGCCGTGACTAATCTGATAGATTTCAAGCAAGAAAGCAGGTAAAACGGCTTGCTTGCTTGATAAAAAAGCCCGGTTATATTTTCTTCGAAAATTCTTGTTTATGTAAGCGCTCAGAGTGGAACGTGACTCTCTGAATTAAGCGGTGTTGTGTTACAATGTCGGCCGTTGGGAATTTGAGCGCTCTATAAGACGTTGTATGGCGATCGAAACAGCGTTTAATTTAAGCGTTCGATACGGTAAATTTTTGTCGTATTTTTTATAAAAAGAAATAAATGAACTCACCTTGTCTGGTTTCTGTGTAGCTTTTGGGCTATTTAGGCGTTTTTAGGCGTTTTTGAGCGATTTTGTCATTCATGTCCTAGCCTTCATAAGACGTAGTCAAGGCTGCTCACCAGCGGACGCCGGAATCTCGACCAAGCGCCGTTCAAAAAGCCGTAGCGTCCAGAAAATCGAACCGATCAGCTTAATTTCCAGCCACAATTAAACATACATGACCAGACTTCCTTCGAAAGTCTTCAATGTCGAAAGACCCCTTCTCTTTCCCCTCCAAATAAGCTGACTTTTGCGGCCGATCCGAAGATTCGCCTTCTCTGCAACCGCCTGTGATCAGTTCAAACTCGACACGAACCGAGTAAAGGGTTCGTGTCGAGTTTGAAAATCACAAGCGGTTGCAGAGAAGGCGAATCTTCGGATCGGCCGCAAAAGTCAGCTTATTTGGAGGGGAAAGAGAAGGGGTCTTTCGACATTGAAGACTTTCGAAGGAAGTCTGGTCATGTATGTTTAATTGTGGCTGGAAATTAAGCTGATCGGTTCGATTTTCTGGACGCTACGGCTTTTGAACGGCGCTTGGTCGAGATTCCGGCGTCCGCTGGTGAGCAGCCTTGACTACGTCTTATGAAGGCTAGGACATGAATGACAAAATCGCTCAAAAACGCCTAAAAACGCCTAAATAGCCCAAAAGCTACACAGAAACCAGACAAGGTGAGTTCATTTACTTCTTTTTATAAAAAGTACGACAAAAATTTACCATATCGAACGCTTAAATTAAACGCTGTTTCGATCGCCATACAACGTCTTATAGAGCGCTCAAATTCCCAACGGCCGACATTGTAACACAACACCGCTTAATTCAGAGAGTCACGTTCCACTCTGAGCGCTTACATAAACAAGAGTAATTTATTCATAAAAAAAATTATCACGAACTTGGGAAGCCTGTGTTGACACCCTGAGCTCCTTATCTCCGCTTAAGGAGCTTACTTTAAAATTGACCATGTTACTGTGCCTCACAACTGGACAGCGAGGACAGACCATACACAAGTTAGATGTTAACTACATTCAAGAAATGGATGACAGATACAGAATAACTGTATGCGAGAAACTGAAACAGACTAAACCTGGAAGACATTTAGCACCCATTGATTTACTTGCTTATCATAGCGATAAGAAACTATGTGTGGTAGAACATCTCAAGGAATATTTGCAGCGCACAAAACAGTTGCGAAAGGAACACTCGCAGTTACTGATAAGCTATGTCAAACCATTTAAACCTGTATCCAAAGATACCATTTCCAGGTGGGTTAAGAAAGTGTTAGAGTCAGCTGGTATTGACATCAACAAGTACTCTGCTCATAGCAGCAGAGCTGCGTCAACATCCAGTTGTAAGGCTAAAGGCTTAAATTTAGCAGAGATTATGAAAAGTGCAGGTTGGTCCAACTCAAGCACTTTTGCGAGATTTTATGATAAACCTGTTGACTCCGTTACAGTTAATTTTGGCTCATTGTAATTTGCTTGGGTCAAGTGTTCTGGGTTTGTTCGGAGATTATTCCATAGTGTATTGACGAAAATGAATGAAGACCTTGACATCTCCTTTGAAAATGCTCAGACAAATACAACAAATTAATTAATCTCATCCATTCCTTGCATCTCTTCTCGTCGTTAGGGAATGTAAAAAAAGCTTACGCCTGATAACCACGACGGCGACGGAAACGAGAACGTCAGGGGCACCCAACGGATCATTTCGGTGAAATATCTGTTCGAAAGGCCTATAATCGCCTCGGATATTCGGTTAGGGAAATGTCATCTCGAACTTTCGTAATATGGGAAAATTAATGCCTTTTGTTTTCGGAGAGATGAAAATGACGTTTTGGGTACAAAAAACGGTCAGCTAGGATTTTCGGAAAGGAAAATTCACCTCATAAATTCGGTAATAAGATTTCAATCCCTAAAATTTTCTGAAGTTTGAAAGTTCAGCTAACGTATCCGAACAGATACATTTTTCTTAGCGTTTAAAAATAAGCCATTAAACTGCACAAAAAGCACAATTTTGTCTCCACTCCACCACAAATAACTCCACAACACTATGCACCAAATAAGTTTATTTTGGGAGGGCCTGGCGAGAACCAAACCGAACCATGTACAATACAAAATACAGCAACAATGTACGTATTCCTGCTAAATACAATGATACTCAATAATGCTTTACAAAGTAACTTTCGTCAACACAACCAAAGAGTAAACACGCAGGCTTAATGTCAGTTAGACTGCCAGTTAGGCTGCCAGTTAGGCTGGAGAGTAAACTCACAACTCCGACGTTACAGATCAGGGTTTTGCCTGTCATCTTCAACTAGGAACAAACAAACTAAGTGCCAGTTAGGCTGGATGACTCTTCAGCCGGCAACCTCTAAATTAAGCACGAAGACTAAGACAAAGTATAACAGACTTAGGTAAGCATACAACATTATAATAAATTGGCGAGGTTGTACCCGTAACTCAGTAGCGTAAAAAATTTACAATAACTAGACTCAAATCAATAGAGAACGGCAAAAATGCTAAACTAGCAGAGCTGAGCAACCGCTCACAAAACAAATGTGGCTAGAACGGAGGCCAGAAAAAACCTGCCAGAAAAACCCCGTGGGAGAAAACTAGACAGGAAAGCAGCTAAATAGAATGATACTCCTAAACAATAATGCTTTACAGAGTAACTTTTGTCAACACAACCAAAATAAGCACGCAGGCTTAATGTCAGTGAGACTGCCAGTTAGGCTGTCAGTTACGCTGACAGTTAGGCTGCCAGTTAGGCTGGAGTGTAAATACAACTCAGACGTTACAGATCAGTTTTTCCTGATATCCCAAACTAGGAACAAACAGGCTAAGTGCCAGTGAGTTACAAAACCGAAATCACTCAGCTCTCCTCCCGGCTACGTCTCAATTAAGCACGAAAAATAAGACTAATAAGCACGAGCCAGAGGTTCTTAGCAACCAAAAAAATGCAGACGTCCTGCAGAGATCGAGGACTAAAAGTCCTCGATCTCTGCAGGACGTCCAGTAACTTGCAGCATTCCAATTTCATTAAATCCCTTCTGGTAATCGTTTCTGTCCTACTTCAGGTGTTAATTTTCGCGAGAATGTGTTATAATCCTTAAGCGTGAATGTTCATTAATTGCTTTTTTCAATTATTATTCTGTCGTCTTTCAAGGTGTTTCAGAGTTTTGCAAGATGTTTTGTTGCGTTTTGGGAAATCGCTGGATGCGGAAATTTCTATAATAAAGTTACGGCTCTGAATAACGATCTACGTGCGCTACAAAGGAAACGCTGTGTCCATGTCCACTCTCTAAAAGTTAGAAATAATTGTAGAACGATAACAGAGATAAAATACTGTCGAATGCCTTCATTTTTAACTCGCTGGAACCCGGGTACATTGTATCAAAACTAAAATATCAGAACGGCTGAAATTTCAGAGCAGTGCGAGTGCGCTGAAAGCCAACACTTAGATCCAGAAACATTTCCCAAAAGTGGGAACTGTAACATCTGTTTTAATTCCGTGTTTTCTCGATTATTCGTCCCACGCGAACGAAAATGCAGCAATGGAGCTATTGTAGGTTTAAACCTCAGATACTGCACAAGTTCAGATGATCAGCCGATTCAAATTATTTTTTAAACTAAACCGCCTCATCGTGTTCCAATTTTAACGAGTGCATAAGAAGAGCGATACTCCAAAATTATAATGAATACGATAAGTTGGTTTCCCAAAAAGCATCGAAAAACGAATCATCTACCCGGCTACGGGTATCTAGACACTAAGGGACTAAACTGATCTTGTGGAGGAGGAGGAAGAGAGACCAATATTCCCCAATACGGACCGAACAAACTAGTTCAATAAAGTTTTTGTTATAATTGCTGCTGATAAATCTCGGCTAACGCGCGCCCGGGAAGCGGTGGATAAAAGTTACGGGAGTGATCGTCGTACCTTTTAGGGGTTAAAATTCGTGGTTTGGTACCGCTTACAACAGGTTCTAGTTTGTCTTATAAGTGATACCTCTTAGGGGAGAAAATTAATTAGCACCAAGCCCACAAAACGAGATTTTGGTACCTTTTAAGGGCTATTTTAAAAATTTCCGACGATCACCCCTGTCAATTTTATATGGGTCCCCCACCCCCCCCCCCCCCCCAAAAAAAACCCGGACGCGCGCGCGCCAAATTTAAGCACATACTTGCATTTTACAGGCCACTTTGCGAAAATTTTAACCGAAATTGTCCGGAAAAATGTTTCTACTTAACTTTATTTCTTTATTTTGTTCAATGTTTCATAAAAGGAATTCGGCGTAATGAGCCCGGGGGGGGAGGGGGGGGGGGGGGTACTCCCTTATATAAGCTATATAGGTATGTGCCGCCCCAAAGGGTATGGTTTTTGAGCCGTTTTGGTCTGAAATAGGGTATGTTTTGCGCACTCTGGTCTGGAATTTGGTTTGGCTTTTAGACGAAACTGTTTTTTCCATTAACATCGGGGAATTTGAAGCCCTTTTCAAATGTTTGCGCAAATGGAACCCATTCCTGGGTAGCTGAAGTCATGTATTAGACACGTGTACTAATTTTATATTTGGGTCAGGTCTGAAATAGGGTATCAAAAATCACATATTTTGGTCTGAAATAGGGTAAGGGTTTCAAGAAGCGGGCCCCACACCCCACCAAAAATTTTGGGGAGTAACCCCCCTTCCGGGGTAATGAGTTCGTGAAAGGTCCATCTTAGCATCATTTAGTCCAGTCCCTGAACTCTCTCTTTACCCGCCCTATATTGGGTCTGAACCCAGCGGGAGTAGAGAGAGTCCAGCATCACTTGCATGCGCATGCTCAGAACGAACCAATCAAAATTCACTAGATCCCAATCTACGCTCATTTCCGCTCTGCGCCATGTTTATTCTCGCAGCTGCCCAGACCCGGGATCCTACATGTACATGTAGATCACCTCATGTAATGGAAAATTACCTATTTTAGAGCTCAAGGAATCGTTAAAAATGTTAAGAACAAATTGCAGCAAATTGGGATTTAAGCCTATTATTTTGGCAGCTCAGATTCAGGCTACGACACGCGAGGCATGCTGGAAATGACGGCTACGAACAAGATGGCGGCTGTATATAGGAGCTCGTGAAGTTAACGTTTGGTATCATTGTAAAGCTCTTTGCCGATGTCTTCATGGATTAGATGGCATATGATTGTTAAGTAATTCAACTTGGGCTGTTCCACGATCTCCCGAACCGTAATTTCAAAGCGGCATTGCAGAAAGCAACTCGATATGGTGTTTTATTCGGTATGATTCCTTGTGGCTGACTGCCTCTGAGCTGGATTGTGATCAGAGCTGATAGCTCTGTTTAATGGTGTGTAGAATACAATTGCTGTTTATTGTGCACGGTTTGTTTTCCAGATAAAGGATAATTTTCTAGCGTTATTGTTCGGTTTATTTGGCCAAATTGGGCACTATATTTGAACATTTGCTTGTAAAAATATTTGAAATTCTGGAATATTACATTCTAAAAGTAAGAAATATAGGAACTTACTTATACTGTACCTCCCGGTTATAACTGCTTATAATAATAAACAGATAACAAAGCAACTAGATTGGTAGAGTGGTAGATTTTATGTTATAACATTATTTTGGCCAGGGATCTTTGAAATTGTCATATTTTTGGATATATTATGACCTAAATAAAATATAGAATTTTTACATGTGGTAAAGTGAACCGCAAGGATCGCTTCAGAAGCGATCCTTGCAGGTTTTTTTTGCAATTCTCTGAATTTGGTGATGCTTCTTTTATGTCCACTAGTAAAACTATGGCATTCACTTTCTGCTGACAGTTTACACCTGTATGCACATGTTCTTCAATCTCCATAAATTCCCATCGCTTTGATCCCAAATGTTGCAACAATAATGATTTTCCAGTACGTCTGGTTACGTATTAAATTTTAGCTTATCCAAAATAACTTAAGAAGCAAAAATTAAATCAGAAGTGTTTGTGATGTATGATTTCACTTACTCTAGATCACATATAATTATTATTTCTGTTTGGCAGAGTAGATTTTCAAACTCTTTGTTAGATCTCTTTCACACCCTTTCCCATATTGTTCAAAAGACTACACTGTAGATGGTGATCAGAAGTGAATGATTTGTGACACATCAGGACAGTTTATGCTCATACTAAATGCTACTGTAGCAGTGACTACTCAAAGTTTGACACTCAGTATTACAAAATGGCTGATGATAGATTTCTTAGTGATATCATTGGTGATGTTTTGTAGAACATGCATGTAATATTATTGACAAGATTTTGAATTCCACATTAATTTTTTTGAAGAAAATATTCAAAAATCATAGCATAGTCATTTCTCAGAAAACAATACATGTACACATGTACTTTTGATGCTTTCCTTCTTTATTCTTGAGGTCATTAATAGGCCACAATTTTCCTTTGTTCACTTTGTACATGATTCTTTTGGTTGTAATTGCTGCTTGCCTTTACAACAGCAGTAACCAATAATAACAGTCGGGGGAACAAGTGCTGTTTTTGGCAAATCTTTGTTTCAAGGTGCTCACAAGAGTTACTGTTACTCCAAAAGTTGGCATGCCATCAGGATATGCCCTAGCATTTTTGGGATGAAAACCGCAGGCTTCAGACAGTTATTGGAGACCGGAATTTTAAATCAACTTGTACTAATTAAGTCTTGTTCCCTTGTTAACAAGCTATATATCAACTTGTACTTGTTTCCCTTGTTTTACTGAAAAACTGCCGTTTCTTTCATCATGAGTGGCAGAGACAGTAAGTGCCATAATTATTGGTACACCAATTATTGAACTTTCTTTTAGGTAGGTTATAGTAATTAAGGCATATAGCCAACAATTATCTTTACATATAGGATGTGGAAATTATTTAGAGGCAAGAAGGCAAGTCTGACATTCCAATTGGGAAAATAATAACAAATACAGCAATTTGTGTGAGGACAAAAACATGGAACCCAGGTCCATATTATATGGACCAGGTGCATGATCACTTCAGCACACTATACATGTACCCGGTGCATTGGACCCCCTAGTTTTCGGCCCACAAAATATAAAAAATAAACAAAGAGCTAATAGCTTTTTAGCTGCGAAAATATTAAAAGGAAGTGACAGGCCTAACACAACCCCTACTGTTTCTTCTGACGTTTGTGTATATATACTGTTCTCTATAAATCCAGTCCTCTCACAATATGCCTGTATTTTTAGAAGGAGTTTAGAATAGAGCCATTTGACTGTGGGTCCGGCAAAATCGTCATACATCTGGTTTTTTTACCCAGTGGGTCGCAACACCCGTCTCATGTTTTACTCTTGGGCAGCCACAGAATGACTGACTTGGAGGAAATATTTATTTTTGTTACATTGTATTTCTAAATCCTGCTGTTTTATTTTGTTACACATTTTTTCGGGTAAGAAAAAATATTGTTAATGTTTCATAGCTGAAATGAGGGCTGATTAGCTCAATAATTTATTGTTACCTTTTATTTATTATTATTTATTTTGGGGGTAAGAAAAATATGGGGTCCATACAGTGTACTTAGTGGTCCATGGGGATCCCCTTTTGGACTGGGTCCATGTTTTGTCCTCACCCATGTAATGTATTATATTTTCTCCCGGGTGGGGGCACTTACATACATAAGCTATAAGGGTATGTGCCACTGTGAAGGGTATGGTTTTCAAGCAGTTTAGCCTGGGATAGGGTATAAAAATCAGAGAGTTTTTGGTTTAGAATAGGGTATCATTTACTGGGAACTGAATCAACTGTTCAGTGGTATAACAAATTTAGTCTAGGAATTGACACTTAATTGGAATTGAAAGAGCCCTAAACAAAATGGAAATACAAATCATTATGGTGACTTTAATAGCGCAACTCTCATAATAGAAAGAGTTTCTGAAAAATAGCGAGTCTGCCAGGATAGGATAGGGATTTTTGGTGTCTAGTCTAGAACAGGATTTCAAAATGCAACTGAACATGCTCTGGTTGTAGCGATAGTGCGTTACACTATCGTTGCACGTGTCCTGGCACGTGCACTGTGATCACCAGTTAATTTCAGCCAATCAAATGCTTTTGTATGATTACTCAAATTACATTGAATTGCACAACAACAAGTTGTACGGCCCCGACCGCATTATGCGATTCTATGTATGCTTTAGACTCTTGATTAAAGCTATTCATGTATTCAGTGTTTCTACACATTGATCTCGCTACATGGTGTTAGAAGTGGAGATCTAATCACACGCCACAGGATGCCTGATACTCCAGAAGAAGCAGCAGCTGCAGCAGCAACGCCACAAATTTTCATTTCGCCGTCAAATCTGCCGCCCCCAAAGGCGCTAACTTTTGACGACAACTTAGCCACGACGTGGCAAACGTGGAAACAAGCATGGAAACGTTACGAAATTGCTACCGGCGTGCACAAACAAGAAGGAATTGTCCGCATATCTACTTTACTCAGTATTATTGGCGAGGATGGTGTTAAAGCCCATGACACGTTCACTTGGAATGAAGGAGAAAACCAAACTAACATCGAGCTAGTTTTGCAAAAGTTCGACCAGTTTCTGTGCCCCAAGAACACAAGTAATATATGAACGTTACCGATTTAACAACAGAAACCAGGAACCAGGCGAAATATTTCAAGTTACCTTACCGAGCTGCGAACGATCGCCAGAAATTGTGCACATGATACAATCACGCCAGACGAAATACTGCGTGACCGCCTCGTGTTGGGAATACGTGACGATCGCGTTCGAGAGAGACTTCTCCGTTTGAACTCTTTAACCCTCCAACAAGCTGTCGACCAAATCAAATCTTCGGAGCAGACTCAACATCAGGTTAAACAAATGTCTGGAGGAGACACGTTGGTCCACGCATTGAAGAAATCCGGAATTGCTGATCATGCTGAAGACGAGAAACCCCCTGTATTTAGAAGACCACCTAAAGACTGTGGCAATTGTGGAATGTCTCACGGACGCGACTGCCCTGCGTATGGAAAAACATGTTTTCAATTGTGGAAGAATGAATCATTTTGCGCACAGATGCCGAGCCCCTTCACGAGGAAGGAAGAACAGAGTCTCAGCTGTTCATGAAACCGCAGAACCAGAACAGGACCCGTATTACATTGGCTCGATTGTTGAGAAGAACAAACCCCAGGCACGAATGGCCGTGATCAAACTGCAAATTTATGCGCCTACACCTGAGACAGAAGTCCAGTTTCAAATAGATACCGGATCTCAGTGTGACATTCTCCCCGCCCGGATATACAAACAAGTTACAGGAGACACACTTCTTCAGCGTATTAAACCTTGCAAGAAGGAGATCGTCTCGTACACTGGAGAACATCGCAAGTCACCGGTAAAGTCAACCTCCCCATCTGGTCTGGAGGACATCGAAAGTCACTTGACTTTAACATCATAGATGGTGATTACCAGCCGATTTTGTCATTAAATACAAGCGTTGCCCTTGGATTTGTGAGTCTCCACAACTGCGATGTCCTGGCGTTACAAGTTGAGTCTCCTTACACCGCCGGGCATGAAGAATTCGCAGATGTATTCGAGGGGTTAGGTGCCCTGCCAGGAAATTATCAAATCGTAATCGACGAAAACGTTTCCACCAGTTGTCCATGCCCCGAGACGAGTGCCAGTGGCCCTGCGACTTCGCATCAAGACAAAGCTAGACGAACTGGTTGAACGTAAAGTGATCGTGCCAGTCACAGAACCAACACAGTGGGTATCCAGCATGTTGGCCATAGTGAAACCGAACAAGGTCCGAATTTGTATTGATCCAAGAGATCTCAACCGCGCAATACTCCGAGAGCATTACCAGATGCCCACCATCGACGAAGTCGCATCCCGACTAGCAGGTGCCAAGAAATTTACTCTCTGTGATGCGAAGGACGGTTTCCACCAAGTCCTACTAGATGACGCCTCTAGCTATTTGACAACGTTCAACTCACCTTTTGGACGTTATCGGTGGACGCGTATGCCCTTTGGCATATCCAGTGCCCCTGAAGTGTGGCAGCGACGAATGCACGAGTTCGTTGAGGGCCTCGAGGGTGTTGAGGTCATCGCAGATGATTTTCTCATCGCTGGTTTTGGTGAAACTGATGCAGAGGTTGATGCCAGTCTTGAAAAGAATGAACGTTGCGTTCCTTCAGAAATGCCGTGAGTGGAACCTCAAGTTAAACAAAACGAAGTTGAAACGAGCCCAAACCGAAGCGCGATTTATGGGACATCTCCTGACCCCGGAGGGCCTGAAGGTTGACCCCATCCAAAGTGGAAGCCATCCTGGAAATGCCCCCACCGAGTGACGTTAAAGGGCTCAAGAGGTTCCTTGGGATGGTCAATTACTTGGCCAAATTCTTGCCCCTGTTGTCTGACATGACTGAACCTTTGAGGAGACTAGATGACAAGGAAGTAGAATGGTGCTGGCTCGAGCAACACCAGAAAGCATTCACCACTGTCAAACAGTACTTGGTAGAGGCTCCTGTATTGAAATACTATGATGTCAATGAAGAAGTCACGATACAATGCGATGCTAGCGAGACCGGTCTGGGAGCGGTTTCTGATGCAAAATGGACAGCCCATCGCCTTCGCGTCCCGAGCTCTGACTGATACAGAAACCCGATATGCCCAAATCGAAAAAGAATTATTAGCCATCGTGTGGTCAACCAACAAGTTCGACCAGTACATACTGGGACGCGACGTTGTGCACATAGAGTCCGACCATGAGCCACTAAAAGCGGTTTTCAACAAGCCAATACAAAAGTCGCCAAAGAGACTTCAGAGGATGTTGATGGCTCTTCAGAACTATTCCCTGGATGTTCAGTACAAGAAAGGAGAACTTATGTGGATATCAGATGCCTTGAGTCGCGCCTACCGCAACACAACTGAGTTTGCCCAGCACGACACAAGTATTGTGTGCTCACTCGAGGAACTTGACCATTCGGAAAATCTCTCCATCGCCCCGTACAGGCTTGCCGAGTTCAGACGCGAGACAGCGAAAGATCCCGTTATGCAAAGTCTCATTGCATCAATAAAGAGTGGATGGGCGCCATCAAGGAAACAATGTAACCCAGAGCTAACACCTTACTATGACAAGAGAAGTGAACTCGTAGAAGACAAAGAAATAGTATTCGTTGGGGAACGGTTGGTAGTACCTACATCCCTGAGGAAAGAAATGCTGAAACAAATTCACAGATCACACATTGGCATCGAAGGATGTCTTCGCCGTGCCAGGGAAGTCCTTGTACTGGCCTCTCATGAACGCCGAAGTGAAGGATTTTATTTCCAAGTGCTCAGTCTGCCAGTCTCACAAGCCTGAACAGTGCCGTGAAGACATGCAACCATACCCAGTACCGCCACGCCCTTGGTCGATGCTTGCTGCTGACCTTTTCGAATTAGGACAACAACAATTCTTTCTCCTCGTGGATTACTGGAGTGGTTATTTTGAAGTCCAGGAAGTAAGAGTGGCAACATCCGGAAGTGTGATTGCTGCATGTAAAGTACAGTTTTCTCGACATGGGATACCAGACGTGTTAATCACCGATAATGGACCACAATTTGCATCATCAGCGTTTCAGTGCATTCTCGAGAGAGTGGGCAGTTTGAACATCAAACCTCAAGCCCTCACTACCCACAATCAAACGGCCGTGTTGAAAATGCCGTGAAGACTTGTAAGAACCTAATGAAGAAAGCGAAAGCAGATGGACAGGACCCCCTGTTAGCCCTTTTGGATTGGCGCAACACACCAACAGAAGGGATTGGATCCTCACCTGCTCAGAGATTGATGGGACGCCGTACTCGAACCTTGCTGCCGACTCATGAAAAACTCCTGATGCAACCAGGTATCAAGGATACTGCAACCAAGCTAGCCGATCGAAAAGCACGACAGGTTGCGTCAGTACAACATGAAGTCACAACCACTAGAACCACTAAGATGTGGACAGGCCATCCGCATGAGACTCCCCAGGAAACAGGAATGGACCCTGGGGACATGTACCCGTGTCTTGAAAAATCGGTCCTATGAAGTAGAAGTATGCGGAAGACGATACCGTCGAAACCGTCGACAATTGAGATCGACCACTGAAACGCCTCCACCAATTAACCTACAGGACATTGGTCCTCCTAACACTGGTCCTCCTGAGCAAGAGATCAATCAGAACCCCGAGGTTGAGACAGTCGGGCCAGTGGCAGCCAGTCATAATCCCGACAACGGGACCAACACCGAACCTGAGGTGGAGCAACTAGAGGTGTTACCGCGCCGTTCGGAAACGCAGACGTTTTCCGCCTGTGTGGCAACAGGATTATCACATGACCTGATTATCACAAGACCTTGGAATCGAAAATCGAACATTGAACTGAACATTGAACTGAACATTGAACATTGGAAAATTGAATTATGCGTTTTGTTTTTGTTTTGTTTTGTTAAGTTTAAACTTATATGAAGAGGGAGATGTAGCGATAGTGCGTTACACTATCGTTGCACGTGTCCTGGCACGTGCACTGTGATCACCAGTTAATTTCAGCCAATCAAATGCTTTTGTATGATTACTCAAATTACATTGAATTGCACAACAACAAGTTGTACGGCCCCGACCGCATTATGCGATCTATGTATGCTTTAGACTCTTGATTAAAGCTATTCATGTATTCAGTGTTTCTACACATTGATCTCGCTACATGGTGTTAGAAGTGGAGATCTAATCACACGCCACAGGATGCCTGATACTCCAGAAGAAGCAGCAGCTGCAGCAGCAACGCCACAAATTTTCATTTCGCCGTCAAATCTGCCGCCCCCAAAGGCGCTAACTTTTGACGACAACTTAGCCACGACGTGGCAAACGTGGAAACAAGCATGGAAACGTTACGAAATTGCTACCGGCGTGCACAAACAAGAAGGAATTGTCCGCATATCTACTTTACTCAGTATTATTGGCGAGGATGGTGTTAAAGCCCATGACACGTTCACTTGGAATGAAGGAGAAAACCAAAACTAACATCGAGCTAGTTTTGCAAAAGTTCGACCAGTTCTGTGCCCCAAGAACACAAGTAATATATGAACGTTACCGATTTAACAACAGAAACCAGGAACCAGGCGAAAATATTTCAAGTTACCTTACCGAGCTGCGAACGATCGCCAGAAATTGTGCACATGATACAATCACGCCAGACGAAATACTGCGTGACCGCCTCGTGTTGGGAATACGTGACGATCGCGTTCGAGAGAGACTTCTCCGTTTGAACTCTTTAACCCTCCAACAAGCTGTCGACCAAATCAAATCTTCGGAGCAGACTCAACATCAGGTTAAACAAATGTCTGGAGGAGACACGTTGGTCCACGCATTGAAGAAATCCGGAATTGCTGATCATGCTGAAGACGAGAAACCCCCTGTATTTAGAAGACCACCTAAAGACTGTGGCAATTGTGGAATGTCTCACGGACGCGACTGCCCTGCGTATGGAAAAACATGTTTCAATTGTGGAAGAATGAATCATTTTGCGCACAGATGCCGAGCCCCTTCACGAGGAAGGAAGAACAGAGTCTCAGCTGTTCATGAAACCGCAGAACCAGAAACAGGACCCGTATTACATTGGCTCGATTGTTGAGAAGAACAAACCCCAGGCACGAATGGCCGTGATCAAACTGCAAATTTATGCGCCTACACCTGAGACAGAAGTCCAGTTTCAAATAGATACCGGATCTCAGTGTGACATTCTCCCCGCCCGGATATACAAACAAGTTTACAGGAGACACACTTCTTCAGCGTATTAAACCTTGCAAGAAGGAGATCGTCTCGTACACTGGAGAACATCGCAAAGTCACCGGTAAAGTCAACCTCCCCATCTGGTCTGGAGGACATCGAAAAGTCACTTGACTTTAACATCATAGATGGTGATTACCAGCCGATTTTGTCATTAAATACAAGCGTTGCCCTTGGATTTGTGAGTCTCCACAACTGCGATGTCCTGGCGTTACAAGTTGAGTCTCCTTACACCGCCGGGCATGAAGAATTCGCAGATGTATTCGAGGGGTTAGGTGCCCTGCCAGGAAATTATCAAATCGTAATCGACGAAAACGTTCCACCAGTTGTCCATGCCCCGAGACGAGTGCCAGTGGCCCTGCGACTTCGCATCAAGACAAAGCTAGACGAACTGGTTGAACGTAAAGTGATCGTGCCAGTCACAGAACCAACACAGTGGGTATCCAGCATGTTGGCCATAGTGAAACCGAACAAGGTCCGAATTTGTATTGATCCAAGAGATCTCAACCGCGCAATACTCCGAGAGCATTACCAGATGCCCACCATCGACGAAGTCGCATCCCGACTAGCAGGTGCCAAGAAATTTACTCTCTGTGATGCGAAGGACGGTTTCCACCAAGTCCTACTAGATGACGCCTCTAGCTATTTGACAACGTTCAACTCACCTTTTGGACGTTATCGGTGGACGCGTATGCCCTTTGGCATATCCAGTGCCCCTGAAGTGTGGCAGCGACGAATGCACGAGTTCGTTGAGGGCCTCGAGGGTGTTGAGGTCATCGCAGATGATTTTCTCATCGCTGGTTTTGGTGAAACTGATGCAGAGGTTGATGCCAGTCTTGAAAAGAATGAAACGTGCGTTCCTTCAGAAATGCCGTGAGTGGAACCTCAAGTTAAACAAAACGAAGTTGAAACGAGCCCAAACCGAAGCGCGATTTATGGGACATCTCCTGACCCCGGAGGGCCTGAAGGTTGACCCATCCAAAGTGGAAGCCATCCTGGAAATGCCCCCACCGAGTGACGTTAAAGGGCTCAAGAGGTTCCTTGGGATGGTCAATTACTTGGCCAAATTCTTGCCCCTGTTGTCTGACATGACTGAACCTTTGAGGAGACTAGATGACAAGGAAGTAGAATGGTGCTGGCTCGAGCAAACACCAGAAAGCATTCACCACTGTCAAACAGTACTTGGTAGAGGCTCCTGTATTGAAATACTATGATGTCAATGAAGAAGTCACGATACAATGCGATGCTAGCGAGACCGGTCTGGGAGCGGTTCTGATGCAAAATGGACAGCCCATCGCCTTCGCGTCCCGAGCTCTGACTGATACAGAAACCCGATATGCCCAAATCGAAAAAGAATTATTAGCCATCGTGTGGTCAACCAACAAGTTCGACCAGTACATACTGGGACGCGACGTTGTGCACATAGAGTCCGACCATGAGCCACTAAAAGCGGTTTTCAACAAGCCAATACAAAAGTCGCCAAAGAGACTTCAGAGGATGTTGATGGCTCTTCAGAAACTATTCCCTGGATGTTCAGTACAAGAAAGGAGAACTTATGTGGATATCAGATGCCTTGAGTCGCGCCTACCGCAACACAACTGAGTTTGCCCAGCACGACACAAGTATTGTGTGCTCACTCGAGGAACTTGACCATTCGGAAAATCTCTCCATCGCCCCGTACAGGCTTGCCGAGTTCAGACGCGAGACAGCGAAAGATCCCGTTATGCAAAGTCTCATTGCATCAATAAAGAGTGGATGGGCGCCATCAAGGAAACAATGTAACCCAGAGCTAACACCTTACTATGACAAGAGAAGTGAACTCGTAGAAGACAAAGAAATAGTATTCGTTGGGGAACGGTTGGTAGTACCTACATCCCTGAGGAAAGAAATGCTGAAACAAATTCACAGATCACCACATTGGCATCGAAGGATGTCTTCGCCGTGCCAGGGAAGTCCTGTACTGGCCTCTCAATGAACGCCGAAGTGAAGGATTTTATTTCCAAGTGCTCAGTCTGCCAGTCTCACAAGCCTGAACAGTGCCGTGAAGACATGCAACCATACCCAGTACCGCCACGCCCTTGGTCGATGCTTGCTGCTGACCTTTTCGAATTAGGACAACAACAATTCTTTCTCCTCGTGGATTACTGGAGTGGTTTATTTTGAAGTCCAGGAAGTAAGAGTGGCAACATCCGGAAGTGTGATTGCTGCATGTAAAGTACAGTTTTCTCGACATGGGATACCAGACGTGTTAATCACCGATAATGGACCACAATTTGCATCATCAGCGTTCAGTGCATTCTCGAGAGAGTGGCAGTTTGAACATCAAACCTCAAGCCCTCACTACCCACAATCAAACGGCCGTGTTGAAAATGCCGTGAAGACTTGTAAGAACCTAATGAAGAAAGCGAAAGCAGATGGACAGGACCCCCTGTTAGCCCTTTTGGATTGGCGCAACACACCAACAGAAGGGATTGGATCCTCACCTGCTCAGAGATTGATGGGACGCCGTACTCGAACCTTGCTGCCGACTCATGAAAAACTCCTGATGCAACCAGGTATCAAGGATACTGCAACCAAGCTAGCCGATCGAAAAGCACGACAGGTGCGTCAGTAAACAACATGGAAGTCACAACCACTAGAACCACTAAGATGTGGACAGGCCATCCGCATGAGACTCCCCAGGAAACAGGAATGGACCCTGGGGACATGTACCCGTGTCTTGAAAAATCGGTCCTATGAAGTAGAAGTATGCGGAAGACGATACCGTCGAAACCGTCGACAATTGAGATCGACCACTGAAACGCCTCCACCAATTAACCTACAGGACATTGGTCCTCCTAACACTGGTCCTCCTGAGCAAGAGATCAATCAGAACCCCGAGGTTGAGACAGTCGGGCCAGTGGCAGCCAGTCATAATCCCGACAACGGGACCAACACCGAACCTGAGGTGGAGCAACTAGAGGTGTTACCGCGCCGTTCGGAACGCAGACGTTTTCCGCCTGTGTGGCAACAGGATTATCACATGACCTGATTATCACAAGACCTTGGAATCGAAAATCGAACATTGAAACTGAACATTGAACTGAACATTGAACATTGGAAAATTGAATTATGCGTTTTGTTTTGTTTTGTTTTGTTAAGTTTAAACTTATATGAAGAGGGAGATGTAGCGATAGTGCGTTACACTATCGTTGCACGTGTCCTGGCACGTGCACTGTGATCACCAGTTAATTTCAGCCAATCAAATGCTTTTGTATGATTACTCAAATTACATTGAATTGCACAACAACAAGTTGTACGGCCCCGACCGCATTATGCGATCTATGTATGCTTTAGACTCTTGATTAAAGCTATTCATGTATTCAGTGTTTCTACACATTGATCTCGCTACATGGTGTTAGAAGTGGAGATCTAATCACACGCCACAGGATGCCTGATACTCCAGAAGAAGCAGCAGCTGCAGCAGCAACGCCACAAATTTTCATTTCGCCGTCAAATCTGCCGCCCCCAAAGGCGCTAACTTTTGACGACAACTTAGCCACGACGTGGCAAACGTGGAAACAAGCATGGAAACGTTACGAAATTGCTACCGGCGTGCACAAACAAGAAGGAATTGTCCGCATATCTACTTTACTCAGTATTATTGGCGAGGATGGTGTTAAAGCCCATGACACGTTCACTTGGAATGAAGGAGAAAACCAAACTAACATCGAGCTAGTTTTGCAAAAGTTCGACCAGTTCTGTTGCCCCAAGAACACAAGTAATATATGAAACGTTACCGATTTAACAACAGAAAACCAGGAACCAGGCGAAAATATTTCAAGTTACCTTACCGAGCTGCGAACGATCGCCAGAAATTGTGCACATGATACAATCACGCCAGACGAAATACTGCGTGACCGCCTCGTGTTGGGAATACGTGACGATCGCGTTCGAGAGAGACTTCTCCGTTTGAACTCTTTAACCCTCCAACAAGCTGTCGACCAATCAAATCTTCGGAAGCAGACTCAACATCAGGTTAAACAAATGTCTGGAGGAGACACGTTGGTCCACGCATTGAAGAAATCCGGAATTGCTGATCATGCTGAAGACGAGAAACCCCCTGTATTTTAGAAGACCACCTAAAGACTGTGGCAATTGTGGAATGTCTCACGGACGCGACTGCCCTGCGTATGGAAAAACATGTTTCAATTGTGGAAGAATGAATCATTTTGCGCACAGATGCCGAGCCCCTTCACGAGGAAGGAAGAACAGAGTCTCAGCTGTTTCATGAAACCGCAGAACCAGAACAGGACCCGTATTACATTGGCTCGATTGTTGAGAAGAACAAACCCCAGGCACGAATGGCCGTGATCAAACTGCAAATTTATGCGCCTACACCTGAGACAGAAGTCCAGTTTCAAATAGATACCGGATCTCAGTGTGACATTCTCCCCGCCCGGATATACAAACAAGTTACAGGAGACACACTTCTTCAGCGTATTAAACCTTGCAAGAAGGAGATCGTCTCGTACACTGGAGAACATCGCAAAGTCACCGGTAAAGTCAACCTCCCCATCTGGTCTGGAGGACATCGAAAAGTCACTTGACTTTAACATCATAGATGGTGATTACCAGCCGATTTTGTCATTAAATACAAGCGTTGCCCTTGGATTTGTGAGTCTCCACAACTGCGATGTCCTGGCGTTACAAGTTGAGTCTCCTTACACCGCCGGGCATGAAGAATTCGCAGATGTATTCGAGGGGTTAGGTGCCTGCCAGGAAATTATCAAATCGTAATCGACGAAAACGTTCCACCAGTTGTCCATGCCCCGAGACGAGTGCCAGTGGCCCTGCGACTTCGCATCAAGACAAAGCTAGACGAACTGGTTGAACGTAAAAGTGGATCGTGCCAGTCACAGAACCAACACAGTGGGTATCCAGCATGTTGGCCATAGTGAAACCGAACAAGGTCCGAATTTGTATTGATCCAAGAGATCTCAACCGCGCAATACTCCGAGAGCATTACCAGATGCCCACCATCGACGAAGTCGCATCCCGACTAGCAGGTGCCAAGAAATTTACTCTCTGTGATGCGAAGGACGGTTTCCACCAAGTCCTACTAGATGACGCCTCTAGCTATTTGACAACGTTCAACTCACCTTTTGGACGTTATCGGTGGACGCGTATGCCCTTTGGCATATCCAGTGCCCCTGAAGTGTGGCAGCGGACGAATGCACGAGTTCGTTGAGGGCCTCGAGGGTGTTGAGGTCATCGCAGATGATTTTCTCATCGCTGGTTTTGGTGAAACTGATGCAGAGGTTGATGCCAGTCTTGAAAAGAATGAACGTGCGTTCCTTCAGAAATGCCGTGAGTGGAACCTCAAGTTAAACAAAACGAAGTTTGAAACGAGCCCAAACCGAAGCGCGATTTATGGGACATCTCCTGACCCCGGAGGGCCTGAAGGTTGACCCATCCAAAGTGGAAGCCATCCTGGAAATGCCCCCACCGAGTGACGTTAAAGGGCTCAAGAGGTTCCTTGGGATGGTCAATTACTTGGCCAAATTCTTGCCCCTGTTGTCTGACATGACTGAACCTTTGAGGAGACTAGATGACAAGGAAGTAGAATGGTGCTGGCTCGAGCAACACCAGAAAAGCATTCACCACTGTCAAACAGTACTTGGTAGAGGCTCCTGTATTGAAATACTATGATGTCAATGAAGAAGTCACGATACAATGCGATGCTAGCGAGACCGGTCTGGGAGCGGTTCTGATGCAAAATGGACAGCCCATCGCCTTCGCGTCCCGAGCTCTGACTGATACAGAAACCCGATATGCCCAAATCGAAAAAGAATTATTAGCCATCGTGTGGTCAACCAACAAGTTTTCGACCAGTACATACTGGGACGCGACGTTGTGCACATAGAGTCCGACCATGAGCCACTAAAAGCGGTTTTCAACAAGCCAATACAAAAGTCGCCAAAGAGACTTCAGAGGATGTTGATGGCTCTTCAGAACTATTCCCTGGATGTTCAGTACAAGAAAGGAGAACTTATGTGGATATCAGATGCCTTGAGTCGCGCCTACCGCAACACAACTGAGTTTGCCCAGCACGACACAAGTATTGTGTGCTCACTCGAGGAACTTGACCATTCGGAAAATCTCTCCATCGCCCCGTACAGGCTTGCCGAGTTCAGACGCGAGACAGCGAAAGATCCCGTTATGCAAAGTCTCATTGCATCAATAAAGAGTGGATGGGCGCCATCAAGGAAACAATGTAACCCAGAGCTAAACACCTTACTATGACAAGAGAAGTGAACTCGTAGAAGACAAAGAATAGTATTCGTTGGGGAACGGTTGGTAGTACCTACATCCCTGAGGAAAGAAATGCTGAAACAAATTCACAGATCACACATTGGCATCGAAGGATGTCTTCGCCGTGCCAGGGAAGTCCTGTACTGGCCTCTCATGAACGCCGAAGTGAAGGATTTTATTTCCAAGTGCTCAGTCTGCCAGTCTCACAAGCCTGAACAGTGCCGTGAAGACATGCAACCATACCCAGTACCGCCACGCCCTTGGTCGATGCTTGCTGCTGACCTTTTCGAATTAGGACAACAACAATTCTTTCTCCTCGTGGATTACTGGGAGTGGTTATTTTGAAGTCCAGGAAGTAAGAGTGGCAACATCCGGAAGTGTGATTGCTGCATGTAAAGTACAGTTTTCTCGACATGGGATACCAGACGTGTTAATCACCGATAATGGACCACAATTTGCATCATCAGCGTTCAGTGCATTCTCGAGAGAGTGGCAGTTTGAACATCAAACCTCAAGCCCTCACTACCCACAATCAAACGGCCGTGTTGAAAATGCCGTGAAGACTTGTAAGAACCTAATGAAGAAAGCGAAAGCAGATGGACAGGACCCCCTGTTAGCCCTTTTGGATTGGCGCAACACACCAACAGAAGGGATTGGATCCTCACCTGCTCAGAGATTGATGGGACGCCGTACTCGAACCTTGCTGCCGACTCATGAAAAACTCCTGATGCAACCAGGTATCAAGGATACTGCAACCAAGCTAGCCGATCGAAAAGCACGACAGGTGCGTCAGTACAACATGAAGTCACAACCACTAGAACCACTAAGATGTGGACAGGCCATCCGCATGAGACTCCCCAGGAAACAGGAATGGACCCTGGGGACATGTACCCGTGTCTTGAAAAATCGGTCCTATGAAGTAGAAGTATGCGGAAGACGATACCGTCGAAACCGTCGACAATTGAGATCGACCACTGAAACGCCTCCACCAATTAACCTACAGGACATTGGTCCTCCTAACACTGGTCCTCCTGAGCAAGAGATCAATCAGAACCCCGAGGTTGAGACAGTCGGGCCAGTGGCAGCCAGTCATAATCCCGACAACGGGACCAACACCGAACCTGAGGTGGAGCAACTAGAGGTGTTACCGCGCCGTTCGGAACGCAGACGTTTTCCGCCTGTGTGGCAACAGGATTATCACATGACCTGATTATCACAAGACCTTGGAATCGAAAATCGAACATTGAACTGAACATTGAACTGAACATTGAACATTGGAAAATTGAATTATGCGTTTTGTTTTTGTTTTGTTTTGTTAAGTTTAAACTTATATGAAGAGGGAGATGTAGCGATAGTGCGTTACACTATCGTTGCACGTGTCCTGGCACGTGCACTGTGATCACCAGTTAATTTCAGCCAATCAAATGCTTTTGTATGATTACTCAAATTACATTGAATTGCACAACAACAAGTTGTACGGCCCCGACCGCATTATGCGATCTATGTATGCTTTAGACTCTTGATTAAAGCTATTCATGTATTCAGTGTTTCTACACATTGATCTCGCTACACTGGTATAAGGGTTTCAGAGTCCCAGAGGAACACCCCCACCCAAACATTTGTATATGTAATAGGACTACGTACTGTCCAATTTGGGAAATAATTGGATGATAAAAATTCTGAGGACTGCTTAATTGGACAAGGCTGTAGGACGAGTCCAATTTGGCAGTCAGAGGAATTTTTTTAATCCAATTATTTCCCAAATTGGACAGTACGTAGTCATATTACGTGTTAATTATATTGAGCATGGGAACTTGTGTTGTCCAATTTGGGAAATAATTGGATAGTTGCTTGAATAGGATTTTGCAGTAATAATACGTATACTTAACAGAGTAATAGAGTACCATCCCCCCCCCCCCCCCCCCCCCTTCCAGGATATTTCTTAAGAAAGGAATGTCTCAAATGTTAAGTATAAGCTGAACATAATGTAAAAACATGAAGTTACACCTATAAGAACCTTGGAGCTGGATTGTATACATATAAAGTTATGTATAAAAATAAATAAAGTTAAATTTTAACATGCTGTCACCACACATAAGTAGAACTTAAGCTCACTATATAAGCTTATACAGTCATAATTTTCACAAAAATTGTCTGCATTGGAAAGAAGCCAGGTCTTGAATTCTACTTGAGAGAATAATACATGTGCTAGTAATACACATCTCAAGAAAGAAATGTCTGAAGTGTTCAGTAACAGCTGCACATATAGTGCAAATGAAAACATGAAAGTCATATTAAAGAACCTCACAGCTATATTGTCAGGTTCTGTTCAAAATAAAATTGAAATAAAAAAATTAAACAGTGCCTCTCTGCAAAATGTTTTATTTATTAAGCTTTATACATAAGCTTACATTGCAAATAAAGTTAAGATAGGCTTACATATGTTCACTAGATCAAGTGACTTATTAAATTTGAACTCGAAGGAAGTTTCCACAAAACGAAAACGCTTAATTTGTGTAAGCTTAGTATAATTTTGCATTCACGCTCTCCATAATCAGTGTCAAAAGACTGAACGATCCAGTCCTCACTGTACAAAGTCAGAAAATAACAACAAGTGTACTAACCATTGCAGCATTCATCAATGGCCAGACTTTGAATTTTCCTTTGTAATTTCAGCAGCTGAACTCGTATCTTTCCTTCCTCAAACTCTCGGGAGACGAGATCAACAAATGAAACTATTCCTCTAAAAGTCCTGCATGAAGCTTCTGGCAAATGCTTCCAAAGCTACTAATTTCTTTCAGCTGATCTTCCATAAGCTTAATTTTAAGGGAATAATTTCAATAAGACCAGCGAACTAAAATTCAACAAGGCTTCCCAAAGCCCAAAGCCGGGATAAAAAAAATCACACACGTTGCCACATCTTCTCCTGACACTACAGCATAAATCGCTTAGCTGTTCTTCAGCTCGAAACAAAGTTAACTCCACATTTTTTCTGAAAGTAAAATCAATAGCTTCTAACGTTTCATCGAGCTGGCCGCCATTATATATCTGAAAGCCGCTATAAACAAATCAGAGACTACCAAATATGTTTTTTTTCCCCCGATTTGGGGGGAAAAAAATGGCGCATGCGCATGCAAGTGGTGCTGGACTCTCTCTTTTCCCGCTGGGTTCCAGTCCCTATGGGCGGGGGTAAGAGAGAGTTCAGGGACTGGACTAAGCATCATTCCGACCGCTCATGCAGGGACCCAATCAGAACGCTCCTTTTCATCATGGAGCAGTTTTCCATATACATATACATATACATATTTTATTTGGTCACGCAGGTTAAATTAAAGGCAGCTTATAAAGCTGATGTGAACTGCCACTAAATTATCAAATACAAATATACTATTAAATATCACAATATCAAATAAATATTATAAATAATAAATATTTTAATAAGGTACTCATTTATTTCAGATTTAGTTTATTTAGGAGAGGATGCTTATGCTACAAAATAGCTGTATACAATACATATACAATAGTGAACTGGATAAAATTCGATGTTGGCAAATTCACTGACATTTATTTTTGTGTCGAGCATTAAATTTTAATCAAGCTTCCAACAAATAATTTTCAACGGAGTGAGCCAGCTGGGCGGCGTTTAGCTCTGGATTTGACAATGTCATTCTGGAATTTAGCTCTGGTACTCTAATCATCGAGAACTGGCACTGGTTGTGGTAATGAGAACGGTCGAGGAGAGGAGTTTCATGACTTCCTTCCTGTGTAGAGTCTTTTCATCAAACCTCTAAGAAGGAGAAACACTTCTAGGTCGATCAAATCTCATACGAGAGATAATCAGATCAGCAACATATTTCTGGATCTCTTCTTCTTTCCGAAGGATGACTAGCTTTAATGGAGACCACCTCCTGTTGTTTTTGTCCAATATTCAAGCCTTCTATTGACCTCCTGCTGTAGTCGAACTAAAGAGATAGATTCTCATTAAAATTACAAGTATTGATATGTTTTCTTCTTTTATGTCATACAATGCATACATGTACTTCAACAAAATATTCATATTCCCAAAGGAAGGACATGGGAATTTATGAGGTTAGAGGGGTGAGTAAGAGAGCTGTTAATATTACAGTGAAACTTGGAATTTCCAGGGAGAGGGGGATTGTAAATTTAAAATACTCTCCATGGAAAAGGGATATATTGACCAACAGCCAGTGGATATATCGACTGACATGTTGACCGACATATATGTTCCGGTATATCGACCAACACTACCTATTATAGTTAACATGATTCTGGAAATGAATGCATTTTCCCTCAATTCAGATACATGCAGTAATGTTTGTAAAACAACTCCTTTCACAACTCTGTAGGTTCCACATTTATGTTACTATATCTAAACTCTCTATAAGTTGGACACCTCTCTAAGACGGACAGCTGGTGCAGTCCTGATGGTGTCCATCTTAGAGAGAGTTGACTGTACATTTATTGAGGCTGCAATGTTCACTCATCTTTCAGTAAATTATTGCTTTACCTTCAAAATTGCTGATATTGTGTCTGACTGAGTGTTGTACAAACTTCCTTGAATTCTTCAGTTGGGGGTGTAGTGCTATAACATATTCGATACAATAACTGAGTCTGCTACATGTACATTGTGTACAATGATAATTGGTAAGAAATGCATACAGAGACCCAAAAGCTTATCAAATTGTGTAATAGCTGACCATTTATTACATGTACATGTATATGGGTGAACCAGTGAGGATATACAACATTTACCTACACATTTGTGTGTGCGTCTCAAAATGTTGATCATGTTATATATCCCAGAAGCACTCAGGCATACGGTGATGACAGGGCTTCAACCTGGATGAACCAGTGAGGATATACAACATTTACCTACACATTTGTGTGTGCATCTCAAAATGTTGATCATGTTATATATCCCAGAAGCACTCAGGCATACGGTGATGACAGGGCTTCAACCTGGATGAACCAGTGAGGATATACAACATTTACCTACACATTTGTGTGTGCATCTCAAAATGTTGATCATGTTATATATCCCAGAAGCACTCAGGCATACGGTGATGACAGGGCTTCAACCTGGATGAACCAGTGAGGATATACAACATTTACCTACACATTTGTGTGTGCGTCTCAAAATGTTGATCATGTTATATATCCCAGAAGCACTCAGGCATACGGTGATGACAGGGCTTCAACCTGGATGAACCAGTGAGGATATACAACATTTACCTACACATTTGTGTGTGCGTCTCAAAATGTTGACCATGTTATATATCCCAGAAGCACTCAGGCATACGGTGATGACAGGGCTTTAACCTGGATGAACCAGCGAGGATATACAACATTTACCTACACATTTGTGTGTGTCTCAAAATGTTGACCATGTTATATATCCCAGAAGCACTCAGGCATACGGTGATGACAGGGCTTCAATCTGGATGAACCAGTGAGAGGATATACAACATTTACCTACACATTTGTGTGTGCGTCTCAAAATGTTGATCATGTTATATATCCCAGAAGCACTCAGGCATACGGTGATGACAGGGCTTCAACCTGGACGAACCAGTGAGGATATACAACATTTACCTACACATTTGTGTGTGCATCTCAAAATGTTGATCATGTTATATATCCCAGAAGCACTCAGGCATACGGTGATGACAGGGCTTCAACCTGGATGAACCAGTGAGGATATACAACATTTACCTACACATTTGTGTGTGCGTCTCAAAATGTTGATCATGTTTATATATCCCAGAAGCACTCAGGCATACGGTGATGACAGGGCTTCAACCTGGATGAACCAGTGAGGATATACAACATTTACCTACACATTTGTGTGTGCGTCTCAAAATGTTGACCATGTTATATATCCCAGAAGCACTCAGGCATACGGTGATGACAGGGCTTCAACCTGGATGAACCAGCGAGGATATACAACATTTACCTACACATTTGTGTGTGTCTCAAAATGTTGACCATGTTATATATCCCAGAAGCACTCAGGCATACGGTGATGACAGGGCTTCAATCTGGATGAACCAGTGAGAGGATATACAACATTTACCTACACATTTGTGTGTGCGTCTCAAAATGTTGACCATGTTATATATCCCAGAAGTACTCAGGCATATGGCGATGACAGGGCTTCAACCTGGGTGAACCAGTGAGGATATATAACATTTACCTACACATTTGTGTGTGCATCTCAAAATGTTGATCATGTTATATATCCCAGAAGTACTCAGGCATACGGCGATGACAGGGCTTCAACCTGGGTGAACCAGTGAGGATATACAACATTTACCTACACATTTGTGTGTGCATCTCAAAATGTTGATCATGTTATATATCCCAGAAGCACTCAGGCATACGATGATGACAGGGCTTCAACCTGGGTGAAGCAGTGAGGATATACAACATTTACCTACACATTTGTGTGTGCATCTCAAAATGTTGATCATGTTATATATCCCAGAAGCACTCAGGCATACGATGATGACAGGGCTTCTACCTGGGTGAACCAGAGAGGATAATACAGCATTTTGTGTGTGCATCTTGAATGTTGATCGTGTTACTTGTACATATCTCTGAGAAGTACTCTGGCATGACATTTGTATGTTTTTGTTTAAAGGTAGTTCTGCGAGTTGCTAAAATATACATTGGTATCTATTTCCTGAAAGAGAGCTTCAGGTCTGAAATGATTTCAATATTTCAGTGAGAACCTTGGAATACATGTACATGGTGCAAAAATTATAACCAGAACAGACTGACCGTAATCCTGAACTTTTTCAAGTTCTCCTCTGGCGGTGATTCGAGTCACAATCTCTATTGCTCTTAACAGCTACATGAAGATAAACAAAACAAAGCAATTAACTGTCATGCCAATAACAAAATTAACAGAAAAACATTGCAAAAAAAGTATTATTAATTATTTTATTATATTATTATTTAGAATTTTAGATTGACCAGTGTGTCATCCATCCCTGCAGGAACAAGAATATTAAAGAGGGTATATGCCTTGAAAAAATAGTGTGGACAATATTTGGATTGTTAAACAATCGTCCTTCAGAATTAAGGACTGATGGGTATCCAGTTTTATTCAAAACAGTTCCTGGCTGCTGGGTACATGCATGTACATGTAAACGCTTCGTAAAAGTATTGTTGTCTAAAATTTGTTAAAAATTAATTAATAATGAAATCAACCTAACAACGGTCACTATAGCTGCGCCAATAAAAGTTTTCACTATAATTTAAAAAAAAGAACATCAAAAAGAATAATTATACATGACATGTTTATCCCATTTGATTGGGTAATCTCTCGTAAGAGTAGCCTGAAGTGTCAGCTATCTCTTCGCCCCAACTCTCCAAGGGGCCAGGAGAGAGAGATGTCTGAATGCCGAGTGTTATAATGTTGTCCCATGATATATCATGCTCTAGATAATTTATGGCAATGTTGCATAAATTTCAATTTGCAAACAAAATATTGGCAGCCTTGTCATCGGCAAAAGTACATCTACACACTGTCACATGTAACTGTCGACTGAGCATTTCTCTCTGTGTCGGCCAAGTTAAACTCAGACTGCCTACTGCCAGAGATATTGATCGCTTGTCATTATCCACAAAAATGCTACGATCATAACAGTCGATTTTGTCTTGTGTGTTTGCGTGCTGAGCTCTGCTGTTCTACTTCATGTTAAGGTCCACAACAGTACATCAAACAGAATAATTTTTCCTTCAAACCTTTATAGCCCTTCCGGCAGAGGAGAGGGTTGGGGAGAGGAGAGTTCTTGATCCAGATTGATTATGTATGGAAATCGATGACAATCGATGAAAAATCAATGCAATTAAAAGTCACAAATTTGTCCTTCATTGATTGGTCATGGATTTCCAATATCAATCGATTAATCGGCATCTATTATTATCAATTGGTATTGGTTGCCATAATTTGATTATTGGTTTCATCAATTGGTCAGACTTACATCATAAACAAGAATGATCCCTCTCCGGTTCACAAGGACACATTTACCCTGTAAGCTTATCTTGTCTAAATAAAAATATCAATATTGATAACTTACCCCAGTTAGTAGAGGACCAACTATGGTCTGGAATTTAAAACAAGGTCCAGTCGGGCCAGACGAATGAGACTGAACCAATATTGAAGGGCACTGCGACCTGCAGTAAGCTTATTGTGGACCTGACCAGCGATTACCGATGCAAGTGGCTCCTGGTACTTTTCGCAAACATGGATGATCATCAAGATCCCCTTAAAAGCTAAAGGTTGATCCTGAATTGGCTGCAGACACAGTCTGTTTGGCGACCTTCGCCGATCTAACCAGATGTACGTTCAGTGGCGGAACAGGGCAACAGCGAATTCGTCTTTGAAGACTCTCCGATGAGAAATCCCGCCATTTTTCGATCTGCGAGCTGAACCTTGGCAGGAACTTGCAGCTACTCAACATAAAAAATGCCACTTCAAATTCAGAAGAAACCATATGCATGCAGTCTCTGGCTGAATCGATTGTAGAAACTCGCCGAAATATCGAAATCCATTCGCTCGCCCGGCCGGCCAGAAGGAAACGAAAGACTCACACTTGACTGAACAAATTTTCCCGCTCTTGTTTCGATGAAATCTAACCTCCTAAAAATGTCAAAACGGCAATCCAGCCACCAAAAATAAACAGGCTGCCTCCACGGAAGTTTACGCCGCCAAAACCGCAAAATCGTTACGATGATGGCTACGGAGCAGACCTATGACGTCACCCCATAGCAACCAGACTTTGCGAATTTTTGAACTTCCGAGGTTAGCATACAATATTATCATAAATATGCGAGCTTGTACCCGTAAAGTAGCGTGACAAGTGTACAGTAACTACATTCAAGTAGAGAACAGCAAAAAGGCTAAACTAGCAGAGCTGAGCAGCCGCTTACAAAACAAATGCGACTAGAACGGCGGCCAGAAAAAACCTGCCAGAAAAACCCGGTGCATGGGAGAAAACTGGCAGGAAATCTGAGTAGGAACCATGGCTCATGCTCAAAAAGGTTAGAAGCCCATCCTACGAAGGCTTTCATAAGACGACAGTTGTTCCTATGATTAAAGAAATCTGAAAAACTAAAAAAGAAAAAATTAAGCGAGACTAACTCGGTTGGTTCCGAGGCCTAGATGACCATCACGTGCTATACCCAACCTTATATACGCCTACGTAACTACCCATGATTCCCCGGCCTGGAACCCAGGCCATGTTGTGTTTCGTGCCGACAAAATATTTATTTCAGTCTTCTTCGCAAGCTCATTCGACAGAAATAAAACGTTATAACGTAAAAACGACGTTCTGACACCTACAGGAAAATGTTGTCGTTGGGTGCCCCTGGAACGTCACAAAACAATATATTTAATTAGTAGTACAATTGCTCCGCACGTGCGTTTTGCATTTTATTACATTTCTTTGCCGTCCTCTGCAAAACAACAACGTCAAATGACCATATTCACGGTATTATGGAGAACGTGAACACACGACGGTGAATTTTCCTTTCTCTATCTGGACTTGAACTCTGTCCCTGCGAATTCAGCTCCTGGACGTGTTGGAATAATCGCGAAATAGTTTATAGGAATGTGAAATCACTTTTTAAGTGACGTTTTTGAACAGTTGCTACAGTTAAAAGCAGCACAAAACACCAGACTTGTTGATGTTTTGAAACTGCAGAATTTTGTAATTCTCGCTCTTCTCGCGGACTCGCGCGTGTATGTGACGTCATATGTGGTGAGCTTCCTATTTCCGACAATTTTCCGAAGTTTGCCCGAACGCTTCCGTTTGTGGAAGCGAAAATAAGGCGGTTTTCAAAGTAGAATATCTCGACGACGTTTTGTCCAAATCGTTTCAAACTTCCGAATATGATTATTCATAATAATTTTTTATTCCCTATGATTTCGACTTAAAACTAATCTTATTAAAATTTCATTGCTTTTGACCTTTAAAGGGTTTTTTTCCGATTTTTCGTGATAAAATAAATCTATAATTTTGGAGCTAGCTATTTCACTGGTTTGGTATTTAGTTTACTAAAACAATTATTCGCCTCAGTGTCGGTGAACAGTGGAGGATATTTACCACGCTGGCGCAATATCCCGGACGACAGGAACTCCTCTAACCGGAAGCTGGGAGATGATTAAAATGTGATTAATATGTAACAAGCTACATGAAATCATTTATTTTGCCAAATAAATATCCTGTAAGTGTACAACAGGTATTAAAAGCCTTAGAAGTCTTCTCGCGGGCGCGAGATTTCCACGCGCATCGCGCGCGCGCTCGCCCGCTCGATCTGAGAAAAATTAGGGACTACTCGTAGTCTATAAAAGCCTAGTTTCTGTTGCCATTCAATTAACTTGTAGTATCATGACTAGTTTCTTGGCCAGAGAGGATTTACTCCTTTGATTATGGACGTTTTTCATTGCTATAAACTGATAACTTGTCATCATGTAGCCATTTCAGAAGATCTGACCTAAAATTAAACTTTTCCCTGGGGAATTGCGTGCGCTAAGGAGGGCTGTTTCATGGTGTTGCGATCACCAATAGCTTAAAACATAACAAATAGAAGAAGAGAAACAAAAATACTCCACAAAAATATAATGAATCACACTCCACCAAGAAACGCCTAAGGCGTTGTGTATCGTTTTTTGTGTGTCCCTTCAAAAAGCTCTGGTAAGCCCAGTTTCACGCAACAGTAACATGCTTGATGTCCTTTTGCTACGGTTGTATTGTAAAAAAAAAGCTTTCACACCAACTTCGATTCCCCAAATAATAAACAAGCAAACACGCATACGCTGCATATACGCGGTAAGTGCTGTCTAGTTCTCCAAATTCTGACACAATTTCAGACCAAAATAGGTCAAAAACCATACACATTTTCAGACCTGATCCCCTTTTTGAGACCTGGTAATTCCCCTGGATTCAACTGTAGTCCATTAGTTAAACAGGTCTCTTCGCCATTATAGGTGTTTGTTAACCAGACAGATGGACCTATAACTGGTGTATTGAAGTAAGATTTTACAATCATGGCGGAAAACAGTTGAGCCTTAATGTTTTGCAATCTCATCGCCATATCATCACTACTCAATTGATCAGCCGCCTCAGAAATGGCAACCTTTGATGGTAAATAAATGGAAAGTTTTGCTAGACCACACCCATACATATGATTATATTCGGGAATCGTCGTCAGAATGAAATTTATGCACTTGAATTAATTATGTCTCATTATTGTGACGCTCGTGGTTTTGGCGTGCCATAGATGACCAAAGGTGGCATCTGCAGAAGCCGATGATCTTTAAAAAGCTTCGGACAATTAATGGATCATATATAACGCAATAACTTTAAGATGATGATGCGAAAAGTTATATTACTTCCGACAATTATTTATATTATAGTCCAGGTATGCCTTTGAAGACTATTTTAAGAAAACGATTCCGACAATATGAAGTAATATAACGGAAATATCATAGCCATTGGGTGAAAAGCTTTTAAACTCTTTAACAATATGCCTTAAAAACATAATAGCCAAGTCCTAACTTTCCTCTCCTATTTTCACAGGGAAACATTTCTGGTGTCACAGGTTCCATAAACCGTAAGCAATGTATTATACATTTATTTGTGATGAAAATGTTTGTGCTTTTTTAGTGCTTTTTCCCACATGTCTGGAATATTTACCGCTTTTGTTAAATTTTATGTTTTGGTAGCGCCTTTTATCACACATGCCTTGGAAAATTAATGCTGATTACCTCGCTATAATAAAAAAGAATAAATTTATTCTATGACTTAACATTCGAGCGAATAAATGTAGTTTTGAAAGTGAATTTTAAAAAATTCACCCTACTCTTCTGACAAAAAACTTGACAATTGATTTTAATGTAGTCTCTTTGAAAGCATCTCTTCTGTTTATTTGTTTTTCCAAGCCGTAACGTTATCATCCAGAGCTGCTAGAAGAAAAACGTTTCTATCTTTACATACCAAGGAATAAATTGAAGGAGAAAAACAAATTATTTCCTTATCTTGGATTAGCCCTTTTTATACTAGACACGCATAATCCATCGAGACGAATTATGCATCTGCTGTTAGGCGTCTTGTGTAAAGACCGGATGAACACGCCATAAATGCTATAAATGGAAAAACGCACAAAAGCAGACAGTTCCTCTTGCCTCATCGATCATTGTCTAAGTTCGTCCAGATGAATTATATGTCTCTAGTATAAAAACGGCTATTAGCTAATCCGACTTAGAAAAAAACCGGGCGTCCCACTGAAGAACTCACATTTCTGTTACATAAACAACTCGGCCGCCAAATGGCCCACAGTTGCATCTTTCGTTGCGACGAAGTAATAATTTTCTAGCATATCATGCGTATTGCAGTCGTTTTCGTCTTCGTTTTATTCGTTTAAAAATATTCCGAGTTCTTGGTGTGTTTTTTATCTTTTTCCGAGCTGGATAACCGCATGTTTTATCCGTTTTGTCGCAGACACTTTTTGTTAGCTTGCCAATATTTTACGAACAGCTGTCAACTGGAACAGTATTATTAATCTTTATGCGGGTAAATTACGCATGCAAAATATGGTCTACCAACAATGGTTGGTTAGATAAGGCATTTGCCATGTTTCTTCTATACAAAAGAACCTTCTGACAAACCGTACTTTGGTTAAATCGCAGTTTAAAATTGCAATCTCCAAAGCAAGTCGGTGTTCGATGTTTGTCACTTTCTTTTAATTCCAATTTCCAATGCTCATCATCTATTTGACATATCATCTTATGTGTCGCAAGAGTGCATTTTAAAACATCAAAGTTGTTTTCTACTGTACTCCGTTTACTTGTGTTTACACGGGACAGTGCTCTATCCTAGACCGATATTCAAGTGGAAGATCTGTTGAAAATGTTGTCATTAACTTATGCTTTTTTTAGAAATAAGTAGAGTAAGATGATAGACTGCTGATTTGTCATATCAGCCTCATAGAACAATAAGCTAATGACAACTAGTATGACAACTACATTTTCAGCAGAAGTTAATTTAAATAAGGTTTTTTTAAGTTGTACCCAACAATATGCATAATTCTTGACATCTTTCGAAAGTAGAAATTGGTACATTGGGACATTTTATAGGAATCTGCCCACCGCGACTTTTGACCGTTAATAACTTTTTTTCAATATTGAACTTACTTTTCCTGAAATTTATCTGGAAACAATTTGGTATGACATGTCATTGTTCACGGAACTAGCTATTACCATGGCAACCATATTTGACAGGCATGTTTTTTCCAAATTTGGAACGTTCGTGGAGTTTTTTTTTGTAAAGAAAATAACTTTATGGCAATAAGTTTGACCTTTTTTTGATCATTTTAGCATTCTTTTATTGGTTTTGACTACTTTTTGATTCTTTTTCGGTGGTTTTCTGACGTTTTGGAAAACATAGGCACGCAAGGCGTGCGGGAGTTATTATATTATATTTAAACGAACGCGCATTCAAAATGGTGTGTGTTTGATACCATCCCATGCAAATATGTGATAAAACTCATGTTGTTTATCCCAAATTAATTATATTTTATCCTTCTTTTCCCATTTACATGGATCGTGATAGGGCTATAAGAAGAAAATAAATGCACAGGAGTGAAAATAGGCCAATATTTAAACTGAACGCAAAAAATAGCTTATGTAATAAGGTTGGGATAACTTATCACATGAAAATCAAAACTATCATATTACACGGGTTTCGGGGGAAAAAAAATAGTATTATGTTACATATGTTCGCGAGGAAAACAACAACATGATCTTATACGCTTGGGAGCAAACAAAGACAAATGCTGTAGGAAATCGACCCGCACAGAAGCATCATAACCATAAATTGTCAGTTTCATTTCTGCAATGTCGCATGGTCGCAACGTCAGGTATCTGATTGGCTATGATTAACTTAACTTTGTACCGGTACAAATGCACAAGTCTAATCAGAACAGAAATATCAGCTCAAGAATTTGGACCAATTTGACACTTACCGTGAAAACCAGCAAAATGTAAAAGCAAAGCCTGTACATCGCAGTAGCACAGTAATTGCACATCTTTCTATAATTAACTTGAGATTGTACAGGTACAAGTATGTAGCTACAGTGAACGCGTTCTAGGAACGGCAAAGTGGAGCACTATAAAAGGAACGCTAAGGGAAGTCAGGGAACGCAAAGTGGAACGCTAAAGGAACGCTAATAATGCGTTTCCATATATTAAGGGGAACGCGTTCAAGCGATCTGGAAACTAAAGAGAACGTGTTCCAATATTATACAGTAGGTTACCGTGTATTATTTGTGTCCCTGAGATCTCAAATTTTCGGCAGGTCCTTGCCATCTAAATTGCCACTGATGGTAATTCGCAACACAGAGTTTTATAATAATGACCAATAATAGATCTGGGAACACAAGCTCCTACGAGCGCTCCTGCGTAGACTTTATTTTGGCTCGTAACGCAATCTGGCCGTGACTGGCCAGTTTCGCTTCAAATTTCAGATCGTTCGACGGTCGCAAGGATGTCGCAAATCAACCTGCGTTGAGGAATTTTGGCTTTTTTTTCACTGTTTCATGCAGCCTAAAATAACACATTTGGAAGTCAAGGTTATTTTCTAATATTTCGAACTGAAGTAAAAATAAATCTCAAATGACTGAGGTTTTTAAAAAACTGATTTATTCTCGAATTCCCTGCTCGAAACAGGACTGGAAGTCTAATGTCTATTTTTATATACAAGCGTGGGAAACAAAGCTTCTGATTGGTCAGTCGGTAATTCGATTTAAAAAGTCAACAAGGCTGCTTTTACATGCACGTACTAGCCCCGCCTCGTAGTTCGAAAGATATTATAGGATGGAATTTGTATAACAATTAATTGGTCTCACTTTTTCGCTTGCTTTGTGATCGACCGGCTTTCGATTTATAATTCTCTTTTTTTAACTCTTTTTACTTATAGAAAATTTCCAATTCTCACTGCCGATCATTTAGTCTATTTCAAAACCTTGACCGGCTGCCTCTCATTTCGCCACAAATGTAATCCTCCACAACTTGTATAATAATCTGATATACATGCTTCCATTATTTCACACTTTAGTCTGCATTTTACTCCTGGTCTGTAGTCTTCGTTGCATATCAGTTCGCACTCTGCGTTAATACACTGACCGGATTTATTCGTACTTTCTGAAACTATTTACGTCCGAGCTAAAATTTACGAAATCACGTCTTCTTTCGACAACTTGAAGTATTTTGATACTTGCCTTTGAAGTTAATGAACAGCCATCACAAACGTATAGTGATGTATTAAATCACCTAACCTAGATGCTTCGAACGACAATAACACTAAAATACAAACTTTTACAGAAATACTGCACAACACTACTGAATAAAATCGACCCAACCAGATTTACCTCCAATCAACTGTTGACAAGAGATCATGACAAACTCCTGAAGCACATTTCAAATTATCTCCTCAATTTGACCACTTTCCGTAAAAACAACGAAATGTACAAAGAAAGCTGGTACATCGCAGTAGCCGCTCTCTTCGCCATTCTTCTAAACATCAACAACAGTATCAACAAAGATGGCCGTCACCAAATGGCTTTTAAAAATCGATATCTACTCGGATTTACTCGGATATTAGAATCAGCTATTTCATTGGTTGTTCATAGTAGCCCCAATCTGATTGGTGTGACATACAAGGCAGCAAGATTGCCCGTCCAAACCCCCGGCTAAGAGTATTTATGCCTTTCCCACTGGGCCATCTCTTATAATCTTCACTCGATGAAAAATCTGAGTGAATGGACGACCACGCGCGAGAGGTTACCAAGCAAGCACTTTTCCTAGAGGGGATATAATGCATTTACACTCCCCTCATCCCCACCTAACACGACACGCATTGTTACGTGCCACTTATTTACATAACTATAATAAGCTAAAATAAGCCAAGTGGGAAAACATAAAAAATATATTCGCCAGCAAATATTCCCTTTTTTTTAGTAAAAAAAAATAACTCAAAAATCAAGAAATCCAATATGGCGGATCCAAGATGGCGGCTGTTCGGAAATCATGACGTAATATCTAAGTCATATGACGTCATATTCACGTGATTTATACGTCAAAAGGTAGACGTACTATATACCAGGCACATGTTGAAACGGACCATCACATAAAGGACTCACGACGTAATTTTCGCCAATTCCATTTATGAGGCACTGAACAAAAGTGACCTGACAAATACAAGTACAGTGTATGCGCTTAATTTTGGCACGCGAGTTTGCCAAGAATCGATGCATTTATTTATCAGCAATTTTTAAAAAAACATTTTAATAAAAACTTCATTGAACTCGTTCTATTTTGCCTGTTTATGGAAAAAAAGAACTTGACCAATATTTCCCCAATACGGACATAACAATCTAGCTCAATAACATATATTTATAAAACATTCAACTCACTATCTCTTTTCTGATTGGCCGAAAGCGTAAAGTGAATTTTCGAAATCAGCACCTTTGAAAGCATCTACGTCATCTACCTACAGATTAGCGAGAGGATCACGGGTAATAACCTGCAGATTATACAATGATCATGTCAAGGACACTCAAGGTCACGAGTAATCATGTCACTGATCTAAGACCGCGGGGCATGATTTCCAAGGGTAATCATGTCAACTTCGCGCGCTTTTGCGTTGCTTGCCGCCATGTAACATCGGTGGCAGAAGCGTTATTCTTTTTCGTTGAATGTATAATAAAACAATTATTGCATGAGGTTTTTGTGATATCCAGAATAATCAAGGTCTCGGTAAGATTGTAAGATCCAATAATTGATAAATAGCGCTCTTATCTTGTTTTTTTTTCCGTGCTGAACACGGTGGTTTGAAAAATTGGGTCACTTTTTCACTCGCCTAAGTTATGTTTTGATTTTAAATCCTGTTTATAAGGCTTTTATGCTAGTAGTATATAAAATGAGGGTTCTGAGTCGGGCAGATCATGCGGATCAAGCGGATCCGCGATGCAGGTGACGTCATAGTTATGAATAGGTCTGTAGAACCAGAATAGTGACGTCAGTACAATAGACAATAGATCTTGAGAGCTTGCTAAAACTTGCCTGGGCCGGTCTACGTGAGGGCGTGCCCAAACTTTGCCTAAGTCGCGTTCGATTCCGTTTCACGCACCGTTACCCAGTTTAATATGTTAAAGGTCGTGGCAAACGAGGAAACATTGTTGCGGAAACTCGGTTGAGAGAATTTGCATGAGAGATAAGCGCCTCTTTGTCTGGGATCAAACAGTTTAGTAGCACTTTTGTTTTATTTTCTGTAAAAAACACTCTATTGTTGTCTTCGCTTATTACACTGACCTGTTTTTTTTTTTCCAAGGTTCTGGATCAATATGTCTCACTACACCGTGTGACAATCATGGCACCGATCTATTTTCCCTCCTCCTCCACATTTCTATTTTTTCTGACTATGACACCACCACCAGCACCACCACCACAATTATATTGCTTTACTCCACCACCACCCCAATTCTGGAAGGGTACAGAAAGGGTACAGGAAGGTTGCAGAAAGGTTACAGGAAGCCGGTACACCACCACCACCACCCCATTTTATTGTTTACTTCCACTACCGTGTTGGTGGTGGTGGAGGAGGAAAACAATGGAATTGTGGTGGTGAACAGAAGGAACAGATTAAATGTCTTCCAAATACAAAAAAATCCATCTTTTCCGGCATCAAAAATAAACTTTTGTTAGCTTGATGTATTCCCTTTATTGTCAAATCATACTGCAAGTTCCCTAGCTTTAAACTTTTTTATTTTATAAGTTTGGAAAATATTGATTTTCCGGAATTCACGTTATGTGAATATATAGAGGATATTACCAAGGCGGCGCGAAGATATGGATTTTATTTTCGAGTTGTAAAAACAATACTTTACGAACGAGCGCAGCGAGTGAGTAAAATATTGTTTTTACCACTCGAAAATAAAATTCATATCTTCTTTTTATTATATAGACAAACGACAAAAGCACAAACTTTATCGCGAACTCTTGCAGTTTTCTTCTTCGTGTTAACGTTTTCCTACTCCTCAGTGAACGATTTCATGTCGGCTTCAGTGAATTTCGCGAATCTATCGCTCGCCATTTTTCAACCGGAGTTTGGCAGCTTTGCACAAAAAGCTATGCAAAAGCGGGAAATGACGTCATCGATATCCTCACTAGTGAGGATATGGAAAATACGCCACTCGGGTCCCGGATGTAGTTTCGTATAAATTTTACGAGTGGTCTATTTTCCAGTAAAACACTCGTGTCTATATATATACAATAACTCTTATTATATTACGTTCTCATAGCGCTACATTGAGAGGAGAGAGCTAAAATGAATTATTCGTTCCTTCTGTTACGATACAAATAGTTGTAGCATAGACCCTATGCCAAAATGGCTGCCAATTTAAAATTATTTTTTATGCATTTAAATTAGCCTAACTAACCTCGTTCTAGAGTAAAAATTATTTTGAATTATCGACTCAAAAACGAGGTTAGTCAGGCTAATTTAAATGCATACAAAATAATTTTAAATTGGCAGCCATTTTTGCATATGGTCTATACACCGTTTTATGTCATTTAAGTTTGTAGTTTTTTATAATAATTTTAGGCTGTTTTCCTGAATATGTTTCGTAAAGGTCTGTAGCGAGCTCTGGCTCTAAAATGTACATGGCGCTTTCATAAACCAGCTCTAAAAAAAAATCCCCCAAAGCACGAATCTATTAGTGTTGGCATCATTTTTGTGCACTGGACTATTATTTTAATGTGAACGTTAAGCTTCTATCGACTATTTCTTAATATTCAACAACTACCATAGAAATATTTACGTCTTTCTTTAATATTTATCGACGACGGGCCAGTGGAGCGCGGTGTCAGACACATCTTTACATCATTCCCATTGATCGACTGTGGGACCGTGGACCATGGTAACGCGAACCTTACGCCTTCACAGTTGCCGAGTATAGTAAAATTGCTCCCCACGCCAATCAGGAATTGTTCCACTTTTGTTTAAAGGGGAACGTTCCTAAATCGAATATCGGAACAGCAAACAAAACTAAAAATATGTCAAAAACGTCGCCTAGATAATAAATAAACACTTTAAAAAGAATCTGATGAATCTCTAAGTGGTCAACATGCAACAGCCAAAATTTGAGTAAACTAATCACGGTTGATCATGGGAAAATGCACGTGCAAGTGGGGGGGGGGGGGGGGGGGGGAGGGGGGGGAACTCCTTATAAATGGTTTGCTTAATTACGGACATAGCGGTGCCGGGAAACCAAGTGTGCGCAGTAGCACTCAACTAGTTGCTAAGAGGATTGTCCCACGGGAACTCCAACGGGAACTTATTAACAATAAAAAAGCTTGTCAGGCATGTCAGGCAAGAAATTCACACCTAAAATTAGTATGCATGATAAGAAAAAGGTGTTTTTCCTTGATTGTTTTCGCCGGCTCGAAAACGAAGACGTGTTTTTTTCGTTGTTGTCTGATTTTGCTTCGCCTCGTGTATTACGATAAACAATTTTATCCGACTGCGCTTCCCGTTCCAGTAGTAGCACTACTGACCGTATCCGAAAGACTCTCGCTGTAGCATGTAAGTGAAGCTCAGACGGATTTTTCGCTTGTTGCTTCACGCTGCCGAGATATTCGACGGCGTGAGAGATCAGTCCTAAATTCCGCCAGCGCTGTGTTTGCAGGCTACACGCGTACAGCTCTACGCTGCGAGCTTGAAAACGTTTCCCGGGTTAGAAAACAATGAAGTTTTGGTTGACGTCATTCTTAGCAACGGCTTGATTGACACACGCTTCGCACTGTTGGTCTGTTGCCCGGCACCGCTATGTCCTCAAAGAAAAGGGCCGGCTTTCTATCCCCCCCCCCCCCCCCCCCCCCCCCTGGCCCCCTCAAACGGGTTGTTCTCCTCGTGACGTCTCCCATCAATCGGTTCCGCTGGTTTGAATTTCCCTGGCCCACACCTTTGAAAAGCTTAGTCGTCACTTCTGGCAACACATAGCCATCAATATTTTTAAAATTTCATAATTTTGTGTGTGTTATCATACCTCGCAAATAGACCTGTGATACTTGTGATATAGCAGGGCTGCTTTCCGGCCAACCGGAAGGCATAAATTATATTTCACAAAAACTCTATTTAATTATTTGCTATCTCGAGTTATAAGAATCTCTTTCTTTAGTTTCAGATTTAGATTTCAAAAGGAAAATGTTATTGTTTATCTTTCTAATGGTGATTCGGTTCAAAGTATTAAATTGCCCTTTATTTGTTCTTTTTAGCTGGCGATCTTATACTTAACAACGGTGAAATACTCAAGATCAACACGTCTGCTCCATCCATTGATTGCGTTCCAAGTTGCAGTTACAACTTAAAACTTCAAAACAGGAGCTCTCAACATGGCAGCCATCTTGTTGCTAATATAGCGTTCAGTGGTAACATTGAGTTCAGGAGCGGGTCAACAGTTAAAGTATTCGGGAAGTATGCTCTCAGTATAACAAGTCAGAATGGAAACATTACAATACAAACAGATGTCACCATGACTTGTGGGGAGGATTTGCTTGATACAACATGTCTTGGTGGATTTACACAGAATTCAACAGAAGTGACGGATCTAAATTCACTGATAAATGTATACCAAGGTAAGGACAGTCGTTTCATTCGCAGTTGTAGACAGCTTCAGTTGCAGATAACATGGTACCATAGCGTTTTAAAGTTAATATATATGGTCTTTTAGACCACTTTAATTTCCTTTTATTCCAGTGGTAATTTTTAATTTTCCATTGACCAAGTTTACTGTTTGTTGTTTTCAAATCACAATACTGCTACAAGATATATGACTGATTGCCGACGATTCATCGAAGAAAACTTTGAATTTTGATGCGTACGTCCTATGGTTTTGCTTTCGAGTTATGAAACGACATTATTTTGCGTGCATGTAAAAGTATTTCACAGTGAATACTACACACTAAAATGTCTAATTAGATACAAGTGCCGAGATACCAGACTCAAGAGAGGATGATCTAAGAGAAGCATTCTCCCATATATGGGTCTCCTTCAATGATAATTATTTTTGATCTATTTAAAATAACTTCACAACATGGCACGAAACTATTAATAGATTTCAAAAAACTATCATGGGGCACGGGAAATCCTTCTCTTAGATCATCCTCTCTTGCCAGACTACATTGGGAGAAACATTGTTAAATTAAAGCACCAGTGTGAGGAATAGATAGGAATTTTCAAGTTCTTTTAACATTTTCACAGGTCTTGGTCCCGGAGGACTAAAGATAATTAACACAGTTTTTCGTGCGTCAACTCAATGTATACCTGGTTCAAGCCATGGAGGAAAGGCGCAGTCTGGCAACAAATTCTTCTTTGAATCACCTCAAACATATGACAAAAACGACACAAAATCACTGCTGGGAGGAAGCGGAGGTGAGATTGTAATAATAAGATACCGGGTAATAGTGAATTTACAGAGCGCTATTTCCCGTTCAGTAGCGCTTTACAATAATTAAAATGCCGGCCTATGTATTAACTGGCAAATACCGCAACAATCAAAGATGGCCGGTGAGCATTTCGGGAATTAAAATAATAGTATGTGTTTCAGATTATCAGTAAAGTGCCAGTATATCTGCAGTGGTATCAGCTTCGTGTTAACCAGTTTGTATTGGATGACATTGCTACTTTTTTTGTTATATTTGGAATTTTTCGTTTTTTGAGTGTGCAACAAACCGCAATTGTTAGATTTGTTTCCTAATTAGATAGCATGAGGTTTACAGTGAGTTGGTTGTTGGTACGTTAAGGTGGAAATGGTACCTCTTCATTGTCAGGTTATTTAAAGATCTATTCTTGCAATCTGCTGAAGAATGGTAATTTAGACCCACTACATGTATGTTTAGACTATATATTTACGAGTCATTCCAGCGTGACACTATATACTCACACATCTCTTTACTTTCTTTGTATTTATATTGTAATTGTTTGTTTCGTCGTCTACGTTTACCTCAGGTTCGTGCCTGGTGAGTCCCGGAAGTGTGGCTGGCGGAGGAGCCATAGAACTTGTAGCTGAGAAGGGACAGATTACCATAGGTAATAACCTTGAAATCAGTTTATTTCAAGCAAATGTCAAGACATCACAAAAATCCCGGTTTGTTTCAATGGTAGAAAGGAGGAGATATTAACATGTGAAAACCAACAGTCGAATTTAATAACAGCGTGAAAATTCGACCAACGACTTGGGATTTTTGACTGGTTTGCATAGAGCTTTTGCATTCTACTCTGTCTGTCCATACTGGTACTAGGACCGCAATTGTATAAAGCATCAATCTGAACTGTGATTCTTATCTCGAAACCGCATTTCTTAATTCTTATTTTAGATGCATCCATCAAAGCTTCAGCTCAGACAGATAACTCAAAAATTTGTTCTGGTGGATCAGGAGGTCTAATTCGCCTTAAAGCTCGAAAGGTAACTTACCTTAACTGACTTCAAATAATTATCAATTATTGGATGAGATTTTTGTGATATCCAGAATAATCAAGGTCGAGGTACGTAAGAGTTATCAGCGGAAGCCGAAGGCTGAGGCTGATAACTCTTACGTACCGATACCACAAAAACCGAATCTAATAATTGTATTATTATACATTCAACGAAAAAAAATAATGCTTCTGCCACCGATGTTGTCTACTTAGCGGCGAGCAACCCAAAGCGCACGAACTTGACATGATTACCCTTGGAAATCATGCACCGCGGTCGTAGATGACAAGATTACCCGTCATAACCCGTGATCCTCTCGCGAACTTGATATGATTACCCGTGACTTTGAGTGTCCTTGAAATGACCATTGTATAATCGTGAGGTAGATGACGTTGATGCTTTCAAATGTGCTGATTTCGAAAATTCACTGTACGCTTTCGGCCAATCAGAAAAGAGATAGTGAGTTGAATGTATAATAATAAAAAGGTTATTATAATACCTCCACGCGCTCTGATTAGTTAAATATCATGTGTCCGAGAGTGAGTAAAACTACCTACAACTCAAGTGAAAACATCGACTTTGTAGCATCTCTGAGCTTTTCTCAGTGATTTATCCAAAACAATAGCTTTTGGAAAGCTCTGTTTCACGAATCGCGCCTAAGCATTCATTGTCCATGATATGTATCGTCTCAGTACCCTTTTCTCTGCAACGAGGACTCACTTTATAGTCAGAATCGCCTGGCCGAAACGTTTACGTAAATGTTATCATGGCATCTAGAGAAAACGTGGAATGTTAAACGGAATGCGTTGGTCTAATTGGATACATAAACTAGGATTAGGGGATAGGATGCACTTGCCTAAAACAAATCGAAAGCGTTCCACTATTAGCTTGTTTCTCCTCAAACTCATATTCATCTCTGCTCGATCATACCTGCTTTTAGCAATAACAAATAAATTATCCTTTTTTCCTATCTTACCTGGGAGCCACAGAATGAATTATATTTTTGCTCATACTACAGCTTTGTTGGGTAGTACTAATTCTAATGAGGCTAGTATAGTAAGGTGCTTTAGGTGTGATTAAGTAGCAATTTCATTCTTGCAAAAAGCTTTCAATTGGAATGGTTTGGTGTTGATACATACGGCTATTATTCTTTACTGACAGGTGGTAATACTGGACAACGGAAGACTTATTGTCGATGGAGCAGAGGGACGTCATTCTTCTAACCCTCAGTATAAACTTTTAGGAGGCGGAGCAGGAGGAATCATTCAGATAATAGCATCTGAGGGTAGTATTGCTGCTGGAACTTTATCCATCAAACATGGGGATAGCTCTGGGAGACCTATATGCTCAGATGCCGAAAATGGCTCTTTTCTTCTAAAAGGTATAATATAAGGAACACTAATGATAAGGAAAGGCCTGAACTTAGTTATTCTGATCGGTAATAATGAGATTATCTCTCCCTATCGATAATTTCATATATAGTGGATTAGGCAATATACATGCAACTTGTGTATGAGCCGCGTACGCGTTTTATAAGGATTCTGCTTGTATTTCCATGTCATCATTATAGGATGTTTCTGAACCAAACTTAATCTTTATGCATGTACACAAGAAAATGATTTATTACAAGATATAACCTGTTCACACTCTTTTATTTGTAGCAAACGAGTCCTCGGCTCCTGCAAATTACTTTAATTTGGCAGAATCTTACTCATGGCCTCCAAGATATTCCATTTCCACAAGTTCAGGTAATATTGAGCTCGCGGCTACGCCTTCTTCGCTAAAATGCATTTAAACGCATGATTAACTTTTTCTAGTTTAGTTAGTATCGTGGATTATTATGTTGTTATTTTCAAAGCTCAGCAGTATTTCTTGTTTTATCAATACCTACCTAAGCAAGCCATTAATTATTTCACACCACCTTTAAATTGACTGGGGTTTAAGTAGCTATTTTCCAATACCTCAATAAATATTTTATTATCCAAGCTTGCTCGGGACCGTACTCGGAGAATACGGTCTTTTCTGTATGGCATTCCTTTATTGGAGTCTTCCTCTCTTGATGTAAAGTTATATTATTATATCATTTTGTTTTATTACATTTTTCACCTACATGTACAGTCAGCATTTTGACTACAAAGCCGCACACAAGTTCAGCAACGATTCATTTGGAGTCTTCAGTAGCACCTACAACATCAGGTCTGTGTTTAATATCAACATCGCAACCTTTCCTTACATCACAAGCCTCATCACAAGGCACCACATTTTCACAACAAGAATTAAACGGATCTACGTTTTAACTATTAATACATGATCAGAACGAAATTGCAATGCAATCAGCCGTTGCATATATTGTCTGTCTTCCAGAGTGTTACAAAAAAATCAGTGTATTATGCAACATTCCTTTATTTTCATACATTTCTTCCTACAGTCAGTATTTTGATACCAAAGTTATCTGACACAAGACCACCATCGATTCATCCTCATTCTTTAGTACATGTAGTAAGCTTACCTACAACATTTAGTATGGCTCTTTCTTATTTTTTAGAAGCATATATAAAATAGAATGGCAAAGTGTCAGGTATCTCTGATTGAAATAAATTTGCGGCTGGCCGTCCTTCATTTTCCAGACAACATTATTTTGATTACAAATTTATTTTGCATAGGTAAACCAACGATTTATCCACAGTCCTCAGTAGCACCTACAACATCAGGTTTGTCTCTAAAGACACCTCGCATTACAATTACATTGTAAAATACCAAATTTTGTCGAGTACAGGCAAAAGCTACTTTAAATTAATGTCTTCAAGTTCGGCTGTAAAACTTAACCTGATGATTAATCTATTGTGATATAAAAAAGGCCCGAGGCTATTCCAAGTTAGGACCACGATCCCAGATTTCAATGCCATAGTCAATTGTTTACACAATTCAGAATCTTAGTTGTCGTAGAAGTCGTAGAAGCCAGCATTCTACTACAACTGAAGGTTGTTAGGGCTGTTCTAGGTGTCACTTGATCCTCCGCACGTAAAATAAGCTGAATCATATACAGTGGAACCTCCATTAAGGGGACACCCACGGGCAAGGAAAAGTGTCCCATTAATGGAGGTGTCCCCTGAATGGAGGTTGGGCGGGGTGCTGTTAATAATTTGGTTAAAACCACCTAAAAATGCCTGTTTTCTTGACTTGGAATGCAGCCGCTTATTTAAGCGACACAAAAATGCACGATTTAACCTCGCAACAGCAACCATGGACTGTTTAAATTGCGATTTGACTTTTCTTGAAAAAAGCAGACAGTGAAATTCACCTGAGATTGGTCAATAAAAATAGTCTTGTACTCATTAGCAGATTAGTTTCCCCCTTCATGGAGGTTGAAATAGCATTCTGGACGCTCAAAAAGTGTCCCCGTCCCCTTAATAGAGGTGTCCCTTAAATAGAGATGGTAAATACAAATGTTATATGAGCATTTTGACGGGACAAGGAAAAGTGTCCCTTAATGGAGATGTCCCAAAGTAGAGGTTCCACTCTATACATTAATAAAACTATGGCCATGTAATGCGCACTCTGATTGGATAACACGGTGTTTTGTTTGCATAGCCACATGAAAACACAAAACTGAGTTTGGGAAAACTCAAAAGCTCTTAAAACATTCGTGCGCGTATTCATTTTTTTTTACGTATTTTATTCTTGTGACATGTATCAGTCCATTTATTTTCATATTTCTTTATAATAATTTTGCTTTACTGACGAGCTAATTGGTTGTTGATATTCTTTATAACTGGAATACAAATGCATTATCTCAAACAGGGTCATGTGCAATTGAACCATCTGAGGGACAAAGCCTCAACACAACTTTCAACATCACCTGTTTTGGTTGGAATTCTTCTCACTCGCCTTTAAGATACGAGTTTCTGTATACGCTTCAGAACGGCCTACGTGGAGTATTGTACCAAGGGAGTGAGGGCGTTTACCGTACAGTACTGATCAGTACTATTTCTGTGATAGAGGCATTAGTCATTGATGTTAATGGAAATACAAAGGAAGTGAAATTGAATGTATCGGTAAGGTTTCTTGCCTTTATATGACACTACCACAATCAATCAGGGCCCGGGTGTTCAAAGGATGGATAACACTATCCGCCAGATAAATCTCTATCCATTGGATAAGTATATTAACAAAACAAACTATGCTATCCACTGTAATAGCGATCAGTATTCGGTAGATAGCGATATCCATCCTTTGAACAACCGGGCCCAGAAGTACAATCAATCACAAGCACTACCGATCACAAGCACAATCAATCACAACAAGAGAAAATAATCAAACACAAGCTTGTAGTAACATGAAATACTAGTTAGACCGTTGACCGCACGAGGCGATTCAGTACCGGAGCGAGAAATGTAATTTGTACATCGCGAGCCGTAATAAACCAAGCATTGTGTTTATTCGATGATGTGTTTCTTTCTGTACTGTACAACATGGAACAAAGCACAATCAATCACAAGCACAATCAAGCACAAGCGCAATCAATCACGGGCACAGGCACAGGCACAGGCACAGGCACAGGCACAGGCACAGGCACAGGCACAGGCACAGGCACAGGCACAGGCACAGGCACAGGCACAGGCACAGGCACAGGCACAGGCACAGGTACAGGCACACTGACAGGCACAGGCACAGGCACAGGCACAGGCACAGGCACAGGCACAGGCACAGGCACAAGCACAACCAATGTTTTAATCTCATCAAATGTTCACACATTATAGAGATTTTAGAAGAAAGATAAGCGGAATTAAAAACGAACAACGTTTCAATGTCTTGATGGCATCATTGTCAAGTTCAAATGTAAACCTTTGCCTCAAGTCGGGGGCCATTCTTCAGGATTTGCATGCCAAAAAGGTAGCATGTTGTTAGATGCGAGCTCCATATAGTGAACTGGGTAGAAGGATGACTAAGGCCCAGTTCAGACGCCGTACTTCACATGAGCCGAGTCGAATTCGAATTTAGGCCGACCCAAATTAATTTAGACCGGCTGAATTGATTCAGACGCCGAGCTTAATTCAGCCGAACTTAAATTAATAGGGGAAAATTGCTGTTATACTGAAAAATACATTATAATAATTCATGCATTTGTTTCGGCTCATGTGAAGTTCGGCGTCTGAATCAAAGCAGCTCCACAGCCGTTATTCCCGTTATTCCCTGAGCCAGGCGGGAAGAAGGCTGAGTCGATCCGAATTCATTCAGCCGTTCTGAATTGATTCAGACGCCGTACCTCACATGAACTTAATTCATCGAATTCGATTCGGCTCATGTGAAGTACGGCGTCTGTACTGAGCCTAAGGGTTTCAAGGAACGCTGTTGCAGTAGCTGTTGCAGTAGCTGTGTCTCAGTCGTACGATGGTGAGTGTGTCGTCAACATACCTCCGGTAAAACGAGACAATGATGTCATTTTTATTAATTATAGAGATTTATCTGCAATATTATCCTTCAAGCACGATATTCGAAACGTATAGACTTAAATTAATTCTATGCTGAGCAATAATTTCTGTACCAACTGTATTTTATGCAATGCTTAATAAACTGTAATATACGTTTCTAAAATGATCTTCTTGACTATTTTTAGCATTTTAAATTATTGAGATGTCACTTTATTACAACCCCTTAATTTTAGCTTATTATATAGATTTTGGTTATTTACAGTGTCCCCATTTAGTGGTCATTATACTGCTATTTTAGTCTGGCACTTATTATAAAGGTATTGATTTATTCACTCACTCATGCACTCAACTCACTTTAACCGAAACAAACGTTATTTATTATTGTTTAAATTGTAAATGGTTTGAACCCAGGAGTATCAGTAGTTCGTCTAGTGATCGTCCGGGTGATTGTATTCCAGAAAATATCAATTGCTGCGACTGCCAGGCCACTTACATCGGTCATACTGGTAGAAAATTGATCACTATTCTCTCTGGGGAACCCGCATATAATGCCTCTATATTCCTGATTAGATATATTCGACGTGCAGTATGTGGTCCGTTGGGATGTGTTACGTAACCTTATACCCCGTGTTCAGTATTTAAGTCCACACCTCACGCCATAACTCGCTCAGTCTTTTCGACAGGACGACCGTCACTTTGCTTCGTTTGTTTCGGCTGAAATTCATCGCTGCCCTCTCTACCAAGTTTCATGACAGTGCAAGTTACCGTTACCATTGATAATGCTTTACTTCTAGAAGTTATTGCCGTCCCAACTGCTCCTGTTCAAGCTGCTCAAGGAGACCAACCTGCTCCGGCACAGTACAATGCTTTGACTTTCGAGAATCCATTCTGCGGTCGAGCGCAGGCCGTCCTTCTTCCGTCAGATCAAGAACAGGTTGTCTCTAGCGGGTAACTAGTTTGTTCAAAATTTCACTGTCTTGTTTTGTCCGTATTATTGCTTTTGCGAGTTTTGCCTCGCCGAGTTTTGTTTCTCGCGAGTCAGTTGTCTCGCCGAGTTTAGTTGTTGAATGGTTGAGCTTGTCTCGCCGAGTTCACTGAGCTGTTATTGCGAGGTTGTCTCGCCGAGTTTTAGTTGGTACCTGCGAGTTTGTCTCGCCGAATTTAGTTGTTGAATGGCAGAGCTTGTCTCGCCGAGTTCACTGAGCTTTTATTGCGAGTTTGTCTCGCCGAGTTTTAGTTGGTACCTGCGAGTTTGTCTCGCCGAATTTAGTTGTTGAATGGCAGAGCTTGTCTCGCCGAGTTCACTGAGCTGTTATTGCGAGTTTGTCTCGCCGAGTTTTAGTTGGTACCTGCGAGTTTGTCTCGCCGAATTTAGTTGTTGAATGGCAGAGTTTGTCTCGCCGAGTTCACTGAGCTGTTATTGCGAGTTTGTCTCGCCGAGTTTTAGTTGGTACCTGCGAGTTTGTCTCGCCGAATTTAGTTGTTGAATGGCAGAACTTGTCTCGCCGAGTTCACTGAGCTGTTATTGCGAGTTTGTCTCGCCGAGTTTTAGTTGGTACCTGCGAGTTTGTCTCGCCGAATTTAGTTGTTGAATGGCAGAGTTTGTCTCGCCGAGTTCACTGAGCTGTTATTGCGAGTTTGTCTCGCCGAGTTTTAGTTGGTACCTGCGAGTTTGTCTCGCCGAATTTAGTTGTTGAATGGCAGAGTTTGTCTCGCCGAGTTCACTGAGCTGTTATTGCGAGTTTGTCTCGCCGAGTTTTAGTTGGTACCTGCGAGTTTGTCTCGCCGAGTTTAGTTGTTGAATGGCTGAGTTTTGTCTCGCCGAGTTCAGTTGTTTAATTGCGAGTTGTCTCGCCGAGTTTTGTTTCTCGCGAGTCAGTTGTCTCGCCGAATTTAGTTGTTGAATGGCAGAGCTTGGCTCGCCGAGTTCACTGAGCTGTTTATATTGCGGGTTTGTCTCGCCCGAGTATTTAATAGTTGTTATTGCGAGTTGTCTCGCCAAGTTTAGTTGAGTTATTGCGTGTTTCTCACGCCGAGTACAGTTCTTATTTTGTGTTTGTTACGCGTAGTTCAGTTGTTTATATTGCGAGTTTTGTCTCGCCGAGTTCACTTGTTATTGCGTGTTTGTCTCGCTGAATTTAGTTGTTATTGTGTGCTTGTCACGCCGAGTTCTCCGAGTTGTTTTATTGCGAGTTTTGTCTCGCCGAGTTTAGTTGTTATTGCGAGTTTTGTCGTGCCGAGTTTACTAGTTGTTATTGCGAGTTTTGTCTCGCCGAGTTTCACGGTTGTTATTGCGAGTTGTGTCTCGCCGAGTTTAGTGTTATTGCGAGTTTTGTCGTGCCGAGTTTACTAGTTGTTATTGCGAGTTTTGTCTCGCCAAGTTTTACGGTTGTTATTACGAGTTTTGTCTCGCCGAGTTTAGTTGTTATTGCGAGTTTTGTCGCGCCGAGTTTAGTGTTATTGCGAGTTTTGTCGCGCCGAGTTTAGTGTTATTGCGAGTTTTGTCTCGCCGAGTTTAGTTGTTATCGCGAGTTTTGTCGCGCCGAGTTTAGTTGTTATTGCGAGTTTTGTCGCGCCGAGTTTAGTGTTATTGCGAGTTTTGTCTCGCCGAGTTCAGTTGTTATTGCGAGTTTTGTCGCGCCGAGTTTAGTTGTTATTGCGAGTTTTGTCACGCCGAGTTTAGTTGCTAATGCAAATTTTGTCTCGCCGAGTTTAGTTGTTATTGCGAGTTTTGTCGCGCCGAGTTTAGTTGTTATTGCGAGTTTTGTCGTGCCGAGTTTACTAGTTGTTATTGCGAGTTTTGTCTCGCCGAGTTTAGTGTTATTGCGAGTTTTGTCGCGCCGAGTTTACTAGTTGTTATTGCGAGTTTTGTCGCGCCGAGTTTCACGGTTGTTATTGCGAGTTTTGTCTCGCCGAGTTTAGTTGTTTAATATTGCGAGTTTTGTCGTGCCGAGTTTAGTTGTTATTGCGAGCTTTGTCGCGCCGAGTTTAGTTGTTAATGCAAATTTTGTCTCGCCGAGTTTAGTTGTTATTGCGAGTTTTGTCGCGCCGAGTTTAGTTGTTATTGCGAGTTTTGCCTCGCCGAGTTTAGTGTTATTGCGAGTTTTTTCGCGCCGAGTTTACTAGTTGTTATTGCGAGTTTCGTCTCGCCGAGTTTAGTTGTTATTGCGTGTTTTGTCTCGCCGAGTTCAGTTGTTATTGCGAGGTTGTCGCACCTAGTTCAGTTGTTATTGCGAGTTTGTTGCGCCGAGTTCAGTTCTAATTGCGTGTTTGTTGCACCGAGTTCAGTTGTTATTGCGAGTTTTGTCGCGTCTAGTTCAGTTGTTATTGGAGATCAATTGTCGCGCCAAGTTCAGTTGTCATTGCGAGTTTGTTGCGCTGAGTTTAGTTGCTATTGCTAGTTTTTCGTACCGAGATCAGTAGTTTTTGCGAGTTTGTCCCGCGCTCCGACTGAGTCCAGTTTAATTTGCCAGTTTGTCTCGCCGAGTTTATAGATAGTTGTTGTAGGACGTCTGTCTCGTCGAATTAGTTTATTTGTCATTGTCTCTACGAATTTAGCTGTTTATATAACGAGTTTGGTCTCTGCGCCAGTCTGCGCCGAATCAGTTCTGATGGCGTGTTTGTTTTCCACGGCCTCGCAGAGTTGTTTCAGTGGGTTCACCGAACTTCGTTGTTTTAGCGAGGCTATTTCCTTGACGGGTTATAATGTATGTGTCTCGCTGAATTTTTAGTTGTTGGCTCTAGTTTTATTCTTACAGTTACTGTACCAAGTGATTTCGTCTCGCTACTTGTTTCGTTTTTCTGTGGGTGGCCTTTATTGGCGAAGCTTCTTCGAAGGGATTATCTAATATCCTTCATTGCTCTGTCCCTGAACGGGGTATTTCGGGGTTGCTTCGCTTTGGGTCCTACCCGTCCCTAGTGGGATTTATTTTCTTTTTATGGCAACCTATAGCTACAAACCGTTGTCACTTTTGCCCATAGGAGGCTGTGTCGTTCCGTATCTGTTTGTTACTGTGACTTTATGGGTAAACCCCAAAGCGTCGCAGCCCCGATGCTCTCTGTGTTTTAGTCTCTGAGCTATCGGTTCAGACCTCAACTTAGGTTGTGCTCTTTTAAGATCCTAAGGTTTGGTGGCCGTAGATTCATCTGTATGTCAAGAAATGGAAAAATGTTTTTTTCTCCATAGCACAGTATCAAGAAACTCTATCTTATATCAGACGCAAATGTAATGTTAGAAAAGTCTTCGGCCTATTTTTGGGGGGTATTTCCAAGGCTCGTTTTATAACTCTAAACATTTTCAAGCCGGAGTAATTTGTTTGTTTGTTGTTTGCTTTTTTCCTATCTTGCCATGGGTTTTAATGCAAGCCTTTATTATGGACCTCCTTTCAACTGGGGAAAAGTGGGCGTGGTTGGTTTTACTCACCTCAGTTATGCCATTTACTGTTTAGCCCTCTAAGCCCAGAATGTTATACGAGTTTAGAGTTTAGCCCTATTTAATAGCCCAGAATGTTGTGTCATGATGAGTGTTTTCTCGATTTGTGGATCATGGACTATATTTTTGGTAACCCTGGGTACGTGTTACTGAATCCCGGAAGGGAGTATTTTTGAGTTATGGGAGGAACATACAAAGTATTACTGGATTTCCAGCTTTTGTGGTCATGAAGTTCCCTATTAGAGTTACTAGGGGAGTAATCGCCGACGGGCTGATTCTCCCCATATCTAATCATAGCCCAGGCATTGTTTGTAGGGGATCCCAGTGAGAATATATTACTATTCTCTCTGGGGAACCCGCATATAATGCCTCTATATTCCTGATTAGATATATTCGACGTGCAGTATGTGGTCCATTGGGATGTGTTACGTAACCTTATACCCCGTGTTCAGTATTTAAGTCCACACCTCACGCCATAACTCGCTCAGTCTTTTCGACAGGACGACCGTCACTTTGCTTCCCCACCCACCTCCCGCAGCCATGAGCCATCTCTCCTCTGGGAGCTACCTGCTCCCAATCGCCTCGGGCTGATTCTCCCCATATCTAATCATAGCCCAGGCATTGTTTGTAGGGGATCCCAGTGAGAATATATATAGGTTATTGGCCGGCCGGGAGGTCCGTATTGAGAAAAACTGTGCCCGTGGTCTTGAGTAAGGCCCGAGGCCGTTAGTTCCATACATAACTCTTACCGTAAACAAATATCATGAAAAGCATTTTTCGAGCAAAACTGTTCCCAGTTACAGTCTTTAAGTATACTACAATTTTATTTCACATGTTAAATCTAATTTTTTCCATTTGGTGGCAATTTGCAGTTTTCATTTTATGCGAAACCTTGACAAACTTCGCCTGCATTAGCTCTTTCAAAGCCGACGGCATAAAATTGATACGTGCCGAGAATTATAAACGAGAGTACCGGTAGCCACAAAGTTATTTCTTGAATGAAAATTAACGGAAGATTTGTTTAGGAAAACAGAGAAACGAAAAGCAAACAATTAAAACGAAGGAATCGAGTCTAAACACGGTGAATTGTAATTTAAAACCCGCAAGTTTAAACGTCAAACTGATTTCCAAAAACGAACAACAAACTTGACTACAACTAAATTCTGTCGGTTAAAATCAAATGACTACTCGCCTTTTTGAAGAAATGCAAGCTCTTTAATTCCACTGCGTAGTTCTCCATTCACTTGACAACGATAAGAGAGCAAAATAATGCGAGAAATTCAGTAAAAAGCTTCTTCGCATCGACCTTCACACGTTGCTGAATTAAAATGTTTTCGCTTGTAGCGCATGCCTACGCTACGATTCCGCGGGTCTCCGTCGGGTTCACGGGCAATTTTTCCCGCTCCCGGGACCAATATTGGATTGATTAATATGTTTTTGTTGGTCTTACAGTATTAAACGCATTCTGGCAGTTTTAAAAAGCTAAGCGAAATTTTCTACCTTCGCGCGTTGCTGAAATAGTCCGTGAAGCCTCGGTTACCGTGACCGTGTTCAGAGATAGGAGAATACCGCCCGCTCCCGGAACCAATCAGATTGCAGGATTCGCAGGATACCGCCCGCTCGCGCACTGAGAAAAAAATAAATTACGATACTGACTGAACACAAACGAGCGGCGAGAAGACCAACAAAAACATATTAATCAATCCAAACTGACAACAACTAACCAATCACAGTTGACGAACTTTACACGAGTCTTTACAGCCAATAACGTCACGGCTAAACTGACCAATCAGTTACTAGGACCATAGACTTAAATACCATTGACTGACTAACACATTGCACTTGACTCTGAAGATTACTTCCGCACAGAATGTCGAAACGTCAGTCACCAACAACAGTCCTTTTCAGGACTACAATGACCCGGACGATCACACTAGACGAACTATTATTTACATTATATCTTCTTTTCTATTGTTCAGGTTCATTCACCTTCAGAACAGACGTGTAAAGAATTGATTAGTAAAATAAAGAGCTACAATAACATTACAGATGAACGTTTGGCAGCTTTAGTGGCACTAGAAAGTTTATCATCAAGGGATGACAACCTCGAGAGATGTCCACAGGTTGGTTTCTGTGGTTCCCAGTGAAACCTCTCAAAGCCAAGAACACTATGGTTGTTTAACGTCCCTAATTTGCAGTTTAGTTTCTCTTCGGAGAAAGCCAAAGAATGAAATGGACTTTATTATCGGAATCGGGATTCGGAATAGGAAATATTGATTAGTTATCTTCGTCATAACCATGAATTGGTTATTGGAATATTCCGAGGTGAAATAAGTCAAGTTGAAAATGAATACTAAAATAAAGAAGTTGCTGTGACGAGCATGGAATTCGATTTAAATTTATCGACATAACTTTCAATGTTTCAGTATTAACTTATGCAGTTGTAAAGAAAGCCTGAAACAATGGCTTGAGCAGGATTCTATGACCTTTAATTACCATGCTGGTACAAACGTTTTATGTACATCGAGCTATGGCAGAAGCCAATAGGAGCTGGTCATTTTCCAGTTCTATTCCAACCTGGTGAAATGCCCAACTACTATCGGCTTCATAAGTTAGTAGTAGAGCGTTTCAGCACGAGTCTTACAAAGCTCATGGGCTGAACTGAATCCCGTTAAGATCTGAAATTTTGTCAGGTATTCTTGAAATTGTACAAAAATGTATAAATGGACACTTTCTCATTAATGCTTTCACCCACAGTTCATATATATGATTCATATCACATAAGCCTCAGCATAGTCAGTCCCACAACTGATATTTTCTTCTTCAGTTAACCAATAACCAAGACTCGATTTTTTTTTTCAATTCTACAGATCGACGGATTGTTCTTGATTTGGCATCAAGCATGAAGATGGAAACTGTCAGCAGTATTCTTTCAGTTTCATTGCTTGTTGGTACCATGCTGGATCACAAGGAAAATCTTTCTACTGATGCTTTGGTGAGTTTGGGATACGGATTGTGCGTATACCGTTTATTACGTGACTCGTTCGTTTACTGGCTAAAAGCCGTGGACTGGTAAAAACTGAGCCTTCTGCTGTCATTGAACCAAGTCGCTAACAGAAACATTTTTTTATAGGTTTAGGAGCATACACCCAGCATTCTTAAGTTCATTTTAACATTTCACATGCATGACTAACGCGAGGGTTTTTTGGGGGACCCTTTGTTCCAATAATAAAAGAACGGGCTGGTGTAAATTATAATGAAGTGACCAACCTTATAGCATAACTTTTTCAAGCTTAATTGTTACTCTTCTTAATTAGATCTAAGGCAAGAAAATATATTAAAATAATTAGCCATTTCAAATTACTGAAACATTTCGATTATACTTTGTTTATATATTGACCTTTCAGTTACGTACTGCAAATGTTTTGAGGAAAATGGTGGTGGATACCAGTGAAAGTCTTAAAACATCTGAAGTGAAACATAATTTCAGTCTAGCACTGTTGGTAGAAAACCTCATCTTCAGCATTGGTAAAGCAATGAAGATCAGCTCAGAAAATGCTTATTTTACAAATCAGAACACTACGCCGACAGTAAACATGGTATGTAACAAATCATACAAGGGTGGTTTTCCTAATTTTAATTGTCTTATTTATTTGCATTGCAATAGTCACATGCTTACTACGTACATCCTTCGCCAAAATAGGCAAATGTTGTTTGGAATCAGATATCCAACTTGTACTAAGATCGAAATATGGAGTATTTACAATCCAGGGCTACTTTGGTCCAACCCATTTACAGTGTATCAGTCAGTAGGCTTCGTGAACGTGGAATAAAGCAAAAGGGGACCCAATGTGCTAGCCAGGTCAACATGTGTGCTGTAGTTAAACCAGATAAATTTTCAGTAGTAAATAGTTACTTTTATCTTAAAATCAAAGGCTTTTATGAACCAGCGGCGAGCCATGAATGATATAATCATTGATGACAGTAAGGCATAAACTAGAAATTTCTAATAGAAAGTCAAGTGCTGCGGCTGCAAATTGATAAAAAAAAGTCAAACAAGAATCACGAAAATACAACTGCCTGATTCCCAATGGCCACAGTGGCTGCAAACATGTATGTGCTAATTTGCTGACTAAATTACTTCATGCTGATGTATTGCTGTTTACATTAATTATTGTGAATACATGCCACCTTCAAAGTGATCAAAGTGATTATCATTCTTGAAATCCGAATAAATTTAGCAAACGGTAATACAGTCCTACAGGAAGTGTTCCAAAATTATTTCTTTCCGTAGTCCAGCCCTGACCAGTTCCTAAAAAAGAAAGATGGCTCCGTATTTTTACGCGAAGATTCACTATTGTCGAAAAGTTCCAGGTTTAAAGATGATGTACAGTCCGCACTGCGCAATCTCCGCCCGCAATGAGTCTCAAACGAAAGGAATGTATTACGTTAGCCAAAATAAACATTCCGGGACAAACTTACCTTTTTTCTTCATTATTAACGCCAGATATCCTTGCCAAAAAATAATAACGAGTAGAAGAATCACGACGGTATCCCAACGCGATGTTTCAGCGAGCTAATCGAGCATTTCTAAACGTGACGAACCGTAATGGCGGACTCACAACCTTCATGTACGCTATATTACCAAAGTGTAACATATCAACAAATTCAAAATAAAAATGAAAACAAACACTGAGACTGCGCAGTACGGACTGGAAATCATCTTTAAAAGTCCAAAATAAACTTGTCCGTGATTCAGATAAAGATGGACTTCATTCATACAATTCGTATAAAACAAATACAACATTTAGCGTTTAGCTAGGCTGCCAAAATTAATCTCTGCGATAAAGGGATCGATTGATCAATGGATCCGTGTCTTTTCCTCTCCTAAGTCACACACGCTGCACAGAATCGGTCAAAACGGGACACGGCTAGCTCACCTACTTCATCCTTCTCAAATTATCCATCCTTCCACAAACTGGTCCTCGATCTACGCCAAACATCTTGGAAGACCCGCCGCCATCTCATGAATAACTTATTTCATCAATTAATACACCTTTTAATGCATAAATTAATATTTACAGCCCATTGACCGCTACATTTGCATATTTGTGCCCAACTATACTCATTTCATTCCATTGCATTCCATTCATGAGTAAAAATAAGCTTTGTTTGGACCTCACGTGATGACCCATATACCTTATAAAGGCTTCAAATTCCTTCCTCAGAACACAAACATCACAAACATGCTCCTATCCTTAATGGATCAAATAATTCAAGGATTGCGTCAGTCTCTGAAAGACGATTCCCCAGGAAACTTTACAGTGACGTCAAAATATCTGAGCATAACAGTGGTATCTCTACACGGAAATAGCGTCGATCATTTCAAGCTGGATGCAGATCGTAGCAGTTTTATAATGCCGAGCCTTAACCAGATTTTGAGGAAAGCTAAGAATGACAACGATATAGTGTTCTTAGAGGTACGAATAGAAATATTCTTAATTATTGTATGACTAAAAATTTGTGATTGGCTTAATCAGTTAACTTTCTCGCGTCATTAGCCGAGGGCATATGCATTATGATCGATTTTAATTAAGGCTGCGTGCTCAGCCTCAAAACTGACAAAAGCATACCGCAGGGTCGGCCAAGGACGTGGGGTATACGGTATAAAGGGGGGGTAAATGGGGTATATGTTATTTTTTAAATGAAATATGGGTATTTGGTATGATTTGGAGATATCAAGTTGAAAGTTTAAAGGCTGGTTAATTAATTTTTATCCTTGATTTAGAGCATATGTTGTCTTCTGTGGTGATCTAAATTTGTGTATATTGGGTATATATTTATATATTTTTTTAAGGGACAGGACCTTCCCCCATTCCCCCGCCTTTGGATATCTCTTGGATTTATAACGCTGAAACACGACAATTCTGATTGATGTTTAACTATATTTTCGGGAATTGGTATAAATACTTATTATCTTTCATTAAAATGATTGATTTAATTCAAAACATTAAGAATGCGTGTCTGCTGGCATTTGTTTATATTGCCGTTTTCATGATCTTTTGTAGATGTGGAGTACACCTTTTAATCCTTTCACCTGGGCCAAGACTAGCCAGAGAGTGACATCACATGTGGCAGGCTTAGAAGTTAGGGATGGTAAAGAGAACTTGATATTCATGTCTGGTCTGTCACCAGGTGTCACTATCTTACTACCCCTCAACAAGGAGACTCCTGTCCACACAATGTACAAGGCTGTTGGTAAACGTGGCACGCGGATACATCACAATATCAGTGTTCAGTTTGGACAATCCATAGTTAATATCTCGATTATACCCCAAGGCAATGACATATCTGTCTCACGTGTCAAAGTAATACAACCAAATGAAATCGCCACAAAAGAGAGACGTTTAGCGTGTACACATAGACAGGGAAAGTGGCTCCACAGAGGAAGCATCGCATGTAAAGGAAAAACCCATATTACTGTGACTTTTTTGGCCCTTTATCCTGGAAACTACTTTCTTGATATTGTGTTCAGTGGTCAGAAACATAACATAGAGTCAGTAGAAGATAACGAAGAGAAAGAGCTTTGCATCGAGATTAAAAAACCTCCTTTAAAGAAAAAGTCAGAAAATGTTAACTACAGCTTTGGAATGAGCGAGTCCGCTTGTCTTTTCTTGGACGCAAAAGAATTGAATTGGAAAACTACAGGATGCCAGGTACCGTTTTCTTAAAACATACGCACTTAAAAACTTGTCAATCGAGAACACAGAATTAGTGAGAAAGTCCTCATAGATAATTTAATTTGAAGTCACTCGATAAAATCAATATGGCCTTTGTGGTAGAAGGATGTTAGCCATATACCACCGGATTTCTCCTCCACTCTCTTCCTGGTAACCCAAGAGACCTTCTGAACGGGAAACCTACAATCCTGGTCAAAAGCTTTAGGACACCTTAAATGTTTGCCCTCTGATGGTCTTTGTCTTCACTCCCCCCCCCCCCCCCCCCCCCTTCCTCCTCCCTCCCCCCTCAAACAATGGTGAGGGTTTTTATTTCTATTCAACCATCCACCACATGGTCTGGGGAGAAGGACGGGGGAGGAATTAATTAAAAACTATTTGTCTCTGGGTGGTATTTTGTTAAGTGCCGGGATTGTAGCTATTTTAGATATTTTAGCAACACCATTCATCACCTGATCACATTTGTTTATCAGGATTAATATTACGTTTTGTGGATAAGTGCATGTTATTAAACAGTAACTTAACATTAAACATCTGCTACATCTATTCGAAGGTAGGAGACGCGGTGTCCA
>MU825924.1:0-44885 GCA_029204205.1 Desmophyllum pertusum
AGTGGATGAAAGTTCAGGTAAATATAAAAGCTGATAATGTTTTGTTAATATGTTAAACTTCTATCACATTTTATAAAAATTCAAGTAGGTTATTATTAAAATGAAAGACATGACTGCAATTCAGGCGTCTATATTGTGTTATCGATGAGAGGGACTGAGGAGAATCACCCTTGTGACAACCTTCCATTTATTTTTTTTATTTAAGTTGCCTTTAGTGTTATAGGCCCACCATGCAAAGAGGTTAGAAAGAATCGGACATATAGAATATATATACTTCTGGTTAGACTGAAAGTTAACTGCTCTTGGTTTCATTTTTTATGTTACACCCTATTATAATTCTCTTTCAGGTGGATGGACTCTCATCAGTCGTTTTCTAATGAAGAATCAAGATTCTCCGATAGATCCAGTTGTGGAATCAGATTTTTTTTTTTTTTTTTTTTTTTTTTTTGCAACACAAATTATTTTATTGTCAAAAAAAACACGAATTACAAGGTTGGTACTAACACTAATTACAGAATTGACATTAACAGAAATTATAAAACTGTGACTAGCTCTAGTTTCAAAGTTGTAGATAACGCTAATTGTATAATTATCACTAACCCTAAAACAACACTAATTACAAAATTTCACAAGCACTGGTTGTAAGTTGTAGCTATCGATAATGTAGAGGAGCTTTTATATAGCTATAATTATACATTAGGTAGTAAGCAATGAGCAGCAGGGAATGTGGACATAATGGAATCAGATACTGGATCAGAATTGCTACTGTAGAGGTATCTCAATGTACAGGGTGTTGGGGGCAGCGCATATGATAATAAAGCTCGACTATTTAATATTTAGCATGGGAACTAAAGGATCCCATTTCTTCAAATTGGTACCTAATTTATGGGATTCAATGTGAAATTGGGAGTTAAGGACCATCAAAAAAACTTTTTAAGTGCGGCGTTTTATTATTTGATTCTGCAGCACCATATGTAGTGTCTCGACTAAAAGAAAGCAGAAGTTTAGTTGTAGTGAAAAAGTGGAGGTGTCTCGGCCTCAGGCCCAAAAATATGGCAATATTTTTTGGGTAATTTCTTTGTATTATATTAGCGTGCTCAAGCTTTTCAGTCAGGTTGTCCCAAAGTCTCATGACTTTAGTGCAGTCGCCAGAAGAGATAGGGTCATATTTTCAGGAAAGTTGTTACAAAAGGAGCATTTTGGTTCTTGTTTTATGCCAATTTTTGTTAAGAAAAACATTTGTAGGTAGGATTCTATGGAGGAATCTATAATGAAAGTTTTCTGAGTTTTGTACTTTTAGTGCACCTAGCTGCCAGTCCATAAGCGGTTTTCCAATCAGCAGAATATCTGTCATCAAAGGCAATACTGTTGTTCCATTTCAGTTGACTATTCACAGGTGAAGTGCTTTTGAAAGAGAGAAGTTTCTTATATACTATCCTGTTCCCTTTATTGCTTTTAACAAAGGTATCCAAGAAATTTATCGGACGCTGATTGTGTCACCAGGTTCCTTAGGGAATTTTGCCATTTATAATGGCATCAAAGTGCAGATCTAAGGCCGAAATATCTCAAAGGTTGTACTTGTAGATTGTAAGTATTAGTAAATTCTGTTAGAGAGAGGAAATTGCTCGAATTCTTCATTAGCTGAGATACCTTGGAAATTCCATGAAGGAAAAAGTAGTTATAGAATATCGGTTTTGTTTTCGATCCTGATTAGCGAGTTGTGCCATATGGATTGCTCAAGGAATTGTTGTTTGGTTTATTATTTGATCACTGAAATTGACCTCTTGACCAAATTTCTAGAAGTTCTCGTATGAAAGGGTCTTGTACCAAGATTGTCTTTTGACGTATTAATTTTGTTTAGATTGCTAGTGAAAACAAGCTTTCCGCCATATTTTCCAAGTTCAAGTTCAAAAAATTCTTTCCATTTTCCGCAGTTAGAGTCATCAAGGTATTTATTAATCCAAGCAGTTTTAAGCGACTTGTTAAACGAAAATATGTCAATCATTTTAGACCGCCCTTATTATAGTCGCTTATTATCACGCTTCGCTTAATCTTGTCTCCTTTACTGTTCCAGAGGAAGTCAGTATAGAAAAGATTGTTGATCTCTGCTAATAATCTTATGGTTTGAAGCCAATGGTGCTAAGATATATGTTAGTTGAGAAGCGGCTAAGCTTTTAATAACTACGATTTTTCCCATTTAAAGTTAATCGTCGATATTTCCAACAGTTTAGAACGTTTCTAATTTTATCTAATTTTTCCTCATAATTCATGTTCAATGTGATGTTTGGGGTCAGTAGAGAGCCAAAACTCCAAGAGCCTTTCACTTTGTTTTCTGGCCATTTGAAATTCTTTTCGGGGAAGAGTTTTCCTTCTTTCCTGCCATTGACCCAATCCATAATGCTTCAGTCTTTTTATTGTTGAGCCTGAGGCCAGACACACTGCCGAACTTTTCGATCACTTCGAGTGTAGTAGATAAGGACACACGGGTGCCGTTGATGATAAAAGTAGTGTCATCAGCATACTGACTTATTTTAATTTCTGTGTTATTAACAGAGATTCCGGTGATATTATTATTGGACCTGATTGCTTTGGCTAAAATCTCAGCTGATAGTATGAAGAGATATGGTGAAAGAGGGCAGCCCTGCCTGACACCTCTTTGTAATTCGAAGAAGCTGCTCGACCAACCATTGTTTAAGTACACAGCTTTCAATATTTTTATAGAGTGTTTGAATCCAATTTGTTAAAAATGGGCCGAAACCAAAGTATTGTAGTGTACGTTGGATAAATTTCCACTCAAGCGAGTCAAAAGCTTTTTCAAAATCTACAAAAAGCAAAAGGCCTGGAATATTTTTTTCCGAAGCATGATTTATAATATTATCTATCAGCCGTGTATTTTCTCCAATAAATCGTCCTTTTAGGAAGGCCGTCTGATCATTATTGATAAGTTTAGGGATTACAGAGATTCTTACAGAGAGATGCTACCTAACTACAATTCTAATAACCAGTTCTTGTTGCGAAATGGCTTCAATCAGTTGAAAAACGACATGGGATTCACTCAGATCCGATTTTACTGTTTCAAAAATGAGACTGGCCGAGTGTTTCACATAATGACCAACAAGAATACCACGAGAGCTGACGTGGTGAAGTATTTTACCGAGTCTGACACTATGCCTAGAGCTTGTGGCTCTTTTACACGCCTCCCAGATGACAACTCATCTCTGGCTCAAAAATTGTGACAAATGGGGTCATCCGAATCAAGACCGATGGGGGCATGGAGAGAAACTATTTGTAAATCGCCCCTTTAAAAAACCATTTACATGGGCAGATACTCGCTTCTTTCGTTTTGATGGCAACGCTTATAATCCTTATAACTGTGACGATAGTGAAGACGTTGCCATGTCACTGGGTGACATATGGCAGATTTTTTGTTCGATAGGTCAATTAGATCAACTACCTTCACTATTGTTTGGCCATCAGTAAAAATTAAAAGTAGGTAAAAAATTTACCGTAGCAACTCCAAATTGATGAGAAACTGATGATAGAGTGTTTTCAATTGATAAACAGAGAGGGTTGATCATAGACTCACTGCACTTAGACCGTATTTATGGCTAAATTGAGGCTTACGCGGAACTCTCTAATTAACAATTAGATTATGAGCTCGAGATTTCTAATTGTTTTGGTAAAAATTATAACAATTGTCTTGTTAACTCTAAATCCTCTTCGAAAACTAAAGAGAAACGAGAAGAAACCGCAATTTTGTAGACGACCTCCAGCCACTGCACACTAATGGCTGATAGTATACGAGTAGCTCAGCCAATCAGATTGTCTTATTTGCATTAGTATACTAGTAGATTTTTACTAATTACGACTAGGAAGAGGCTATAAGTGTATTATTACAAAGTGGATGAATCGCAGTTCACGTACACCACGTTGATGTAGCGAGTGTGGCTAACAATTTAAACCCGGTTTATATAGTAACTAAAGATGATGCTCGCACTCTGATTCGATTGTTTCAATTAGACCAGGGCTTTCGTAAACGCTGTCTAATCTTCGTTGAAATAATCGGTCATGTAAGAACATCTGATTGTTTGGCCTACATCCTGTTTCTAAGTTCTCGTCAACATTTTTCTTGTACGTATTGCAGACCTATCATGTTTATTGTTTCATTAGCCTGCAAAAGCAGCCGATTGCCTTATCAGTTGTTTCGCGAACCGAAAGTCAAATTTTTCGGCGGCATAAATAAAGAGAAACACCTAGGCCTGGCTAATTTCGATGGCCACAGACTTGGTATAGCTTTACTACGCTCTGTGATTGGTTTTTAAAAAAAGTCGCGTCATCTACTCAATGAATCAGATGCAAAACCAAAACCAAGCGCGACTTGGTCACATGCGTTTTCCCGCGCTCTCATTGGTTTGTTCTGTTGTTTACATTTTGGTGATTGGCCATTGCTCTGGTTTTGGTTTTACGACAATCAATTGAAAGCCGCGCTCTAAGAGTTAGCCCACTACGAGTTGGGTTACTTTCCAGTCGAGATTAGAAATGTGGAAAAAGGGAAAGTAATTAATAAATCGTTTCAGGAAAGTGGTAAAGAGGGGGGAGGGTGGGGATGTCCAGATCACACCATAAAGAAAAAAAAAACGGCCATGCTACGCGATGGCCACAAAATCACAATTTACGCTAAAACCGAAAGTTCAATTTTCGTTCAATCACGGCTTATGGCTATTTAACAGATCACGTTTCACGTCATTTCATGTTTCACGCCAAAAAATACGTCAAATCACAACTCACGAAAATACCCTTTACATGTATCTATAACGCCCTCGTCAAGGCTATCAAGTGATGTTTATCTACAAACATTAGTAACAACGAGAATCTTGTTGCTCAGTGAAAGACAGATAGAATTGATTTAGAATTAATTGGCTATTTTGGGGTAAATTGTAACTAATGTATGGTTCAGCAGGACGTTTTTGTTATTTATTTATTTATTTATATTTGTATATGTATATGTAATTAGCGTAGATTACAGCTTTCATACATGTATTGTGTAATTACATTTTATAATTCCTTTTAGTTGATATACTGTAGATTGTAAATTTTTGTATCCTGAGTCAGAAATACCATGTATAAAAAAAGTTATCTATCTATTTTCAATTCCTACTGTATACATCCCCCCCGGTCAACTCCCAGTGACAAAGTGGGCACTTGTAGCCTAAGGATGGGTAATTTTGCAAGTAATCTTGTTCCGGGGGTAATTGAAGTATCTAGTCACGCAGTGAATTATGGGGCGAAAATGGCGTTGAACCACAATTTGTAGGCGATTGGTTGGAGAGAAACGATTTGTCCAAGTTAAAATCTCAAGGTAATATAAAACTAAACCAGTGGCTTATTCGTTCTACTTCAGAAGCGTCTATTTGTAAAACGCCTGGTTTTGTTTAAGGATTATAATAAATATTTCCGTCTTCTTGTGAAACGGAGCAGTTTGTTTTCATAGTCTCTTGTTTTCATTGAATGTTAAGCGTCCCGGTGGTTGGAGAATTGCCTCTTTCTTTGTGCCTGAGTGTGGAGAATAGGACGCCAAATGAAGAAACTTGCAAATCCATAGGGGTTTGCCTAGTGGGATGGTTACAGTAGGAATTGAACCATCCATAATTTGCCGATATAAAAGTTTAGAAAACATAGAAAGAAGACAGGGTAACTATTATATACCTCACATGAAAGCACAGCTCACTCAAAAAAAAAAGGAAAAGGGAAAGCAAAACTGAGAAAACAAACAAAGCAAACCGCAACAGCCACGTGCGCGAAGCGGAAGTAAATTTCGATAGAAAAAGTTATTTTTGAAAGCGAGTGCAAGTGAGGAAAGGCCATGCGCCGAAAATTAAATCTGGGTCCGGTTTCTACTCGAACCCGCGATCGATCTTAATTACTACCTCCCGAAATTGGAAATTAATCTCGTACCCAGATTCAAGAATTGTGAATTATACCTGAAGGTTTGTAAGTAGCTGGCTTTGTATATTTATTGCAGGTCTAAAATGGCTTCAAGTAAATAAACTTTCCCGGGGTCTATTTGGTTTCCTGTGTGTTGCCTAGGCCTTAGCAATTAAAAGAGGCTGTCCGCGTAAGAACGGATAAGGCAAATTTCGGCCCTTCACCGATTTGCCTAATATTTTCAGTGAAAGTTAACCATTATATCCCATCAACAAATATCACATTTATTTGGATCAATTCCTTCTTTTTCATTTTTTTGCGAGGCCATTTTTCAACATAACCTCAAAATTATGCAAATTAGCTTTGAGGACTCTACAATTTAGCTATAAATGTCGGGCGCTACCAAAGCCCAATTTATTGTCCAAACCAACTGAATATTTTATATATCCACGTTTCATCTTTCTTCAACAGTTTAAACGTTTAATAATTGTATTTTATCAAATTTTGACTGAGTTATGAATTTTCTAAGACACCTTCTCTCGAACCCCGGAATTTGCGAAACGTGACATACCTATAGTTGAAAATTATTTTCTCTTATGTGGGACCTGACCTAGAGTCAAATCTGTTATAACTCAAAAGTACTAACACCAATCTAATAAATTATAGAATAAAATTTGTGGGCACTTAAAGCTGCGCGCCGTACAGAGCTCTGCGAATTTCCCAATTATTCGCCATTTTGATCGAAAACCAATGATAAGGCGGTCCGAACGATAGACCAATTTCTCAGCTGAAAACGCTTGGAGATACAATAATAACCGCTAAACGGCAGACCTATGCCTTGTAAATAAATATTATTCGTCGTTTTAGCTGTTGTTTCGGGAAAAATCTGGGTATTTTCAAAAGTAAACAGATAAATATTTCCTTGATATATGCAAATTAGCTGCATATTAAATTTCGTGTTGTGATGGGATTTCTTTATCTATTAGCTTCTATTCCACAAAACATTTTCCGTAAGAACTTTTACAAGTGTTCAAATTCTTATACAAATGACATCAGTTGTTCAGTCAGGTATTTTCCTGTCGCTGCCACGGGGGAAAAAAATTGTTTCAGCCATTATGTGAAAGTTTTTTGAAAACTCGTTTGTGGGCTATTTTCATTTTCCACGATGCGGCAACACAGTGTTTGTTTTACAATTTCACTCTTTTAAATTAAATTAAATGAGAAATAGCTAGAAATGTGCGGTCAGATTGTATATTTTGTCAGAACCCTCTCAGTCTATCCCGAGAACGTCCGTATATATTGCGCAAAATGTCTGATATTCCCTACAGTTGTTCTCTGCACGAAATATTACAGATTCCGTGTGGCGCTCGTTTTCGCCGCTAAAAATTTACTTCGCGCGCTTTAAAACTCTACTTCGCGCGCAAGACCGCCAGCTACGCAGGCTACATTTGGCGAGCTGCCATTTATCGAAATTCGGTGATGTTACCGAAGCCGAGCTAATCTTGGCCAGAGCGGGTATTCGCGGTTTGTCGGCGACCCAGCTTGCGAGCATGACCATCTGCCCGAGGCACAGACATTTACTTGGAAGATTCTGGCGATCGAGCCCCGAAGTCCTGCCAATACCCTGGCCATACTGGGAAGAATACAAGTGTGGCAGGAAGACATATCATAAACTTCCAAAATGGCCGACGAAATAAGGATTTTTTTGTGTGTGTCCCCAAATTAGTATGGGATTTTCCCAGGCTATAAGGCATTGACACGATAATAAAGTTTTCTATTCTATTCTATTCTATTCTATTAGCGAAAATGCTTGCTGTTTGGTTCACGTAAGTACCATTATCCTTGTGGTTTCCAGTGGATTTTTTTCGCCAGTTGTCAATGTATTGTTTCATATAAGTTTTATTTTCTAATTCAAACATTTCCACCATTTCCTTCTCACAATTCTGACACGCTATCCAGTTTCCTTTACATGTATATAAAAAAAAAATTAATATCAGTCATCGATAATTTTATGTCATACCAGTCGCCACTGAAAAGTTTGTTTTCGCCTATACTGTTGTTTACGATAATTATTTTTATAACACGACTAAGACAGTAGAGAGGAGCAATAACTAAATCAGAATGCTTTATGGCCGGTCTGCCGGATATTTTCTAATTATCGGACCGGGTAAAGTTTCGTGCATTGTTATGGTTTAATTTCCACAGCTATTTTGTAAGCACAAATGTGTAATATATATTTTATTAACCAAGCTTGCTCAGGGGCGTACTGGGAGAATATCGGCCGTCGGTATGGACCTCGCTGCGCCCTCGAATGTTAATACTGTCAAGGCCTAGGACGATCGATATTCCTCCCAGTATATATTGCAAAACAGTCTCACTTTCTTCTCTCCGAGATATAGATTAGTCCAGTTCTGGCCCCTCTCTGTCACGCAACGCTACGCTCCCCCAGAGGGTCCAGCGACAATTGTCTGCGCATGCTCACGATAAACCAATCACAGCGCATCTTAGCTCACATGTGACTTTTAAACTCGACAAACCGACTCGAGAAAGATAAATATATTTGGTCGCCATCAGTGCCTTCAGTGGAGATTTTAAAACTAAAATACTCCGCTCTTCCTTTGACTTAACCACCTCGCAAATTATCACAGGCATAAAGGGAATGTGTAGGAGAACATATTTCAGTGTTATCTTGATCAGTTGGTATATTATCGTTCACGTATTAATTAATCGCTTATATGTCAGCGCGTTTATAATTGCATGTTTATAATAAATGTTCTCGCGTGATTAATTGTAGCCTAGTTGTTTCGTCGGATATGATGTTTCAATTACTTAAGTCACGAATGCTGTTATTTTAGTGTGCGAGTTCTCTTGTAACAAAAGCAAGCACTTTTCGGTGGAGCTATCCCACCGAGTGAAATAAACCTTCTAGATTGTAGTTGGAGTAGTTTTGTCCGTTACTGGTACCTGCTACATCTTTACACAAGAAGAAACAGCCGAACTTACAGCATCTACAAATACAGGATCGTATTTAGGAAACATTTCTCTATACTTTTCACTGACCGAGGCGCCCGAAGAGATCGAAACATCCGTCATCTTGTCAGTATAAAAATACATGCGCAGTAGCGATTAGCTAAGAAGCTGACTAACCGTTGAGCATGCGCAGACAATTGTCGCTGGACCCTCTGGGGGAGCGTAGCGTTTGCGTGACAGAGAGGGGCCAGAACTGGACTCGATATAGATTCGTGACGCGAGAATCGAGAGGCGAGCGCATGCTGAAACAAATCTTGCGACATTTTGAAGTGCAATTTAAATCAAGAGATAGGAAAAAAAGACCTGATTGAACAACTGATGTCATTCATACAAGAATGTGAATGCTTTAATTGAACTAGAATCAGCTGTAGAATGGTATGAAATGAAACAAGTGAATCATGCAAAACAAACACTGCGTTATAAATAGAAATGGCTCATAAACTAAAGGAAAGCTTTCAAAATAATTTATTCCCCAGGTAAGAAACAATTCTTTGTCTTGAAAGATACCGGAAAAAGACCTAACTGATCACTGAAGTCATTCGTACAAGAATTTGAATTCAGGAATATGAAATGAACAACTGTGTCCGGCTAGCAAAACAAACACTGCGGGAAATCAAAATATAGTTCACAATCTGAACAAAACGCTTTCACATAGAGGCTGAAAACAATTTTACTCCACATAGAAATCAATTCTTTCTCTTGGAAAATATTCTCAAGAGTCTCTCAAGGAAAATGTTTTGTGGAACAGATAAAGAAATCCCATCGCAACACGAAATTTAATATGCAGCTAATTTGCATATATCAATTGAAAGGAAATATTTATCGCTGTTTACTTTTGAAAATAAGCCGATTTTTCCCGAAACAACAGCTAAAACGACGAATATATTTGCAAGGCATAGGTCTGCCGTTTAGCGGTTATTATTGTTTCTCCAAGCGTTTTCAGCTGAGAAATTGGTCTATCGTTCGGACCGCCTTATCTTTGGTTTCGATCAAATGGCGAATAATTTGAAAATTCGCAGAGCTCTGTACGACGCGCAGCTTTAAGTGCCCACAAATTTTATTCTATAATTTATTAGATTGGTGTTAGTACTTTTGAGTTATAACAGATTTGACTCTAGGTCAGGTCCCACATAAGAGAAAATAATTTTTCAACTATAGGTATGTCACGTTTCGCAAATTCCGGGGCTCGAGAGAAGGTATCTTTGAAAATTCATAACTCAGTCAAAATTTGATAAAATACAATTATTAAACGTTTAAACTGTTGAAGAAAGATGAAACTTGAATATATAAAATATTCAGTTGGTTTGGACAATAAATTGGGCTTTGGTAGCGCCCGACATTTATAGCTAAATTGTAGAGTCCTCAAAGCTAATTTGCATAATTTTGAGGTTATGTTGAAAATGGCCTCGCAAAAATGAAAAAGAAGGAATTGATCCAAATAAATGTGATATTTGTTGATGGGATATAATGGTTAACTTTCACTGAAAATATTAGGCAAATCGGTGAAGGGCCGAAATTTGCCTTATCCGTTCTTACGCGGACACCCTCTTAAGAGGCTGTCTCTGTTAAAACCGACCATCGATTTTCTTTTGAAAATTCGATTTTTCTCATATGCTAGTATTTTGAAGCCGTTTACCTAAGTAATCACTAAAATGAGTTTTATTTGATTAAAAATTATAATTTAAATTTTTTAGCATCGATCGAAGTTTCGTCCGGTCGACACTAATTGGGTGCCTCCCGAAACTGGAAAAAATAACGCATATTGTCGTCCGCTGTGAAAAAATAAATATTCGCTCAAAAGACCCAATTCTTTTTTAAAACTATAGGCATATCATCGTAGTTTTGTTTAGCCATGTTGCAATCATAATTTAATCTTGTTTACTTTAACGATAAAAGTAAGATTCTCTACCCACCTAATCGAGCTTTGAACGAAACACGAAAATAGCTCAACTTTGAGGGCACATTTTAAAAATGTGGCACCTGTTTGAAACCGCTTAACTACATGAACTGAAACTATAAATGACCCTTAATTCAAAACAAAAATAAAATTTGTCAGCGCATCACGTATACAAAACTAAACGACTGCTTAAAGTTCAGGAAATTATAAAAGTAACGAACACACTCGCCTTTACCAAGTGTTCAGATAATTTCACTTATTTAATTCTCTTACCTGGCTTTAAGATGTAAGTTTTGGCCTTTGCAGTAATCCTTGAATCCTAGGTATTAATCATCAATCTTGTAGCTTATTCCTCCAGTTATAGGTTTTACATACAAGGTCTGCAACGGTATTTACATTCATCATCAGATCTGTATCAAGCGTGACAGTCACATCGCAACATATAGCAACGTCTCTGCTTACCATGTTGTTGGAAGCCGCTTTGATCATATGTGTACATTCGTCTTGAAAATTTTGCAGAGATATATTTAGGAATACTACTACTAACAAGAGATAAACTACAGTAAACGGTCAGGTGAGTCGGGGATCGAAGGTAAATAAATGCCGCGGCCATCGTGTAACTTGTGCATTCGTTTCCAGTCTCCTTGTGAGTGTGATCACAGATGAAATCGACAAGTTGCAATGGAAGCGAAATGCTCATTCTCGGAGTTGCAAAAATCTACTTGCGGTGAGTTCCGTGGTTCGCCATATGTCGTGCGAAAATTACTGGAATGTAAAGAAGACATTACGAGTCATTTACAAAGCTGCCACCTCTCGAAGCTCATTGGAAATGTCGAAGAAAATTATCTGATTCTGTTGAGGGTTGGAAAATGGCCAAGGTATTATTTTATTATTCCTTCGTCAGCTTCGAATTTCGACTCACTCGGCTGTTTACTGTTGATATGTGTTGTAGTAGGCCAAAAGGTACCTCTGCAAAATTATCAAGAGGAATCTATACATGATCAAGTGGCTTCGAACAATATGGTCAGCACCAAGTCGACGTTGCTACGTTGCGGTGTGACTGTCACGCTCGATGCAGATCTCATGATGGACGTAAAATACTTTGTATGCATGAAAAACCTATAGCTGGAGAAAACGGCTACACGTTTGATGTCATCTAGGATTCAAGGATTACTACAAAGGTCAAAACTTACATCTCAAAGCAAGATAAGAGATTAAAGTGAGTGAAATTATCTGTGACACTTGGTATTGGCGAGTGTGTTCGTTACTTTTATATTTTCAAAATTTCCTGAACTTTAAGCGGTCGTTAGTTTTGTATACGTGATGTGCTGACAAATTTTATTTTTGTTTTGAATTAAGGGTCATTTATAGTTTCTGTTCATGTAGTTAAGCGGTTTCAAACAGGTGCCACATTTTTAAAATGTGCCCTCAAAGTTGAGCTATTTTCGTGTTTCGTTCAAAGCTCGATTAGGTGGGTAGAAAATCTTACTTTTATCGTTAAAGTAACAAGATTAAATTATGATTGCAAACATGGCTAAACAAACTACGATGATATGCCTATAGTTTTAAAAAAGAATTGGGTCTTTTGAGCGAATATTTATTTTTTCACAGCGACGACAATATGCGTTATTTTTCCAGTTTCGGGAGGCACCCAATTAGTGTCGACCGGACGAAACTTCGATCGATGCTAAAAAATTTAAATTATAATTTTTAATCAAATAAAACTCATTTTAGTGATTACTTAGGTAAACGGCTTCAAAATACTAGCATATGAGAAAAATCGAATTTTTCAAAAGAAAATCGATGGTCGGTTTTAACAGAGACAGCCTCTTAAGCAGCCAACCGCCTAATATGAGTTCGACTGTATATTAATAATAATAATAATAATAATTAAGTTCTTTTCTGCGCGTTTAAAAATCTCAACGCCGCTTACAAATATGCAATCATAACTGAACTCACTAACTAACTAACTAACTAATATTGCAGTGTATTTGCCAGAACTTAGAATTTGATGTGCCTTTACAACCCATTCGACGTAAAGCGCCATACATTGCCTTACGTAATGAAGCTGTTATTAGTCAATGCACCTGCCAGCTCCCTGACAGACCCATTAGCCGATCGCGATCAGTGGGAAAAATACTTCGGATTGGCTACTGCCAGTACATACATGTCATACATAATGTTATGGTGGTTCAGGTTGCCCAACCGATATATATATAAATTGTAAAATTTGTGTTTAACTAAATTCTCATCCCATAATTATCATAAGTGCGCCTGAGTGGTATGCCATTTCCGCCGTACATTTCGCACGCTCAAGGAAGGTGGGGGAAGGTTGGTGGTGGTGGTGGTGGGGGGGTGGGGGGGGGGGGGGGGGGGGGGGGGGAAGGGTGCGAAGTAGAGTTTGATATTTCTTGTGGAGGAATTTCCGGCCATTTGACCATTATGCATACAAATAAAAAAATATCCGCCACTGTTAGGGCTAATTTTTGGTAATATCCTCTTGTTCAGGTTAATGTACTTCATAGTATTAAATCTCAGCTACAGAGTCCAGGCATCTCTGGTCATCTCTTACCCTGGGTACCGGAGGGATTTTTTTCCTTTTTCCTTTAGGCGAACTGTAAGGGGCGAAGCCGCGACAACGAGCCACAACGCGCTTTCGCCCTTTCGTCGCTCCTCTGGCGAAGAAGAAAAACCTCTGGTACCCAGGGTAGTCATCTCTTAGAAGAATGCTCGAATGCTCGCTTATAGACTATTAGATTTTGGTTCAAAAGTTTTCAAGCGCTCCAAATTGAAAACGTGGAAATTGAAACAATGGTCAAGTGTCCCAATTGACTAGAAAGGAACTAGTCAGAGCCAAAATTAAAGTTTAGAATCTTTATTGAAGTTGCGTGACTATAAGATGCGTTACTTGAGGTGAGTCATTCACTGTAAAAACTGACCAGTTAAGGTAACCATTCTAAAAGGTTATAACCAATTCAAATAGGTTGTTTTAACTTAAAATCAATTGGTTAAAATTAATAACCTATTCGGTATGGTTAGATTAACCAATGATCAATAGTTATTTTGACCTTAAAAATAGGCTGTGACAATAAACAGTCAAAATAACCATTTTTGGTAGTCGAAATAACTATTGAAAACTGTTAGCTCACCATAATTACAAGCTTTAGTAACCATTCTAAAAGGTTATAACCAATTCAAATAGGTTGTGTTAACTTAAAATCATATAACCTATTTGGTATTGGTTAGATTAACCAGTCAATACCAATAGTTATTTTGACCTTAAAAATAGGTTGTGACAATAGATAGTCGAAATAACCACCATTTTTGGGTAGTCGAAATAAACCATTGGCACTTTAGCCTCACTATAATTACAAGCTTTAGTAATTACGAAATATACACTATTTTGGTTTGTCACAAGTGAGGCTTTTGGAACGATGAGACTATCAAACCTGAAACATTTTATACAGCGTTTAATTTAAGGTTATTTTAACTGGCAAACAAATGGTCGATTTAACAAATAATTATTTTGCATTGAACACAGGAGATCCAATGATCAGCTCGGGATTAGCTAGAGACCGTGACTGAATGAGTAATGGTTGATCTAAGAACGACGCGCTTCATCCTTGAAAATCGTTGATGGAGTTATGTTAGAAATAGCCATAAATTGTTTTATTGGTTAATACAACCTCATTCTCGTCCCCAGAGCTACGCGGTTTTTTTTAAATGTTGTGACCAGTAGCTCTGGGGACAGTAAAAAATACGAATTTTTTGGATTGGCTGATGAAAAACTGCATGCGTAATGAGGAAAAAAAATAACACACTAGTGCGCCACGGCATTCTGTTTCCGGTTTCCTCGAAAAAATGTACGTATATCTAGGCTGCGATCGCGCGCGAGCAGGCTCACAATGTATCGATCGCTTGCGATCGCTTGTTTTGTTCTTGCACACCATTTTGTTGCTTGGCTCATAGTCCCTACTATGCTTGGCTGTAGCAAAGAAGCAGAGGGTATTTGTTTAAAATTCGAACGTTATAAACCACGATGAGCCAATTCTGACAGTTCTGCCCAGACGATGCATTCCCAAGGAAATTTGTCTTCGCTACTTGTAGAAATACGAATACAAGATCAAGAAATTCGTCAACATTTGACTGTACACAATGTATCACGTCCCTAAAAAGCCGATCCTTTTTTCTGCTATTTGACTGCGTTTTAAGGTACTCTGTTTATGCTAGAATTGAGTCTTGTAGGGAAAAATGTTCTCTGTTGTTCAGTTTGGTCTTGGTGGAATTTGAACAAAAATGGTATGTAACCTATTAACATACAGTTCACTGTGATTTATATTGCCATTTATATTAGTACACGCAGAATAATAATGTACAGCCCTTGGCACTGCTTATTTTCAAATAGAACATTGTTTATATAATCTTAGTTGCCATTTCCTTTATTCCTATGATTTTTCTCTCTCTTCCCAGAGGAAATTAGATCCTGATCAGTATAAGAAGTTCTAAATGTCACCTCTTATAGTTCAGTGAAATACCAATGTTTAACATGTCTGACCATTCATTTGTTATACAGGGGTGGGCTCGAGGAAAATGTAACAAATTATACCCAAAAAAATTTCCCTGCCCCCCTTGAATTTTAAATCTTTTTTCAAGACCCCCCAATCATCTTGAGTTATACAGTGAACTCTCTCAAAGCGCACACCACTATAAGGTGGACACCTCTCAAAGGCAGACATGGCTGGCTGGCTTATCCTGGCCGAATTTAACTTGTCTGTCTCAACTGAATTCTCTGTAAGGTGGACACCTCTCTTAGGCAGACTAGAGCTGGTCCCGAGGGTGTCTGCCTTAGGGCCTGTTTACATGGATGAAATGAATGTTTTATTTCCATTAACCGTCTTACTGCAACAAAGTGTTATTTCTGTTGAATGAGCTTGTCAACAGAGATAGCCCGCCTAGGAGGGTGACCCGGGTTTGACCGTTTACATGCAGAAAAGATAGCCCGCCTAGGCGGGTGACCCGGGTTTGACCGTTTACATGCAGAAAAGATAGCCCGCCTAGCCGGGTGACCCTGGCAAGCAGACAGGGTGACCCAGGCAAGCAGACAGGGTGACCCAGGTAGGCGGGTGACCCTGTCTGTCATGTAAACACTTCAGTGTGCTTTGTAAAGAAATGTATGAAAAGTTGGCCCTCCCAGGGTAGCCCGGCTAGGAGGGTGACCCGGGTATCCATGTAAACAGGCCCTTAGAGAGAGTTCACCGTATTTGAGAACTCCCTCCCCCCTCTTCCGCACCTTCCCCACAATCTAAAACCCAGAAAAAACCCCAGTGATTTTTGTGAAGAATGACAGTTTAAAGCCCAGGGGGTTTGTGGTGACTTTTTGGGGGTGAAAGATTTTGGTAAGAACCTTTTTGGGGGAGGGGGGATTACAAAAAGAGTAACCCAGGGTTCTCATATCGAGAGTTCCGTTTGTTGTTTCCAGAACAAAAATGTATTGCTCCCCAATTTCAAAGAATGACTGCAGTCTGACATACATATGCTTGATGAATAAAGAAGGGTGAACCCAAAAACTGTCTGAAATTCTATTTATTTATTTTTTTTAAATTCCTTTGATGAATTATTAATGAGTTTGAGAAATTTCATTCTCAACAACATAATTATTTTCAACAACATAATATACAACATTTGTTCTAAAAAGTAAGCAACTGGCATATTTTAATCATGATTCATATTATAATAATCAATCATGTTCTTGCATAGAGTGTAACATTAAAAGACTGTTTTTGTTGTTGTCATCTTTACTTGTATATTTATCTCCGCCACTTGCTTCCTCCAATCCCCTGGAGGGAGGGTACTCAACGAAAATTTGGGTGGGGGTGTGTGGCGCGCTTCTTCAAACCCTTACCCTATTTCAGACCAAAATATGTGATTTTCCTTACCCTATTTCAGACCTGACCCTTAAAATTGCCCTCTTTAAGAGCCAAAATCTATACCCTATATTTTCAGACAAGTAGGAAAATATATCCATTATTTGAGACCAAAATGTTCAAAATCTATACCCATTTTCTGGACCAAAACGGCTCAAAAACCATACCCTTTGGCACTGCACATATCTATATAGCTTATATTGGAGAGTTCCCCCACCCCGGGCTCCAATCACTTCACTTACAAACCTGTTTGCAGTCTGCAGTGTTTGTGAAGTACAAAACTGGACAGGACTTACCAGTACCTACCACCTGCAATATTGTGTAGCATTCTGTCACATAATAGGCTGAAGAGCATGTTGACCGTTGCTTATGTCATACAAATAATTCAGTTCTGATACTGTTCAATTTCCATTTATTTATGTCTTCGCTGAAAAAACTGTTGCAGTGTATGTGAGACCAATGTTAGTGGCAGATCTAGGGAGGGTCCTGGGGAGCTATCTCCTCTCCATTCTTGAAAAATGTTTTGTTCAAATTTTTTGAACAAGAAAAGACCCACCTTCACTCCCTGACTTTTTAGCAAGGAAATGCCCATCTTAACTTTACCCACCCCACTGAATGTGAATAAAAAAATAAATCAACTTTATTTATACAGTCGAACCCCGATTAAGCGGTCACCCTCGGGGAAATGGCAAGTGGCCGTTTAATCTGGGTTGGCCGCTTAAACGGGGTTTCGTCAGAAATTAGCATAAGGCGTGGTATAAACGTCACTTTATCTGAATACAACACGCTTGGAGGCTTGTGACAACTGTTGTTTGAATATTTTAATAGTTTGTCTCCTATTTCGGACTCTTATCAGTCATCAGGTTTTTCAAAACAAGGCCAAACTACGTGTATTAGATTCTTCGTGGCCGCTTAATCGTGGTAAAAACAATAAGAAAGCCCTCATCGGGACGGCAAAAAAGGTGGCCGCGGTTAATCCAACCACCGACAGGCCACCAAAATCTGGTCGTATTATCGGGGTGGTCATATTAAAGGGGTTCTTTAAAAAAAAAATTTCTGACAGAATTTTAGTTCGGGACAAAAGAAAGTGGTCGTATTAACGAGGTGGTCGTAAGGCGGGGTTCCACTGTATTGTAACAAAGAACTTACACTCGAGCTCGTGCCACATAAGTCAGTGAACATCAAGCTCTTAACCAGACCATAACAGTACATTTTGTGCATGGTATTGCACAAAGAGAAGATTAATTAAATTTGCATACAACCCAAGAAGTCAGATAAAATTTATGTTGACCAAGTTCTTGTTCAAAGTAACAGTAATCAAGGCTGCTATATACAATATTATTATAATGTTGTCTATAGCAGCCTTGATTACTGTTACTTTGAACAAGAACTTGGTCAACATAAATTTTATCTGACTTCTTGGGTTGTATGCAAATTTAATTAATATTCTCTTTAATTTAATCACTTTTATAGCACTATTTACATATACTGATCAACAGCGCTTTACAATAATCGGAATAATTAATCCTAATATTAAAAACAAGTTAGAAATAAAAGTGTCTGGGGAGTTGCAGTCAACCGTTTTCTTTCAGTTACAGTGCTGCTACTGTTACCGGGGCCACTTAAACTAAACTAACCAATCAGATTACGAGAAACGAACAATGCATTCCATCAAATTTTGTGCTTCGGGTCATTGTTTTCTCCGCGCTGTTGATTGGCTCAAACGATTTTAGTTGGAATGCATTGCTCGTTTCTTGTAATCTGATTAGTTAGTTTAGTTTAAGTGGCCCCGGTAACAGTAGCAGCACTGTAAAATGCAGTTCAAATATCAACTTCTCATCACCCCTGTTACCCTTGGGTAAAACTTTTTTACTGGCTTTACAGTGCGACTACTTTAACCGGGGCCACTTAGACAAAGAAAACCAAACCATCTTACAGAATGGAAACGAAGAATTTCAACTTCAGTTGTTTGAGCTTATAAGTTTTCACTTCAATACAACCTTTCAACGTGGAATTAAGTTGAATTTCTCTATTCCGCTCTACAATATGTGATTAGTTTTTATTGCCTAGGTGGCCCCGGTTACAGTAGTCGCACTGTAACTGTAAAATTTAAGAAAGGAAAATTTATAAATCTTGCGAGTAAGGCATGTACTTGAAATCAATGTGGCAATACAAACCACAGTAGTATAAGCTTACAACACAAAATTTTTAAAATGCGATAACAGCACCAACAATTAGCAACAACAGCTTTTATTCTGATTTCTATTAACATCCGAGTGTTGAGCTTACCACTGATTAATGATGAAATCAACCTCATTCAAACAACGGTCTAATCGAGTGTCTATAAAACGACGATCGATCACGTCGTCAAAAAACAGCAGCATGTTTATAATTTTGGCACTCATACCTCGATCAGAATTGACACACGAGACGTTCCAAACCCGTTGATAAAACACATGAGCAATCTTTCTTCTGTAAGGCAACGGCATGTAGGGCTGATTTTTGTTCTTCAAACCGAAATCATCCAAAGTTCAACTTGCTTTCGCTGGCCAGTCGATTTTACTTCTTCGTCCGACTTCTTTCCAGAAGGAGTCGTCCCCAGCCTTTCCCTGTCCTATCACTGAGCACGCGCAGTTGAACATTTATAAGCGTTGAATACAGTGGGCATGCGCTACCGGATGTCGTGAATTTCACGACATCCGGTTGTCAGCGTTACCAAGCCTACGTTTCGCCAACCACGTGACCAAAAGAAACGGAGGATCTGGGAACGAGAATGATACAACCTTTGATGAAAGGTTACTTGGTAAATTTAAAATTTTTTAAATTGGTTGATCTAACCGGGAAACGTGCAATCATATTTAAACAGAACCACTTCCGTTCCAAAATTAAAACATTTCAGGAATTATTTTCTTATCAACTAACTGAGACGCGGTAGTTTCTTTTGATTAGGTTGCGGTTTGTTAGGCCGCTAACAAACACGAAATTTTAAACCGGCCACCAAACACAAACAAACCTTTAGTACTCCTTTTACCATTAAAAAAAAAAGTAAAATAGTTTTAAGGTATCAGTATACCCCAAATGACCATCATGCGTTGGCACTGTTTTACGGTCGGGCGTTTAACAAAAATCCCAATAAAGTATATATTTCCTGAAAGCTTAAGAATTGTAGATTACGAATATGTATTCATTTGAAGTAAAAAAATTAATGTGTTTCGAATAAAGTGCTCAATTTCAAAAAGTATATCGGTCCACAAATCGAGTTCGTTTCCGGCCGGAATTGAACGTGAGAAAGCGAAAAACATCGCTACGTGTTCTTGACACCTTTCTCTAAAAAACTGTGTCGGGGAATTTTGATTACTTGTCTGGTTAGCTTTTAACACACAGTTAAACTTCGAGGGTTGACAAAACACGTATTCTCTGTACGAAAATACTCATAACTTTCGAACGAGTAAAAAAAATAAAATTCCCCGACACAGTTTTTTTATCAGACTATTGGAGAACATTCTCTCCAAATGGCAGCGAAAAAGGTTGAAAATTCGTTGCAAACGAACTTGAAACGTGCGCTTCATTCGCTGAAATTTTAGTTTCGAGAAACAGGGGAAAATATGTTTTGGGGCGTTCTTCCGGTCTGATGAGATTAAATACACAAGACGCGTGAAAATAATTATGCGTTGATTGATAAAGAGAAGGCTCGTCTTACTTTAATTAATAACAGAGTTCGTATCGAATACAAATGACCTCAAATGCGCGCTTCTTATGGTCCTTATGGCCAGGAGAAGAAAGTTCTCCTCTCACCGATCGTGCTACAAGTAAAACAAGAGTTCATGGCTTCAGTTTTCCCTCCATTTAGCCTCTCTGTGGGATATTCGCCCACATGGATATGCAACCGCGAGCGATTTTCAAGTTGTCCTAATCAGTGATGCGATCCGGTGTCACTTGAGACCTGGTTGAGACGAGCGCTTCCGCTCAATTCAGTACCGAACAATTTCCCATTTTGGTATATTCTTACTTGAAAACGCGGACACAGTCTGTTATGTTTCTACGGACATTGCATTGCAAGATGCGGCTTTCGAATTTCGGGTGATTCTACAAACACGTCGGCCCTCATGTTACGTGACTTTTTATACGTACATGTTGACAAACTGTTGACAAACTGTTGACAGCTCTCGATTGGAAATAATTAATGGCGAGAATCGTTTTTTCTTCATAACTTTCTTTAGAAGCAATCTTTTTTCGTGAAACTTTTCGGAAATGAAAGGTCTTGATGTGATCTATCTGAAGATAACAAAAAGTAAAATCTCGCAAAATGGTCAAATTTGGGGTATACTGATACCTTAATCAGCCAGCATCCAATGAAACTGAGATCTGTTGCCAAACTGAACAACTCAAAATGATCGAAGTGCCGACTGACCTAAAAAGATTGAAGTTGATTGATAGCCATCTGTGGTATGTTACTTAACACCTCAACGTCAAAAGTTTAAGCCAATGAGAAGTAGTGGAATTTCGATTCAAAACCAACATATTTCCGTTGATACGGTTATTTATGCGAGCAACAGTCCGTTTCGAGTCCGTTGGGATGTGTAACTTCAAGGAAAAGTCACTTTTAGTTCGCTTTCATAGAGAAACATCGGCAATATTGAATGCGGAAATTACGTCCAGCTCAACAGTAAAGGAGGTTGTGGAATTTCTCGAAGAAAAAGGGCTGGAAATCAAAGAAAAGTTAGAAGGTAACCGATTATTGCTAGCTTTCAGTTTGCTTTGAATGTTGTACGAAATGAAGTTGTTTTCTTCTGACGACTAAGATGCTTATTAAACTGTGGCTTACATAAGCTTAACATCATATTGTTTTACTCTCTTATGTAATTTTTCGAAATTGATGGCGAGAGCTTCATCGGCTTGGATCTGTTGGACATTCAATGATCATGGCTGCTTTGACCCCAGATTGAAGCTTCGGAAACAGCTAAGGCTCGCGTGGACGGAAATGACAGGAATGGTGAGTATTTTGGCTCATTTCTAGTACATGTATATTAACTGAAATTCACTGAGCAACAAGCTGGGTAATTTGCGCTTTATTATAAAAGTAGCGCCGAGATTAAATGGCCCGCATGCTTGCTGTTACAATGCATGTTTAGGATTGAAGAAATCAAGGCGCATCAATCGGGATATATTTAATAAAGATAGTTATTTGTCTATCTTTTGAAATAGTCGGCATGCAGTTCAATATATCAGATAGTTCTAAATTAATGTGCTCTCATAATGTTCTCTTGCTTTTTTAAATGTGCAAGAATTTGCCAGTAATCACTCACTTGAATTGGCGCCAATATCAACGGTCTTCGTATACGTAGCGTTGATGAGAAAATAGTTGATGGGAGACTGGGATGAGAGCGCCTGGTGAAAACTGAAAGCGATCGTGATTTTCAACAACTTACAGAGTTACAGTTTTGCTTTTGAATATTCTATATTTAGACTTTTGAATGTAAAATATTATTATAAACTTTGTTTTTTTACCAGGTCTAAGAATCATGCGACATTGATTATATTTTCATGCCATGTTGTTTTGAAATGCCACTGAAAATCATTGCAAGAAAAATAGCATGAACAACTAAGACTTATATAGTACGGTATACACAGTCTATAGACACTCGATCTTTATGGTTGTTTCTGGCGATTTTTACACGTATTAAAACTGATGTACTTTTAATTTCTCCAAATTTAGAAGTTCAAAGCTGCTGAATGGCTGGACTGCCATTTTTACTTTGTGGACAAAAGAAAAGGGACACAGTTTCTTGCCAAGCCATTTTGGATAAAAACAAAGGTACTTATTAAACACAATTGATAATACCTGTTACATTTTACAAAGGAGAACGGAAGCCTAATCTTCCTGCTTCCAACAAGCAGAAACGTGCATTGTGAATATATTTTGTGCAAAAAACAGGGATCACAAGTTAGCTAGTTGACAACTAGTAGTAATTATATTTTTAGGGAAGTGTGTATACTTACGGGACAGAGGTTGTTGCTCAAAAGTCCGTTAACATATCTGGACTGTTAATTACTGGGCTTCTTTTTCTGCCCCAAAATAACGTTTCTCAAAGAACACGTTAACCTCTCGATATGCACCGTGCCCAATAAATGAACGAGAGGCAAATGGGCCTCTGTACGTCTACATCAGCCCCTAACAACAAGTTCGAACACTGTACTCCTGAATCTGTGATCATATCATATTGCATGCTATAGAATACTAATTCGTATTTTTTTGTATGCATTACAGGGTGAATCCGAGGAATTGGTCAGTCCGGCACAGTTATCAGTTTTGATAACCGGGTCCAAAACAAACTATTAGCCAATCAAATCTCAAGTTTAAGTTCACGTGACATATTATCATAGCAACCGTCGTCTTTCAATATGGCGGTCATTTCACTGAGAAAACATAGTAACATTCGATTCCGGTTGTACAGTAAATTGTACTGAAAGGAAAGGTTTAGAAGAGGAATTTTTCCCAGACTTCCGGCAAATACGGATTAATCTTTGTCCATAATTAACTGGCAAAGCTCATTTCGATTTCGATCGAGAGCCTCCTTGCGCTGGTGTTCCTCGTACGCCGGCGTAATTTCATGAGCGACGCCGATCAATATAAAGACACCAAAACCAAGCAATAACATTTCATAAAAGATGCGTGATTTATTGAGTGGATTTATTGCATAAAACATTAACATGCTTTGAACTTCTTCGTGCTTTGTTCCTCTTCTTCTTGCCCTTCAACAATCTGAATGAATAAAGAAATGTTTGTGTTGTAAATAATTGTGTACCCTGCGAGCAGAGTCGCTTTCGATCTTCCTAGAAAAATCTGAAAAATCGGGAAGCGACTCTGCTCGCAGGGTAATAATTGTGAGAATGGGACTTCAAATAAATAGGCTTACTGTTTCTTTCTGGTACTGAGAATTTCAAAAGCGAGAGGCGATGATTCGATCGAGCAGCGACGAGCGCAGAGTCGCTTCTATCTGTCCTAGATATTAAATCGGAGCGACTCTACCAGGCAGCGGGCTATAATTTGTGACAAGCGTGAATCGTTATTGTTCAATGGCATATTGAGGTTGTTTGCTAGCTCAGCCGTGAGCTCGAACTGTTATGAGCCTGGCATAAACCTGGATTAAAACACTGAGCATATATTTGTAATAGATAATTACATATTGGGCAAATCGCAAAATCGTACTGTGAGAGCATACTTCAACATACCTTGATCACCGAGCTCTGAAATCACGCTCGCGATTATTCCTTTCACTTCTTCCACCGCAGCACCCGTGCATCGCATCGAATCATCGATATTCAGTCGCACAAAATCGACACAAAGAGGCAATTTTTTCCCTGTGGAAATCCATAATGCTGCCCTTCGACTCAACTCATTATCTAGAAGCACAAGCAATTAAACATGGCGGTCAGTAGCGGAATCAGACCACAAATCAAAATACCATAGTGCACTCTTACAATCCTTCGTGCACTCCAATAAATAAGCGTTTTATCGAAAGATAATAGATTGAAGATCACGACATTTTTTCTTCGTGTACCACAAAAATCTACAACTAATTGAAAATTGACGGCAAAGTGAAAAAACATACCTGAAACTGACTGTCATTTTGAACCACCTCTTCAAATCGCGAAGGAAAATCTTGCATAATTGTTTGCCGATGGTCGCCATTTTATATGCACACTTGAAGATCATTGCTCTCTCGAGGTTAACGCCTGGAATTCTGGGTAGATAACCCGAACACAACCAAAAAATAAACGAACAAAGTGGAGTCTCTCCGAAAACTCACCGAGTTCCGAACTGGCGCCATGTTGTGACGTCATGAGGTTATCAAAACTGATAACTGTGCCGGACTGTTGGTGTCTTTTATAAGCTTGTAGAGACTACAACATCACCGTACCGAGGCTAACAAGCACTGGGATGGAATCAAGAATACAATATCGATAAACTTTGTCTGGCCTCGGAAGGCGTGGTAGTGGGCAAGTTTCAGCACCTTTTGGGTAGTTTTTATGAAGTTCCCAAATAGTACATGGTGGGAACAAAAATGTAATTTTTTATGTTATATCATTTCTGCTAATGAATAGTCAAGTGCAACTCTTCCGCTGGATAGCTTGTAGGATGAAATGCAAAAGAAAATACATGTACAATGTTGCCGCGTTTGTATTAACGTTTATTGTGTAGTTATTGCAATCCTCTTTTATTGGTGAAGAGAATTGTTAAAATAACCATTAAAATCATTTATAAGAACTATTATTTTGTAGTTATTGTAATCCATTATTATTAGTTAAAACAACCCATTTTTTTATAGACTGCGAGCAGTCCCTCTTTCTTTCTTTATCGATCGCGAAGCAAGCGCGAGAGAGCGGAAATCGAGCGCGAAGCGCGAGCGAGCGGGAAATGGGCCGAGCGGAAGTGAGTCACGAAGTGACGAGCGGAAGTGAGTCACGAAGTGACGAAGAGCGAAAGATAGAGGGACTGCCGGCTTTTCTGCATCAAACGCGTGCTGAATTTCCCGTTGTACAGACAACGGAAAATTCGGATTGGCTAATTAGACAATGGACGCTGTCAGATTAGTTTGATTAGTATTAATTTCTTGACAACCTCTTGACGACTTGTTGACACTACAGCGGCTTAGATTTCATAGCGCGAGACATCAATAGCGGCAACTTTGTGGCGAGAATGCAGAACGTTTTCAATGTTTATCTCTTCATTTGAACGAAGTAGTTTTAAAGGAAGAACAGAAGCAAGCAATCGAAGCTTTGCTGATGGGAAAGGATGTAATGGCCGTTCTTCCCACGGCCTTCTGGAAGAGGATGATTTATCAGAGTTTTGTTAACGTGAAAGATTCGAGCGATTCCGCATTAGAGTCGGATCACAGGTCTACTCCGCATCTGATCATTGTTCGCCAGAAGAGCATCGTCCAACGATTTTGGCTTGAGGTTGCTGACGAGGATAAAGACAGTCTTTGGACTTTCAGACATTGGCGACAACAAATGCAACCTCGATTCCAGGCTCTCTCTCCTTTTCCTCCCTTGTCGTTGAGTAGAGAGTCTCTACTCAACGACAAGGGAGGAAAAGGAGAGAGAGCCTGGAATCGAGGTTGCAACAAATGCTGATGGTTCACTTCATAAATACAGCTTTTTCCACATAGCGCTGAGTTTCGTTGATTGATTCATAATCTAAGATCGTACTCAACACACACGCTTGCGGCTACAACGATCTGAGAAAATAGAGAGGCTGTGAACAGACTAACTCAACACAAAACAAGCAGTCTTGTTTAAATAGGCAATGTTATTTTTTCGTGCAATTTACCTCGCAAAAACTCACGAGTCGCGTGTGTAACAAGAATCCTTTCTTCGCACCCGGGGGCTGGTTTATTTTTGGCCGTACGTGACCTAAAGGGCAGAGTTTGTTATTAAAAAAGTTAATTTTCAATTGCTTACGGCTTGGTGGGGGAGTTTATCTGGCACGCGTTTGATGCAGAAAAGCCGGCAGTCCCTCTATCTTTCGCTCTTCGTCACTTCGTGACTCACTTCCGCTCGTCACTTCGTGACGAGCTCGTCACTTCGTCACCTCGTCACTCGCTCGGCCCATTCCCCGCTCGCTCGCGCTACGCGCTCGATTTCCGCTCTCTCGCGCTTGCTTCGCGATCGATAAAGAAAGAAAGAGGGACTGCTCGCAGTCTAATTTTTTTATAACCCATAAGGAATGGTTACATCTACCATCTGTTAACTAATTTAAATTAGTTACCACAGATTCATTGCCAGAACCAAAAAAACAGGGTTAACATAACCATAAACAATGGTTATTTTAACCAATACTAATGGATTGAAAATTGTTGACTGTTTCTTTTTAGTTAATATGACCAAAATTTAAAGTCATATTAACCTAAAAGTAAAGGTCGTAACAACCAATTGTTTAAAGGTTGAAAAGGCCGGTATGGTTGAGGTTAGAAACAACCATTTTGAATGGTTAATGCAACCTATAAAGAAAGGTCATTTCAACTGGAATACAAAATGGTTAAGCTGAACAATAATTTTGGGTCACTATAACCCAAAAAAATATAGTTACCTCAGATTCAAACTTTAACCATTTTTGGGGGGTTATTGTAACTGGTCAGCTTTTACTGTTTAAAAAAAGTTTGTTTACATTGTGCTCGTTTTAGTTATAGAATGACTTTATTCCTCTATATTATTTCTGTCTATTTGAGAATTTGTTGAGTACAAGGATAAACCGTGGGTAATTTGAGGTAACATTGGTAATTTAACTCCTATTTCACAGTTCGGAAGGTATTCATTCTTAAGAGTTTTATATTGATCTTTATTGGCTGATCCGGTCTTTTACAATCAAAAGTTTCACAATTGCCGAGCCTTTTCCTGTTTAGAAATATATCGCTGCGTATTTGGAGCAGTTTTTGTCTTTTGGATAAACCGCAACATTTTAATACGAGGGTATCCGTAGTTGATTTCATTTGATGTATTGATTTAGTTAAATAGCCGGTTTTGAGATACAAGATTCAACGCTACACTGAGAAAATTACATGTAAAGGCCGTACTTAAATTTTACAGTATCAGAGAAGAGTTGCAGCTAGTACCAACACGTTATTTCATGTTTATTTTTCTTATAGAAAATATATTTCTAGAAAGGACTCCGCAATTAGCGTGATTAGCGTCACATTCTACTCGTTAACATGGTATGACGGTTTATTTTACTGACGAGATAATACTTGATTTCCAATGTCCAAATTTTTCAGGTGATAAATATAATAAATAATGTTTATTCTGATGGTATTTTCATTTAATTCGTTATGTACCAGATGTTGTTTAGACCGCTCAAAACTTTGCCTTCAGTTTGCCCCTCGCAAAGAAATTCAAAATACACCTGTATAAAAAGGCCAATAAAATTTGTTTAAAATATAATTTCTAAAACCTTTTCATATGGATTTAATGTACAGTAATATATTAAAGTTTCTACAAAGTTTGATGTTCATTGGGAATGTTTTACGCTTTCACCATCTTCCTAAAGTTGCGTGATGATTCGGCCGTTTCGCAAGGCGAAAACAGCTAATTAGCATAATTTTCGAACTTTTCTAAAATTCAGCCGAAAAAAAAATCGCTGGAACTTTTTGATATTTTTCCCTAAACTAGTTCACCCAAAGGGATGTTTTGGCGAAATAAAAAAAAATTCGAATTTTCGCCACTGATTTTCGATTCTTGATAATTACAGGCATACGCTCTTAAGTAATCTTTTTTCTATCTTCTCTAACTAATTTAGTGCCATCAGCGAAGCGATACCTCGTGTAATGAATTTGAAGTGATGTCCGAGTGGGTTAATGCATTTTATTTGTGTTCTATTCCATTGTCATGTGATATAAACCAATCATCTGCCTTGCTATCTATTCAGCGTGACGAACCCCATTTTATATAGTGCTAAAGTCTTTATTTGTAATCTTTGTTCTAGCAGGAGGGAAATTTGCATACGCATGCGTGAATCTACTGAACGCTAACGTGCTCACGTAATCCGGCAGTATGGCGAGGGAAGTACAAATCGCGCGAAATCGCGCTTGTCTTCGTCAGCCTTTTAATTCAAGTACTATATTGCAGGAAATTTTCGCCAGAAGTTAAATTAAATAATTTTTGAAACGGAGGATCAATCGCGATTCTTTTCTCGATTTTAGTAACTTTAGTAAACTTTTTTAAGCTAAGTAAATGACTTCCTTCTTCGGCGTTACGATATTTTCGGGTATGTAAAATTTCCTGTAATAGTTATTTTTAAAAAGACAATTGCATTGCGTCTTGTAAAAAAAGATATATATATATAAGGGTAAAGGATCGAAGAAGGAGGAGGGTTGGGCTGGGGGTTAATCTTCCCCTCCCGTAAAAACAAATGTGATTACAGAAACCGCAACATTTTCAGAGATATATTACCGTATGGAGGTTGGCTCAGTGACCTGTGGCGTTCCGAAGGAACCATACCTTAGTTGGGAAAATCTATGTGCCGCATGGCATGAAGGGGACAGTTGGTTAGTTAGTTAAAGGATCGATGCACGTTTATTTTCTGGACCAGCCTGATTTTATGGCTTGCGTTGGAGTTAGTGTTTCATATGGAAATGCGTGGGACATGTAGGAAAGCCCTGACTGAATTGAGAAAAAAATATATGGACAAATGAAAAAAATCTATATAGAAACTTCACAGTTCAAATATGAGACGCACACAAAGAACATTTAAAAGTAAACATGACTTTGCCACAGCATTTGAAACAATCGTTAAGTATGAAGCTGGCTACAGGTTAACTTATTTTAAAGTTTGATGTCAATGAGGCTTTTGACACAAGCAGTGACCATTTCTCCATGACTGGATCTGATGCCATGGTTTGTTTGCACACCTGCTGCAAGACAAAATAAGCGAAGTTGTGAGAGACCAGAACACATGAGTGCATTATACATAGGCCTTTACAATGTTGGGAGTCACGTTCAATAGTTGTTCATTTCATGGTATTTTTGGGCTGGGGTCTAGGCTACAGTTTTTGATAAATAGCCAAGTAATTGTACTAATTTGCACAATAAAATGTCAAAACAAATGGTGTACTAACGCAGGACGTAAATATCTAAACCAATCACTGTGATTTCGTTCAGTTTATAAAGAAACTAGAATTATCACATTTTGGATAAATTATGAAGAAAGAATTGCTAAATCATGAAAATCTTAGAGAATGGTTTCATCAATAAATTTACTGGCAAGCATGTACGATGAAGAAAGCTGCCAATTACGAGTACCTTATTCTCACATATTTTCGCGAGTATTATAATTTTCGCGGTTTTCGCGATGTAGCAAAAAACGCGAAAATAAAGACGATATTTTCGTAAAATTCTAAAACCTTTGAGCCCTTTTTTCTCAGAAATCGCGAAAATAAAGCCTCGCGAAATACGGATCTGTCGATTTCGCGAACTGAATTAATTAAGTACGCGTAAATTAGCGTACGTAAATTAGTGAGAACAACGACGAGTGAGGTAAATGCACAGCATCTTATAATCGTGGAGGTGTTCCTGGTTGCATTTATCATTGGTTATAAATGCCGAGGAACAAAGCCAGATTTCAAGATATACAAATAAGAAAAAGGGCGAAACTGAATTTCAAACCAAAACGAAAAATTACCATTTATTTAGCAGAAAGAAAGATACTTCACTGCATCTAAGGACTTACCAGTTGCAGTAATTTGTCCACTGAATTCCTCCCACTGGTTGTAACAGCATTTATCCGCCATCTTTGTCACTAACCGCTATTTTACACAGTACAAGATTAGCCCGTTAACGAAGTGGGGGGTTTGGTGGGGGTTAACGGCACATTCAGACCGAGATACGCTCGCTTTCATTACATAAATAAGCTTAGACACTGAAGATCACAACCATCGAATACAACTTGCAATATCTTTCATTCTGAACGAGAAATTTCGAGCCACAAACTCTAGTACAGTGTGTAAACAAACGATTGAGAATGCCTCGTGCTCACTAGCCAAAACGACGCATGCGCATGCAAATTTCCCTCCTGCTCTTTGTTCTATGTCTTCTATAACTAATTTAGTGCCATCAGCGAAGCGATACCTCGTGTTATGAATAACTTGAATATTAACTGATGTCCGAGTGGGTCGACTGGGTCTTTCATTTCTGCAGGTACCGAAACACATTGTATTTCTATTATTTGTGAGCTTTGGTACTAAAGTCTTTTCAGTTGGAGTTAACTCCAATTTTGTACTTCCCTCGCCATACTGCCGGATTCCGTGAGCACGCTATTATCGTTCAGCAGATTCACGCATGCGTGTGCAAATTTCCCTCCTGCTAGAACAAAGATTACAAATAAAGACTTTAGCACTATAAATGGGGTTCGTCACGCTGAATAGATAGCAAGGCAGATGATTGGTTTAAATTACATGACAATGGAATAGAACACAAGTAAAATGCTTTAACCTTGACTCGGACATCACTTCAAATTCATTACACGAGGTATCGCTTCGCTGATGCATAGTTAATAGAGGGAAATGGTTATGAAGCCCGGCAAACTTCAAAGGAGAAACAAAGAGGCCAAGATTTATGTTGGAAGGTCCATGACCGTGCACATCTTTTGTTTTGCGCTCATACACTATGCATGAATTACGTAACCGAAACGTTTCTATTGGTTAGTTGCTTGAACACACGTAACCACCTATTGTATTTTGTCAGGTTTTGTGCACGGTCAACCCCCAAAATAGCGAACAATAACATATAACAAAGAACTTTGCCGGGCTTCATAACCATTTCCCTCTATTAACTATGGCTGATGGCACTAAATTAGTTATAGAAGACAGAACAAAGATTACTAAACACTATAAATGGGGTTCGTCACGCTGAATAGATAACAAGGCAGATGATTGGCTTATATTGTTCGACAAAGGAATAGAGTAGTGCAACTAAAAAGTATTAATTCACTCGGTCGATATCTATAATTTATCTAGTGAGCAAATAAAAGCTGTTAAAGAAAATATCATTGGACAAACAAACGCTGACTTTTTAGGATCCCAGAGGTTCAAGTTGGTAAGATTTTTGAACAATTCAAGAAGTTTTCGACAATGAAGATTCTTGTGGTTTTGCTCTTTGTCGTCGTGATGCTTTGCACTGTCGGTAAGCTAGCTGTGTTTTGATTTTCGTCATAAATCGATTAATTGCGTGAAAACTTCTCCTTTGATCTTTGTTTTCTTGTTTACTTCTTCTTGCAAGTGTTAGAAGACAAAACAATAGTGTTAATATCTCTATTTGGAAGTTGGAAAAAGGATAATACATACATACATATTATTAATTAAGTACGGTTAAAAAGAGAAAGAATAGCTGCACGAATAGAAATACTTAAAATTGTATAAAAATAATAACCTTCATGGATATTGTAACACCGGCAACGTATCTGAAAGGAAATCAAAATATCACATCATTTGTTTCTGTGTATTTACGCTTTCAGAGTCTTTGGAGCACGAATTTCGTTTCTAGTAAGCGCATCATATCAGACTATGACAACGATCAATCTAAGGGCCTGTTTACATGAAAGAAGGGTGCCCTTACTAGGTAGGGGCACTCTACCCGGTAGGGTTGAAGATATCTCCATTTCACATGCATTGTTTTCAACAGTGTAGGGACACCCTACCTAGTAGGGTCAGAAGTCTGCGCCAGTTCACATGCGAAATGTTATCCCTAGCTGGGAGGGCTAACTCATGAAAACCTCGTTGTAGTCTTTGCCTTCTTTGTAGTCGATTTTTTGGCCGACTCCGCTTTTCGTTTGCGAACCATAGTCGTTCGGGATTGTTCCGTAGATTGTTGTGTAGACTCGCCGCCATGATTGATATTCTCCGTCTCATTTTCTTCGCAAAACACCGTTTCTATCGGGCTAGAATCTTCCAAGGACAAGCTGTCACTTTCTTCTACGGGTTCAGACCCTTCTGGATGAGATTGCACGAGTTTCTCCAGCTGATGAAGTCGAAATTATAAATTGTCGATCACGCGCTAGTGACAGTAACACAAGAACACAAGATGTTTCAGAATCTGATAAAAGAATCCCAAAATAATATAAAATTATAAATTTTGTGGCGATCAAACTCGATGGGATTCAGTTATAAGAGCGGGTTTTCCGAAGCTTTCTTTTTTTAATAAAATGCGATTATTTTTCATATACCGCGGTGAATTTTTTTGTTATGACCTCAAACAAGCTGGCAAACAGTTAAATTTTACTCGTAGCAAGTTACATGATAATCCCCGCCGTAGATTTTCCAAACGAGCGACTTCATAATTATGCTCTCAAAAATTCAAAATTTGCTAGAACTCCGCAAGAAAAATACATTTTGATATAATTTTTTTTAGAAGAAATTGTATCTTGAGAAATATAATTTAAAAAATTAATTAAACTAGATATAACCCTTTTTTCTTGTGAATGCGAAAGTAATGAATGGCTTATAGCATTTGATTTACAAATGTCACTCAGTCGGTCGGTCAGTCGATGATATGGGCTGTAAACTTTAATCGTGCTTATGCATATTAATTTATTCATTCGCGAGTTGGCTCATAGGATATACCACGGTAAATACACCTATTTCAATTAACGTTGTCGGATAGAAATGTTTTTAAAAGCCCACAAAGCCCGCAAGACAAGACCGAAAGGTAGCATGGGTAAAAGTAGAAAACTGCTGCACGCACCGAATACTAATGAGATGTAACATGAAAAACATTATTTATAACGTTTCCTTTTTGTTTTAAACCTGTAGAAGTAAGCTATCTACTTTTAGCCAAACTAAATTTTAGCAGAATCAGCTAGTGAAAAAACATGGTAAAACAAATTATATAATTCGGGGCAAACCAAACTTATCACGTGCGAAATAAAAACGTGTAGATTTATTTTCCAGCGATATGCAAATTCTAATGAATACCCAGACTACCATTTGGTCTTGTCTTGTAGGCTTTACGCTTTTATCCGATTTTTAACCGACAACGTTAATTGAAATAGGTGTATACCACGGAGCATTTGATTTAAGGTTGATTTTATAGCGATCAATAAAGATGGAGGGTTTTTTGCCGAATGATTGAGAAAATCAAACAAATTATATAATTTCAACTTGCCAAAAATGTCTCGATTTGTTTTGCATTCTTTTCAAGGAGGAGCTAGAACAAGATATTTCAAAGGTCTATGACCAAGTTTCAGCGTGTTTCCTTCGTACGGTATAGATAGATATGAAGTCTTAAGAACGGAAAGTCAGGTACTTTTGCTTTCCAAGTTCTCATCGTTTTGCAAACTACACATGGTATTTTAAATTATTAAGTGTTGTTGAGCTACAGGTGTTAGGTTCAAATACGATTTTCTGCCACAAATGTCGCAAATCATCATTATAAATTCAAAATTACGGCACGTTATATCAGGAAGTGTGATTCCCAAGCAGCAGAAAATCGTGAGGAATTTGAACGTAACTGACCTGTAGTCCAACAGGTCATTTAAAAGCATAATTAAGAAGTCGTTCGTTTGGAAAATCTACGGTCCGGATTATCATGTAATTTGCCACGAGTAGACTTTAATTGTTTGCAGCTTGCAGTTTGCGATCGTTGCGACTGCGATCGCTGCGATCGTTGGGATCGTTGCGATCATATGGAAGCCAGGCTTAAGAAATCACTTAACAATTTCCTGTTCAGAAACGCGCTTTAAAAAAGGACCCGTCAGCCCGATAAATACCCGCGGGCCACCTTAAACAAAAGAAGATGTCGGTTTTTGTACCTTTACGAATATTTGGTTTTATCATGAGCTATAGGAGACGTGGGTTTTGACTAAATAACAGCAAATTACTTACAAAGAAGTAGTCCTTTGTCTTTAATTGCCATCTCAGCCGACTATACATTGAGTATTTGAGGCATAAAATCCGAAAACCACAGCTTTGTATCCATTGCATCGATCGTGTTTTCTTTACTATTCGTTACGATACTTTGGTAACCAAGCTTTTATTGAACTCGGAGGCCCGGATACTAAGTAATTTGCATTTGTGGTTCATGTTAATAAAAAATGACTGGGTGGGAAGAACTTTTTCGTTGCTAGGAGATTTGGGTTTCTGGCCAATCACAGAGCCGAGAAAACAATGGGCATTGTTTTTCAAATTCGTGGTCAGCTGGTAAGGTCAACGAAAACTCTCTGTCCCCCAGTTAGTAGAAAAACTGCGAAAAAATCAAGACTTTCCCCTCGGGGATAGTCACATGAAAAATGTAAACAGGAATTTAAATAAATTTCGACTAAATAAAAGCAAATCACTTACAATGAAGTAGTTCTTTATGTCCTTTATATTTTATTGTTTCCTCAGCCGCTATTCGTTTGATATCGAGGGCATAAAAGCTGGCTTATTTATCAAATAATTCTCTCTGTTCGGTCCATTCGAAAACGATATTCTTCGACAACAATAGTTCTCATCGTTACGAATAAAATTAAGATCGCACAGTCGTTGTTTGAAGAGAGAAAATAAAGGGACGTTCTAATTTTGGACAAGATTATCAGAAGCTAAATTTGAGTAGTATATGAGTTGAAAAGTGGATGTTAACAGTAGTTGTGTTAATTATTTCTTACATCGAAAAGTTCAACGAAATTCGAACTGACCTGTCTTCCGAGAAAATTTTCGATTCCAGGTTTCTCGCTATTTTTAGACCCCCCAGGGTGGCCACCCTGAACTTCCTTATTCGGAGATGGCCACCCGGCCGTCTTACGAGCTTCGAACGATTGATCAGAAATGTCTTCCTACCCAGTGAATTTTAGGCCAGTTCACACTAAGACCAAAGTGTACTTGAAGTGCACTTGAAAATCAAGTAGACTTGAGGTCTACTTTAGAAAGACGATTGGGCAGATTTTCCGGCATGACTGCGCACGGCACTGAATCGGAAAAAACGTTTTCGTACAAAAAGTCCATGTAGTGTTGTTTTTAATTGTTGTTTTAAAATGCATTTTCATCTGCTATTTATTTGGAGAATTCCATTTTTTTAGGCTCCGTACAGAAATACGATGAATTTTTCTAGGTTGACGTTGTTTGTGGATAGAACGTGTCCTCTGAAAAACCTACATTTTCACGTGAAGTGAAAGTTATTTGTCGTTTGCACGCCTTTTTTTTTTTTTGCTGCATGATTAATTATAGGCATGAGCGAAAAAACATGATTCCAGCTCAAAGAGCACGCGTCTGCCTTGTCCTTTACGTTTTGGCCTTCCCTGTTTTGAGAGAGAGGGCTTAGTGGAGAGGTTGAAATATTTTGATCGTGGACTCTTTTGCTGTGAATTTGTCCAACGTATCGAAACTAAGCTAAAACGAGGCAAAACGGGCATCATAAACGACTTTGGGTAATTTTCCTTAATGTCATGCATGCAGCAAGCTGGCATATACCTGGTTTTTGGGTTTCTTCGTATCTCTCAACTGAGAAAACGGCAGAAGGGTTTGATTGTTAGGAGAATATTAGCCAATAATCCTCTACAAGATGGGCGTAGAGCTTTGGCTTGGCCGAGGCCGCAGAACTGAAAAACACAAACAGCTCAATCCCCATGGAATTCAAAGTTACGTACCCACGTGTGCTTTTAGCTGCATGGCTGTATTCTCATTGGTGAAGCTCTCCCAAAGTAAGGGGTAGACCTTACTTTCGACTGCACTTGAATCCTTTTGTTTTACGCTGATCGCATTCAACAAAGAAACTACAAAGTACGGCCATTTAAGCGTTCACAATCCAAGTACGCGAGTTACACTTGGATGATTCCAGTGACCAACTTAGTTGAATATCAGCACGTGTTATTCAAAAAGACGTTTTCGATCAAAAAAGAGGGGAAATGTGGAGCTTCTAGAAAAAGAAATACTGCAAATGTTTAAACGTTTTAAGACGAAATCCATTAGAAAATCGAGTAATATTTCTGGCTAGTGGACAAAAATCCTGTACCACGACGCCATAAGCTTTCACGCTTAAACTAGACATTCATGAGCCGTACCTTAACGGTATTCACCAAATAATATAACTCCACAATCCTTAAATTGCTTTCCGCCTTGAGTTTCCTCCCGTGAATTGGTTGAGTCATGAGAGGTGACAGCCATGTTTAACAAAAACATGGCTGTCACCTCTCACGATTCAACCCATTCACGGGAGGAAACTCAAGGCGGAAAGCAATTTAAGGATTGTGGAGTTATATTATTTGGTGAATACCGTTAAGGTACGGCTCATGAATGTCTAGTTTAAGCGTGAAAGCTTGTGGCGTCGTGGTACAGGATTTTTGTCCACTGGCCAGAAATATTACTCGATTTTCTAATGGATTTCGTCTTAATTACGTTCAGCTGATATTCATTTTTTCTCTTTGAGTTTTGAACGTGTAAATAAACCGGATGACTGCCTTTAATTACGAATTAATGAAACGTAGGTCAGACTTAGAAAAAGCCTTCAGATAGAAGTTCACACTACAAGTACGCACCAAGTGCACTTCAAGTGCACTTATGAGCCCTAGTGTGAACCGGCCTAAGTGAATATTACCGTTAGTCAAAAATGCAAATTAGACCAAAAATGTAAATTAGCATCCGGGCCTCCGAGTTCAATAAAAGCTTGGTTACCAAAGTATCGTAACGAATAGTAAAGAAAACACGATCGATGCAGTGGATACAAAGCTGTGGTTTTCGGGTTTTATGCCTCAAATACCCAATGTATAGTCGGCTGAGATGGCAATTAAAGACAAAGGACTACTTCTTTTTAAGTAATTTGCTTTTATTTAGTCAAAACCCACGTCTCCTGTAGCTCATGGTTTTATCAAATTGTGTCCTCTCACGGCTATCTGTTCGAAAGGCAAAACGCACGACTAGTGAACGGATGAAAAACGGGCGGCCAAGCCGTTTAGAACGACTTGTGGTGAACGGCTGAACGGCTGTCAGAAGAAAAATTTCGAACGGCTTGCGGTGAACGGCTAAAGAAAAATTTTGAAAGACTTGCGGTGAACGGCTAAACGGCTAAAGAAAAATTTCGAACGGCTTTAATTGCGGTGAACAGCTGAATTCCCTGCAAGCAGAGTCTCGTTTTCCGTTATTTTGATGCGGGAACTGAAAGAAGACTCTGCTCTGACTCGAAGCGATTCCTGTTGAGCATGCGTTAGCGTACTAAGCGACCAAACACCAAACTTTTGCAAGTGATTGTATGTCGTATGTCACATGCGGGCTCAACAGTTACCAGCGGCCGCATTGAACAGCATGCGCTTTGTCACTGTGGGCTCAGTTACTAGTCAGCGATAATTTCATTAGGCATGCGTACTGAATACTCCGCGACAAAAAAAACGGTTTATTTCGTCGATCGTGCTTTTTAATTAATGTTAAAAGTTCTCTTTAGTAATTTTATAAGAGGAAAGTTGTACGCAAGTTAATATTTGGTGCTGTTAATCATCTAAGTGGTATTTATCTATATCGGGGGGGGGGGGGGTAGCTACTTCCCACACATTCTCTTAAATCAAATCCAAACCATGCTCTCACAACTTGCAAAGCAATCATCACAACTTTAGCCAGCGGATTCATAATCTGCACGTGCGTAGAAGTTGTGTAAAGCCAGAAGGAAAGCTTTTAAAGAAAAACATGGCGGCCGATGAGGCGATGGAAGTGCGTACTGATGTCTGAATGATTATTGTATTTTTTCACTTTGTGATCCTTTAAACCAGATAAACTTCTTCCTCAAGTTTTTCGTTTTTAAGATGCAACCACGACCCGCGACGACAACAAGAACGTCACAAAACAATAGGTTTAATTAGTAATACAATATTCTGCACGTGTGTTTTGCATATTTCTTTGCCGTCCCATGCAAAACAAAACGCACGTGTTTGTTGCATTTACATTTCTTTGCCTTCGTATGCAAAACAAAAAAAATTCGAATGTCCAAATTCACGGTATTATGGAGAACGTCAACACGCGAAGGTTAATTTTCCTTTTTCTGTCCTGGACTTGAACTCACGAATTCAGCTCCTGGAAAGTTCGGCCACATTGGACAAATTGAAACGTGTTGGAATAATTTCGAAATAGTTTATAGGAACGTTAATTAATTTTTTAAGGAATTTTGCGCGCGAAAAGAAGCCTTAAGAAAACACCGCTGACCAAAACGAAATTGATCGCTTTGCAAGTTGTGAGAACATGGTTCTCGGTCCCAGGCCCTGTCTCTATCCCCCCCCCCCCCCCCCCTGATCTATATCAAGCTCAAATATATACCATGACAGATAGATGGTAGCAAAGTTAAGATTAGGAAATCATAATTTTAGATTTGGTCAACATTGTTCTTGTAGCATATGCCCCTCACAGACTATATTTAACTCTTGTAAAATTAATTAATTTTAGCAATTATTTTATATTTTAAAAAAAATATTTCCCCCTTGATATAGTCTCCCTTTTGGATTGGTTGGGTTTTTTCTTGCTCTATTGGTAAAAAACCGTTATAATTTCGGTTGTTTTTGCTGAACTCAATTGAAACGGTGGAAACAACCAAAACCGGTTGAGGTTTGAAACGGTTGGTCCCAAATAAACACGACATAAAATGTCACATTAAATTTTGCTAAAAAAAATACCGCTTGCAAAGCTTTGAAGGATTAAAAAAAATCTTGCACTCCAACTGATTGTGAAAAAAATAACATGCCCATACAGAAAGTCTCCCCCCCCCCCCCCCCCCACGCACCACTTTTCTAATGGTGCGTCACTTAATCTTATGTCTTGTCCCTGCAAGGTGTTCTTCGCATACCGGCTGTTGAAGCCGCCAGCAGGCGGCCAGCTCGATTTGGCGAAAGGCTTCTTCCACCCGTAGCCGGAGGTAAATATTATATACTAATATTAAAATAAATTTCTATAAATTAATACAAACTTAGTCATTATACAATAAAATGATGTTTATTAAAATGATGCTTATTAAAATGATGCTTATTAAAAAATTCTCTATACAAGCTGTTTTTAAAAGACTACAAGGATTTCGATTTTCTTAATGTTAAAGGTAAAGAGTTCCAGAGATTGCAGCATTTGATCGTAAATCTTCTGCCCCCTTCTGTTGTTCTTGTGTATGTTGGGCAGACTAGGTTATAGTTAGAGTATCTCAGTGGTACTGCGAGAATGTACTTCGTTATTGCATTTAAGTAAGGCGTTGATGTAAGATGGTACATTCCCATTTAAGCGTTTATAAAACAATACAGCATCTCGAAATATCGGCGTCCTTATAAGAAGGTAGCCAATGCAGTTTGTTAAAAAGCTCAATAGACGAAGTCAGAGGATCAGAAAACAATATAACTCTCGCTGCTCGTTTTTGGAGTTTAAGCACCCTACCCAGATTATCCTTATTACAATTTGTCCAAATCGCATTTACGTAGTTCATTATTGGACGAATTGTAGCGTCATAAAATAATAGTCTCTGCTTTAACGGAAGAAAAGATCGTATTTTCCGTAAAACAGCTATGCGTTGAGAGATTTTCTTGCAAATCTTGTCAACATGAGCATCGAATGTAAGCTTGTCATCAATCTCTAGTCCTAACAATGTAGCACTAGATACATTGTTGAGTTCAGTTCCATTTATCGTGATAGATGGTGTATGAGTTATCTTGGAGGGAAGGCGTTTCCCCGTCACCAGCAGTACCTTTGTTTTTTTTAAAAACGCTACAATCATGTCCCTAAGTTCAAAGCAAAACACTTTCGATTTTCTTTCGTGCGGCTATGTAAAGCCAACGCGTCGCTTCGTCTCTGTTCAAGCACTACGTCGATCTATAATTGTCTCTATTTTATAAAAGATTATATTTGAATTGGGATCAAATGAGTTAAACACAATTCTTATAAAGGAAATAAACATCTAAAAATAATTATGATTTACCGTGATCTACCATTCTCCGAGGCCTTGAAAAATCCGTTTGAAGCCCGCGGTTTGTTTTCCAATTTTTGGCCGTAATCTTCTCTTCCCAAGAGAAATACCTACTAAACCTTTCATTCGACAGACGGACGTGAAACGCACTTTTCTGAATTGTTAGCATAATAAATTGCTAACACGGCTGCAGCTCTTGTAAGCAACGTTTTGTTGTTCGCTTTGATTGGCATCGGTAATTCCGATTTCTCCTATGTCCCGACAGAATACTGACCGACACCACTTGCAGGTTTTATTTCCCAGAAGCGCCAAGCGAGCATCCAGTGGCCAAATCGAGATTTTATAGAGCTGTTTCGAGAAACGTTGTCGGAAAAAAGCGCACGCGACAATCCCGAAAGGTAATCTGGGATGTATTCAGCAAGGTACGTTCCTGATACTGTAGCTGTCGAATCTACTTTTGTTGCTTTCTTTTAGCACTCGCAAACATACTTCCATGACGTCTCGTGCCATTTTCTCAGATTTCCCTGAAATGAACCATGAACTTAAAACCCACTATACCTTTCGGGATTGTCGCGTGCGCTTTTTTTCCGACAACCTTTCTCGAAACAGCTGTATATTAACAAGCAAAAAGGTTTTGCAGCCAAAATATTTAAGCTTATTCACATACCTTACATTTTATTTATTATTGTACACCTTCGTATGCCAAATTACAAAAGTTTAATGGAATCAAACAGGAGCATATCACCCTGGAGCCTCCAACTCCCTTATTGGCCCTATGACACAGCGTAGTTACACCTTGAGCTATTTTTAGAATTACTTTTGCCGCGAAAATCACCCGTTGCGAGCACGAGGACAAGGTTGTCATTCATGTTTCAGATTAAAAATAAACCAAGAATGGACGAGAGGAACGTGGAATAAACTAGAACGGCGGAATGTCGTTAATACGAATTATCACTATTGTCCGCGGATGTACACGGAATTCTTTTCGCGGAAGAATGATTCTAAAAATAGCCTAAGGTGTAACTACGCTGTTGTCATTAATCAGTACAGATAGAGGCTCCGAGGTGATATGCTCCTGAATCAAAAGATCAGTTAAACAATAATTTTTGTTATAAATCAAACAACTTCGATGTTTTCCTTGAAAATCCATTTAAAATGCCTTGAGAAATTATCGAAGGGGTCCAAACGCCAAATATCAGTTGAACGCTTCCTCTTTTTCGGCGGTCGAGAAATGTAGTTTGCCTAAAATATTCGCTGCTGGAACCGTCCTGTTCCCGGTGCTTCAATGAAGTTGTATAAACCCCTTGATTCATCTCCAAATAATTTGTCGATGTAATTCGATAAAGAAACATGGTGTAAATTCGTGAAAGAAGCATTTCTCAAACCGAGGAACGAAGGAATTGCAGAATTTATGCGTTTGTTAGCATCGGAAATCCTAGTCAGAGAAATACCATCCTGAAAAATCGTAAACAATCCGCCATTTTGTTTTGCTGTGCGATCGGGCTAATAACCCCGACCCACCCGACCCCCAATAACTACCAAATATTGCGCCCGCAATGTTGTTTAGTGTTGGGATTTCCCAGGAATTATGCGCTGGTCAGCGGAATTACCAAGAAAAGTTTACACCGTATAAACTAACAAATTTTTCCCAACCACAACGAAACCTCATCCTGAGCTAAAGCTAAAGAGCTCAGCTAAAAAGGGGGTAATATGAAATAAAACAAGAAATTACCTCTAGGTTAATGTATCTGCGTTAGCAACGTCGGCTACGGGATTTATCGGAGCTTGAGGAACTTGTTCTTGATCAGCCATGCTTACAACTCGAGGAATAAACGCCGCGAGAAGGAAATAAGTCGGATTATTATTCTACTATTTCGTCATTTCACCATATAAGGTCACGAGAACACGTAAAATATGCCACGGTATTGACTAGTTGAACAGAGCGAATACGGAGAATAGCATAATAGTCGGGAAATTTTCAGCAGTAGAATAATAAATCCCTTATTCGATGGTTTAACATATAATACGAGCGGACATTTTGCTCATTGCTCGCATTTTTTCTCGCCCCTACGGGCTCGGAAAAATACTTCGCAACTCGCAAATATCCGCGCGTATTATATGTTAAACCATCGAATAAGGTGTATATAATCCGAAATTGAAGCGCAACCTCTTGCTTATAGCATCCTGGGGAGCTGCTTAGCCTGCAACGATGCCTTGTTTTCTTGCGAAGGACGCGGAACTTGAGGCACTTGAACTTGAGGATCAGGATCCGGCATACTGAAAGTTGCGAGGCTTCTATCGAAATGATAATGAATTCATGTAGGCGATACCTCTTATTGCTGGTTTGCAACCAATCCCGAGAGATTCAAATGACAAAGACGCGGCGGCCATGTTGGGGGTACAAACAATAGAAGCCAATTAGAAATCTTTTGTTAATGACCCCCAGCTGACGTCACTTGCAAACCACCAATACTCGCTTGGGTAAGACCGCTGTAAATAGTAACTATTCCCCAAATACGGCCCTCGCGCATTGTTAGTAGAGAAGGTATTATTTAATTTTCAACATTACTTTTAAATCACTTTTGCATTTATTTATCTCCTAGATTGTAATTATGATCAGTATAGTAAGAGCAGCCTGTGTGAGCAGACATGGAATATGCATGCCGCCAGCAACTGAAGGTGGAGATCCGACATGTAAATGTGATATAGGCTTTTACGGAAGCAGGTGTCAAAACATCCGACGTGAACCGTTTCGATATGGCCGAAATATAAACAATGAATAAGGTGGTTTAATAAACATTGCAAAATCACTTTAAACTTCTTATTGTTGTTTTCTATCACCTTACAGGGGTGTACCTGGGTGACAGAGTGTTTTTCTTTCTAAGGGCCAGTTTATATGGAAAAAAGTTGTCCCTGGTAGGAGTAACCCTGGGCGAGAGAACTTTTCATACATTTCTTTATAAATAGCAGCGAAACCGTTTACATGAGAAATCGAAAAGTTGGCTCGGGGGGCAGGGTAACCCTTGGTGGAGGGTTACTCGCTTTGAAGATAGAGTGACCCTGGGGGGCGGGCCAACTTTTTTCCATACAAACACTTTGGCAATTGTTGTTTCACGTACCAACACATTCTCGTTCCCAGATCCTCCATTTCTTTTGGTCACGTGGTTGGCGAAACGAAGGCTCTGGTAACAGTGACTACCGGAATGTCGTTAAATTCACGACATCCGGTAGCGCATGCCGCACTGTATTCAACGGTATGAATGTTCAACTGCGCGTGCTCAGTAATAGGAAAGGGAAAGGCTGGGGACGACTCCTTCTGGAAAGAAGTCGGACGGGAGAAGTGAAATCGACTCGCCAGCGAAAGCAAGTTATTGAACTTTGGATGATTTCGGTTTGAAAAACAAAAATCAGCCTTATGCCGTTGCCTTACAGAGAAAGATTACTCATGTGTTTTTATCAACTGGTTTTGGAACGTCTCGTGTGTCAATTCTGATCGAGGTATGAGTGCCAAATTATAAACATGCTGCTGTTTTTGACGACGTAAATCCGTCGGTTGATGTTTGTTGAAACCTGATCGATCGTCGTTTTATAGACACTCGATTAGACCGTTGTTTGAATGAGCGTTGATTTCATCATTAATCAGTGGTAAGCTCAACACTCGGATGTTAATAGAAATCAGAATAAAAGCTGTTGTTGCTAATTATTATTGGTGCTGTTAGGGACTGGTCATAACGTACAGGGGGGGGGGGGGGGGGGTTGGCTGGAAAATTCATTTTTACGAAGGCTAGTTTTATGTGACCCACCCTCATATTTTTGCAGAATAATGCATGGCCCACCCATATTTTTCAGGTAAAAAATGAAATGACCCACCCCTAGTAAATAAAGGTAAAGATCACATAAAACTAGCATTTGTAAAATTAATTTTTCCAGCCTACCCCCTGTACTTTATGACCAGTCCCTAATACAATAGAATGCTATGCATAAATTTGTCCAGAGTACTGGACAAGTATGATAGAGGAAGGAGCACACATGCATTATGGTATTTTATAATGTGATAACACGGAGGGAATTGGAAATTCTGGAGGGGAGGGGGGTCAGAGAAAGAACAAAATTACAGAGTTTATATGAAAGAAAATTGGAAGTTCCTGGGGGTAGGGGGTACTTTTACAAATTCCCTCTGTGGTGGGGGTATGGATATTTTCTGAAACTACACAATTAAGATTTGTGCTTTTACTGTTAATACATTTCCCAGTTTTACTGGCATATCAAAAGACACCATTTGACACAAAAAATGTGCAAAAATATTACATGCCCCACCCCTTTAATGATGCATGGCTTTTGCTAAGCCCATCCCTTTTTACATGCATTAAAACAGTGACCCACCCCCCTTATTTTTACAGCCCACCCTCCCCTGTACTTTATGACCTAGTCCGCTTTATCGCATTTTAAAAATGTTGTGTTGTATACTACTGTGGTTTGTATTGGCCCAACATTACTTTTCAATTAAGTACATGCCTTAGGCCCAGTTCATATCCGACGCCGTAACTTCACATGAGCCGAAATCGAATTCGATGAATTAAGTTCATTGTGGGGTACGGCGTCTGAATCAATTCGGAACGGCCTTGAAATCAATTCGGATCGGCTCTAGCCGTTTCTTTCCGCCTGTCCTCATACCGAGAAAACCGGCTGTATGTGGACCGGCTTATGATTCAGACGCCAAACTTCAC
>MU825924.1:45385-164761 GCA_029204205.1 Desmophyllum pertusum
CAGAACAAAAGATTAACTTAAACACTATAAATGGGGTTCGTCACGATGAAATAGATAACAAAGGCTAGATGATTGGTTTATATAGGGTTCGACAAAGGAATAGAGTAAGTGCAAAACTAAAAAGTATTAATTCACTCGGTCGATAATCTATAATTTATCCTAGTGAGCAAATAAATGCTGTTAAGAAAAAAATCATTGGACAAACAAACGCTGACTTTTTTTAGGATCCCAGAGGTTCAAGTTGGTAAGATTTTTTGAACAATTCAAGAAGTTTTCGACCAATGAAGATTCTTGTGGTTTTGCTCTTTGTCGTCGTGATGCTTTGCACTGTCGGTAAGCTAGTTGTGTTTTGATTTTCGTCATTAAACGATTAATTGCATGCAAACTTCTCCTTTGTTCTTTTTTTTCTTTGTTTACTTCTTCTTGCAAGTGTTAGAAGACAAAACAATAGGTGTTAATATCTCTATTTGGAAGTTGGAAAAGGATATAATAACATACATCACATACAATACATACATACATACATACATACATACATAAACATACATACATACATACATACATATACATATCATATCATACATTACATACATACATACATATTATTAATGTAAGTTACGGTTAAAAAGGAGAAAAGAAAAAGCTACAACGAATAGAAATACTTAAAATTGTATAAAAATAATAACCTTCATGGATATTGTAACACCGGGGCAAACGTATCTGAAAGGAAATTCAAAAGTTCACATCATTTGTTTTCTGTCGTATTTACTGCTTTCAGAGTCTTTGGAGCGCGAATTTCGTTTCTAGTAAGCGCATCATATCAGACTATGACAACGATCAATCTAAGGGCCTGTTTACACTGAAAGAAGGGTGCCCCCTACTAGGTAGGGGCACTTCTACCTGGTAGGGTTGAAGAGTATCTCCTCCCATTCACCATGGCATTGTTTTCTAAACAGTGTAGGGGCACACACAAAAAAAAAAAAATCGCCTGATTTGTTAGGTGGCCCGCGGGTATTTATCGGACTAGTTACAGGTACCTTTTTTAAACCGCGTTTTTGAACTGGAAAAAACCGCTTAGCCGATTACGTTAGATGTTTCAGAATCTTATAAAAGAATCCGCAAAAATAATATAAAAGATTATAAATTTTGGTGGCGATCAAACTCGATGGGGAAAAACTCAGTTATAAGAGGCCGGGTTTTCCGATGCTTTCTTTTTTTTAATAAGCAATGCGATTATTTATGATATACCACGGTGAATTTTTTTGTTATGACCTCAAACAATAGCTGGCAAACAGTTAAATTTTACTCGTAAGCAAGTTTACATGATAAATCCGCACCGTAGTATTTTCCAAACGAGCGACTTCATGGAGTTAATGGCTCTTAAAAAATTCAAAATTTGCTCGAACTCCGCAAAGAAAAATACATTTTGATATAATTTTTTTTTAGAAGAAATTGTATCTTGAGAAATATAATTTAAAAAAATATAATTAAAACTAGATATAAGCCCTTTTTCTGTGTGAATGCGTAAAGTAATGAATGGCTTTATAGGCATTTGATTTACAATGTCAACTCAGTCGGTCGATCAGTCGATGACATGGGCTGTAAACTTTAATCGTGCTTATGCATATTAATTTTATTCATTCGCGAGTTGGCTCATAGGATATACCACGGTCAATACACTGTATACCACGGAGCATTTGATTTAAGGTTGATTTTATAAGCGATCTATAAAGATGGAGCGGTTTTTGCCGAAAGATTGAGAAAATTCAAACAAAATTATATAATTTCAAACTTGCCAAAAATTTTCTCGATGTTGTTTTGGCATTCTTTTCAAGGAGGAGCTAGAACAATATATTGTCAAAGGTCTAGTTAGGACCAAGTTTCAGGCGTGTTTCCTTCGTAGCGGTATAGATAGGCTAATGAAGTCTTTAGAAACGTGAAAAGTCAGGTACTTTTGCTTTCCAAGTTCTCGTCCTATTTGCCAAACTCAACATGGTATGTTTTACAAATTATTTAAGTGTTGTTGGGTCTACAGGTGTTAGGTTCAAATACGATTTTCTTCCGCCAAATTTCGCAAATCATCATTATAAATATCAAAATTACGGCACGTTATATCAGGAAGTGTGATTTCCCAAGCGGCCAAGAAAATAGCTGGGGGAATTTTGAACCGTTAACTGACCTGTATGTCCACAACAGGTCATTTAAAGAGCATAATTAAGAAGTCGTTCGTTTGGGAAAGAAATCTTACGGTCCGGATTATCGATGGCTAATTTGCACGAGTTAGACTTTAATTGTTTTCGCATGCTTGGCAGTTTGCGATCGTTTGCGACTGCCGATCGCTGCGATCGTTGGGATCGTTGCGATCATATGCAGGAAACCAGGGCTTAAGAAATCACTTAAACAATTTCCTGTTTCAGAAACGCGCTTTAAAAAAAGGACCCGTCAGCCACGATAAATACCCGCCGGGCTCACCCTTAAAACAAAAGAAGATGTCGGTTTGTTGTACCTTTACGAATATTTTGTTTTATCATGAGCTATAGGAGACGCTGGGCTTTTGACCTAAATAACAGCAAATCTACTTACAAAGAAGTAGTCGTTTGTCTTTAATTGCCATCTCAGCCGACTATATCATTGAGTAATTTGAGAGCATAAAACCGCGAAAACCACAGGCTTGTGTATCCATTGCACAATCGATCGTGTTTTCTTTACTATTCGTTACGATACTTTTGGAGGTTTAACCAAGCTTTTATTGAACTCGGAGGCCCGGATGCCCTACAAAGTAAATTTGCATTTGTTGTTTCAATGCTAATAAAAAATGTGACTGGGTGGGAAGAAACTTTTTCGTTGGCTAAGGAGAATTTGGGTTTATTGCGCCAATCACAGAGCCGAGAAAACAATGGGCATTGTTTTTTTTTCAAATTCGTGGTCAGCCTGGTAAAGGTCAACGAAAACTTCTCTTTCCCCCAGTTAAGTAGAAACAAAACTGCGAAAAACAATCTAAGACTTGTCCCCTCGGGGATAGCCACATGAAAAAATGTAAACAGGAATTTAAATAAATTTCGACTAAAATAAAGGGCAAATCACTTACATATGAAGGTAGTTCTTATATGATCACTTTATATTTTATTGTTTTCCTCAGCCGACTATTCGTTTGATATCGAGGGCATACAAAGCTGGCTTGATTTAACAAATAATTCTCCTCTGTTCGGGGTCCGCATTCGTAAAACGATATTCCTCGACAACAATAGTTTCTCATCGTTACGAATAAAATTAAGGCTATCGACACAGTCGTTGTTTGAAGAGAGAAAAATTAAAGGGACGTTTCTTAATTTTGGAGCAAGATTATAAGCTAAATTTGAGTAGTATGTGCAGTTGAAAAGTGGATGTTAACAGTAGTTGTGTTTAAATTATTTCTTACCTGCGAAAAGTTCACACGAAATTCGAACTGACCTGTCTTCCGAGAAAATTTTCGATTGCCAGGTTTCTCGCCTATTTTTAGACCCCCCAGGGTGGCCACCCTGAACTTCCTTGTGTTTTCATTTGGAGTTTATGGCCCACTCGGCCGTCTTACGAGCTTCGAACGATTGATCAGAAAGACGATTGGGCAGATTTTCCTGCCTGACTGCCGCCACGGCCATCTGAATCGAAAAAAACGTTTTCGTAGCAAAAAGTCCATGTAGGTGTTGTTTTTAATTGTTGTTTTAAAACGCATTTTCATCTAGCCTATTTATTTGGAGAATGTTCATTTTTTTAGGCTCCGCTACAGAAAATGCCTAAGATGATTTTTCTAGGTTGACGTTGTTTGTGGATAGAACGTATCCTGTGAAAATCCTACATTTTCACGTGAAGCGAAAGTTATTTGTCGTTTGCACGCCATTTTTTTTTTTTGGCTGCATGACTAATTATAGGCATGAGCGAAAAAACATGATTCCAACTCAAAGAGCACGCGTCTGCCTTGTCCTTTACGTTTTGGCCTTCCCTGTTTTGAGAGAGAGGGCTTAATGGAGAGGTTGAAATATTTTGATTGTGGACTCTTTTGCTGTGAATTTGTCCAACGTATCGAAACTAAGCTAAAACGAGGCAAAACGGGCATCATAAACGACTTTGGGTAATTTTCCTTAATGTCATGCATGCAGCAAGCTGGCATATACCTGGTTTTTGGGTTTCTTCGTATCTCTCAACTGAGAAAACGGCAGAAGGGTTTGATTGTTAGGAGAATATTAGCCAATAATCCTCTACAAGATGGGCGTAGAGCTTTGGCTTGGCCGAGGCCGCAGAACTGAAAAACACAAACAGCTCAATCCCCATGGAATTAAAAGTTACGTACCCACGTGTGCTTTTAGCTGCATGGCTGTATTCTCATTGGCGAAGCTCTCCAAAGTAAGGGGTAGACCTTACTTTCGACTGCACTTGAATCCTTTTGTTTTACGCTGATCGCATTCAACAAAGAAACTACAAAGTAACGGCCATTTAAGCGTTCACAATCCAAGTACGCGAGTTAGCCTTGGATGATTCCAGTGACCAACTTAGTTGAATATCAGCACGTGTTATTCAAAAAGACGTTTTTCGATCAAAAAAGAGGGGAAATGTGGAGCTTCTAGAAAAAGAAATACTGCAAATGTTTAAACGTTTTAATTACATTCAGCTGATATTCATTTTTTTCTCTTTAATATCTCCTACAAAGAGTTTTGGACGTGTAAATAAACCGGATGACTGCCTTTAATTACGAATTAATGAAACGTAGGTCAGACTTAGAAAAAGCATTCAGATAGAAGTTCACACTACAAGTACGCACCAAGTGCTCTTCAAGTGCACTTATGAGCCCTAGTGTAAACCGGCCTATAGTGAATATTAGCGTTAGTCAAAAATGCAAATTAGACCAAAAATGTAAATTAGCATCCGGGTCTCATAGTTCAATAAAAGCTTGGTTACCAAAGTATCGTAACGAATAGTAAAGAAAACACGATCGATGCAATGGATACAAAGCTGTGGTTTTCGGGTTTTATGCCTCAAATACCCAATGTATAGTCGGCTGAGATGGCAATTAAAGACAAAGGACTACTTCTTTGTAAGTAATTTGCTTTTATTTAGTCAAAACCCACGTCTCCTGTAGCTCATGGTTTTATCAAATTGTGTCCTCTCACGGCTATCTGTTCGAAAGGCAAAACGCACGACTAGTGAACGGATGAAAAACGTGCGGCCAAGCCGTTTAGAAACGGCTTGTGGTGAACGGCTGTCAGAAGAAAAATTTCGAACGGCTTAATTGCGGTGAACAGCTGAATTCCCTGCAAACAGAGTCTCGTTTCCGATATTTTGAGGCGGGAACTGAAAGGACTCTGCTCTGACTCGAAGCGATTCCTGTTGAGCATGCGTTAGCGTTTACTAAGCGACCAAACACCAAACTTTTTGGCAAAGTGATTGTATGTCGTATGTCACATGTGGGCTCAACATTTACCAGCGGCCGCAATTGAACAGCATGCGCTTTGTCACTGTGGGCTCAGTTAGTAGTCAGCGATAATTTCATTAGGCATGCGTACTGAATACCCCGCGACAAAAAAAACCGGTTTTATTTCGTCGATCGTGCTTTTTAATTGATGTTAAAAGTTCTCTTTAGTAATTTTATAAGCGGAAAGTTGTACGCAGTTAATATTTGGTGGCTGTTAATCAACTAAGTGGTATTTATCTATATCAAGCTCAAATATATATACCATGACAAAGTTAAGATTAGGAAATCATAAATTTTTAGACTTGGTCAACATTGTTCTTGTAGCATATGCCCCTCACAGACTATATTTAACTCTTGTTTAAATTAATTAATTTTAGCAATTATTTTATATTTTAAAAAAATATTTCCCCTTTGATATAGTCTCCCCCCCCCCCCCCCCCCCCCCTTTCTCCCTCCCCTGCCTCGGAGCACGTTTGAAACTTCACGCATAATCTTTGCTCCACCAAAATATCAATATTCCAGATTTTTCGTATACAGAGACTTTTGCGGTAAATCGGTAAACGGGACCGTTCGATGATTAGATTTCCTAGAAATGTACCCTTCTTTAACACATAAAGCGAAGGAAACGAAATTTTGATAGTGCCTTTGATGGATCACACATCACTATTTATACACTGAAGGTCGTGTTTTATTTGGATCAACCATTTTGGATTGGTTGGGTTTTTTCTTGCTCTATTGGTAAAAAACCGTTATAATTTCGGTTGTTTTGGCTGAACTCAATTGAAACGGTGGAACAACCAAAACCGGTTGGGAGGTTGAAAACGGTTGGTCCCAAATAAAACTAAATAAACACGGCATAAAAATGTCACAGTAAATTTTGCTAAAAAAAATACCGCTTGCAAAGCTTTGAAGGATTAAAAAAAAATCTTGCACTCCAACTGATTGTGAAAAAAATAACATGCCCATACAGAAGTCCCCCCCCCCCCCCCCCCCCCCCTCCTGCTCCACTTTTCTAATGGTGCGTCCCTTAATCTTATGTCTTGTCCCTGCAAGGGTGTTCTTCGTATACCGCTGTTGAAGCCGTCAGCAGGCGGCCAGCTCAATTTGGCGAAAGGCTTCTTCCACCCGAAGCCGGAGGTAAATATTATATAGTATATTTGAGATCTTATTGCTGTTGTTAATTTACTATTTCCTGTCCCTCCAAGATGTTTTTCGAAGTCATATTCATTGTTTAATACATGCACAGTCGAACCCCTATTAAGCGGCCACCCTCGGGGAAATGGCAAGTGGCCGCTTAATAGGGGTTCGACTGGCCGCCTAACAGGGGTTATATTTACAGTATTATACTGATACTGGGAGTTTGATAACTAGCCGTAATAGGCGGCCGCTTAATAGGGGGCCGCTTAATAGGGGGCTCGACTGTATATACATTTGTCTGCAGTTAACAGTATATCTTCAGAGTTATTCGTCAATCTTCGGAAGTCTTCCGAAATGTTCCGCTTTTGATTGGAACCGTTTGAACGAGCCCTTGGGAATTTTTGGGGGTATCTTTTGGAGATCTTCGGGAAAACTTCCACAGGCGTCCCCGTTTGGGATTGTTTGAGCACCGATTCAATTAATTCATAAACTGCAAAAACCTTCAACCACAGTGATCACGAAATTTCCTTTTGATACGAGCCTATAAATTAAGTGGAATACGCTATCTAAAACGTCGCCAGAAACAAAAAGCATTGACGATGTTTAAAACAATGCAGAACTTGTCTCAGAGTACTTACTACAACTCAGTGTCACCATAAATAGCAAATCAGTGTAATGGGCCCAACACATCTCATCAATCTTGGGCAAGCAAAATATTACTCTACTAGTACTACGTTACTCGCATGCATGGGTCCTCGCGAAGCTGTGATGGGGATTACAGTTGAATCTCGTTATCTCGAACTCGGTTATCTCGAACACCCCGCTATCTCGAACTCAACCCCATTCCCCTTGCCCTTGTTTTTTAGTCATTTACTATCGGCTGTCTCGAGCTCCCGGCCCGCTATCTCGAACTGTTTTTTGTTCCCCTTGAGTGTTCGAGATAACGGGTTTCAACTGTAATTATTATTGGGGTGTGAGGGCGTGATAACCACGCTTTAGAGATCGACTGGAGTTCGCTAGTCTCCCAACATCTGCATGTAAGCCTTTCCTGTTCATGGCCTTGTATGACTTTCAGCTGGACGAGTTGCGTTACACCGCTTAGAATATTTCCTGAATTTTCGACTTTTAATATTTGCATAAATTATTTCATGCAAATAACTTTCAATGAAAGCCCTTTCCTTTTCTTGTTGTGGAAACATTTGAAACAGTATTTTATTTTTTTAACGCCGTGAATAAGCCGCGAATATTTTTTTTGTACTGTGAAGCACATCGAATCGAATTGAAGGTGTTTCAGATGTCAAATTTCGGCCTAAATTTATAGATGTACAATGTCAAAACGGCTACTAATAAATTCCCGGATAAATTGTAGCGCTCTTGTTGTTTAGCCGAGTTAGTTTCTGAAATTGATGGACTGTTTTCCTCGCTTTTCCGTCGAATGATCTGAAAACCACCTCGCTTTTGCAGCTAAGATCTTCTCTTAATATCATTTTTGCATTCAGCCGCTTGGAAAATTTGCATCTTACACTCAGAATATCGATCGGTGAATTATTTTTAGACACAAGTCTACACGTCTACAGTGAAACTAAGCTATATGCCGTTATTAATCGTACTTTGAGAAATTCTTGAGTAGTCGTTCCTATTTCTGTCGACGGCAGTATTAAGTTGAAGTCACAACAATGGAACTTCCGTTCTGGTTATTCGATAAGCGTGCGCTATTTTCAAAAGCATGGAGCCTTGAGTAATCGTTCCTGTTTCTGTGACATTTCAAGGGCAGTATTAAGTTGAAACAGTGTAATTTCCCCGTCCAAAAAAAAGCCCCCAAAAGAACCCCAGGCGGATTCGCCTGGATTCGAACCCTCGCCCTAAGTCCCGAAGATCAGATTTAAAAGTTAGCGCCTTACACCATTAGGCCACCAGTGCGCTGTGTGACGTCATGCCATCCCCCAACTCACAAACAAATCAATCAATCAATCAATCAAGTAATATGACCGTAAACGTCAGACAAGATTTGATCCGCCTGAGATCTCGGGGTACAAAATTATAAAACCTCGCTTTGCGAGCCGGAATGAATAGTAAAACGTAATCTATGGAACTGCCAAGCATACCCAAAAATCACCCAAAAATTTACAAAACACCCCATAACATAGATTCATGGTATGAGCATAGAGTTTTTGGATTGCTTGAAACGTGAACGAGATATTTCCATTTAACCCATGTTAAGTCGCGGAAAAATGAAGCGGTACATTTTCGTTTCAAACTACAAACAAACTGCCACGTAACAGACATGCTTGAAGACCTAGGATGGGACAGCTTGCAGACTACAAGAATGAAAGCGAGACTGACTCTTTTAAAATGTACAAACTGAGCCACAAAACAACATCAATACAGATAAATATCCGTTAGCCCCACAAACCGAAAACACGAATGCATGGTAGCCATTACTTTATATATCGAGTTCCAACCACTACAGATAGGAAGGACTTAGTTTGGGGTTACGTAACACTTTACACGCATCTGACTTTTCGCACATATTTTTTTTAAAAAGCACAAAACAATAGCTAGCAATGAAATTAGCGCATATTGTCTACAAAATGCAAGGATTACGTAAGTTAGTCCTCGAGTCTTGTGAGGGATTTTACAGTTGTGTGCTTAGTTACAAAGCTTTTGAGTGGAAGTGAGGCTTGAGGTGACTTTATAATAATTATAAAAGCAATATATAATTATAATAGTAAAACCTTTATTTATCCACGGGTTCCAATTTACAATTGTGCTCTTCCACCGCAAATTACAATCATGAATTACAATAAAATTAATATCTAATAAATAGTAAGCTAGCTAACTAATTACATTTCATTACAATAAAATCATCTAATAAATAGTAGGTACGTACAATAATATAATTTATAAACTAGGAGCCTGCTTAGCTTGAGGTGAAAGACGGTTCCACAAAAAAAGCTCCCCTATTCTTTGTTTTCATCTGACGTCATCAAAATTCTAAAATCTAAAATGTTAATCCTACAAAGCTCTTCTTTTTATATCTTCCAGAAATGGAAATCATTAATATCTATGCAAAGTTTGGTATCGATCCAGTGATTCCTTTTGGAAATAAAGCTATTTGAAATTTGTGATGTCCCGGATGAACGTGTTAATGAACTGTCACAAAAAACGGATATTTTATATCATTTTTAAATTTTCAGACGTGATAATAATTTAGAAGAGGTGTCTAAACAGATTTGAAGTGAAAGCTAATGATATTGACGGTAAAATATACTCAAATTCTTGTGCAATTTTATGGCGGCCATGTTGGTGCCCCAGAGAAGGGCACCAAGATGGCGGCTGCATACTAAAACACTGTAATTTTCTGAAAATTATTTTGGCAATAACTCGGTTATGAAAAACGCTACAAAGCTATAATTTGGACAAAACGTTTCTTTCTGCCAGTTCTTTTACATTTTCTGATGTTGTTCATGCAAGCAAACAGTTTTTGTAATGTTGATGAAAACCACCAATAGGCGAAACACTCTTATAGGGCTTCTGTGTTTGGTCTTGGTATAAATAAATTGTGTTCCGAGCCCCGCAGGTTGTGATTGTACATGTGGATGGTGACTTTGTTTGATACAAACCGTCTTGCTTTTGATATGTAAATCCTTATGTTCCTATGCTAACTAGTTTTCATACAGAGGCCTGGTTACATTTCACAGAACTGTAAAATTGTCTATTGAGCAGCATCTCAAGTGTGGTTCAGGCATATTGCACATAATATTGCAGCCTGTACACTACAAATGTTTTGATATTACAGTATGCTAGATTTAGCCCGTTCAGAATTACCCCTGAAAATTTCCCTGCTGACAAAAAGGACAGCTACTATTTTCCTCGGACACTGTTTAAATTAACATGTCAATAGACTGCAATCAGAGAGAGAACAATGGGTCTGGGCATTGAATAGTAAACTGTTGACATTTAATATAATTGTGTTGACAGACGGGTAATTAATTAGCTAACGACGTAGAATTCCCTTGGGACAAAAGTCCCTTTATGATGACGAAAAAACTATGCTTACGTCATAAAAAAGCAGAGCAGGCACGAGCAAAAGACCTCTCAGAATCTGAGGAAAGACAGACATAAGCTGGAGCCTTAGAGGAAAACTGAATTTCCCCTGCGTGGCGGTAATAAGTGTAAAACGAACAGAGGTATAAGAACAGAACGAAAATAATGAGACGCAAGAAGCCCAATGCGTGGTGAATGTAAGCTGAGGATTTTCAGCCAATAGGAATAGAGTCGCTAGTAAAGTACATTCAAAACCAAAATACGTGCGACTTTATGGGGCGAGGAAGACATGATCGTAACCAGATTTGTCGTCGCACAGAAGGGAAACAAAGCGTGGGAGACCAGACAGGGAATCTAATTAAAAGGGGTGTATCTTTGATACAAAAATAGTAAAACGGTTATAATTGCAAATAGGTGGTTTAGTTGGCGGATAAATCGTCAAAGGTATAACCATGGCCAAATGAGGAGGAGCAATATGACCCACTTTCCCCACAGAAAAATAGCCCATCCATAATAGTATAGAGATGAACTGAGCAAAAGGTTTACATGAAAAGGCGTTTGAAAAAATGTTAGATGGGAACGAGATGGAATGAAATTTTTTTTCCCCTTATATTGAGCCTTAAAGGTTGAAAAAAAAAACTCGTGCACGTTAAACACAGTTCTTGATCCAGGGCCAAAAAACTTGGGCGTAAGCTCGTAGGGAGGTAACTGTGGAGATTACCAGTAATAAACGTAGCCGGAACCCGAAAGGCAAGCAAGAAGCATTTGCAAAGGCATGACAATAAGAACCGCTTTTCAGAAACTCTTGAGTAATATTACGGTTAACTGTCATCCCCTGAGCCCTCTCAAGATGCGAGTTATAAAGTTTGACCAAACGTTCTGAAGGTATGACTACACTTATGGATAGAAATAAGTAGTAACTTTTATAGTGGAAAGGTGGAAGCGGGTTAAACGCTAGATAGGGAGGGGGGGTACCATAAAGAAAGGGAGATGGCTCAAGGGATGACATTTTTGGAGCCTCAGTAATCCGAGAGGGAACTGGTTCCCCTTCAAAAAACTGTTTATCTCGAGTTATCCTAGAGCGGGTAAAGCAAACCAGGAGAAAACAAGGGACAGTACAGAGCTACTGAGATTATTAAGAGCTCATAGCATAATGTGTAAAAACATCTGAATACCAGAAAACAAGATGTAAATTGTGGGCCCGAAAGCTAACAAACAGCACATGTAATTAGCCTGAGATCAGGCTCCTGAAGAAAATTTGCGAGCGAAGGGAGGCCGAGTCGCTGCCTGGGGCGAGAACGAAAGCGACGGAGCCTGAAGACATTTCCTTTGACGCACCGCCGTCGCTTTCGTTCTGCAGCGACTCGGCTCCCTTCGCTCGCAAATTTTCTTCAGGAGCCTGATCTCAGGCTAACATGTTAATGGGCAAAATAAAAGAGGTGGAACACCAGTTAAAGGCGGACAATAAATAAATAAAAGTTATGAGAGGCAAAGTGAAAACCAAACCAGATATAATGACAGTAAAATGAAAAATAGTACGCCGGATAAATAAATATGCATAACACAAAAAAAAGCATAATTAATGAGGCAACAATAAATACAAACATCTCATGCCTGAAAAAAACGGCAAGACGCCCAAAAAATATGCGAACTGAACATCCGCCAAGAGGTAATAATATAAAAATGCAAACATCCCATGTCGGGAAAACTTACGGACAAGTAAATTGAACGCCCAAAAATATACAAAATAAACATCGGCCATGAGGTAACAATATTAAAACATCCCATGCATAATCACGTGACAACAGATCGAAAACATTTAACGTCGCTCTAAAGCCTGGTTTCCATGGCAACGCTCGTAACGATCGCAGTCGCAACGATCGCCTCGTCCTCGTTGCGATCATTATGGAAACCACTCTGGTGGTCGTTGCGATCGTTTGCGACTGCGATCGTTGCGAGGCGATCATATGAAACCCAGTCTCCTTCGGAGACTGGAAACCTGGCTTAAAACAGTAAAAACGGCATACATGTATGCAAAACAAAATATAGTCACGATAAACACCATAATAAGCCAATAATCACGTGAACAAACAAAGCGAGACATTTACGCGCGCCTCACAACAGTTAAAACAGTGCAGTATGCAAAACAAAATATAGTGCACGATAAACACAAATAATATGGGCTCCAGATTAAATCATGCGTGACAAACAGAGCGAAACATTTGTTTACGGGTCGCTTAGAACAGTAGAAAACGACGCATGCCAGTAACAAATAGACCCATTTTTAAAAAACGTTCTGTTTGACAATGTAACCCGGAGCCTCTGTATGGAAGTGAGGTTAGGGTTTGTGGCGTCCCAAGACTTTGCTAGTGCGTGGACTTTTTGTGTGACAATTACTGTAATGTTCTAGGAAACGCCCCTTGGGAGGGGGTTTGCTAAATAACACTGTTATTGCTGTATTGATAGCCAAGAACACCACGTGTTATGGCTCTTGGGCCAGGAATTTGCTGAGTTCTGAGAAAATATATTGTTGGTGTTATTGGTGTCCATCTTCGTGGGCATTAAAGGGTGACCATCGAGGATGAATAGGGGATTCCAGAAACTAGTTTTACATTATACACAATAATTTTACATTTGAAAAAGAAGGAGAGGTTTGTAAATCACAAACAAAAGTCGGTACCTCCAGCCTCACTTCTGTTTCAAAGGCCTGGATTTCTAAGCACGAACAACTTTAAAAATGGACTATTAAGTCTCATGACCAGAGCAGGAACCTTTTTTGGGCCCGCTCAAAAACACAAGGAGCATATGCAAAACACAAATCGTCACGAGGAAAACAATAACGGCCAATTACAATACGGCATGACCAGAGCGGAAAAAACCTTTTTGGGCTCGCATCAAAAAAAAATACACAGCAATGCAAAACAACAAAAAATGTGAGGGAAAACGAACACGTGCCTACAAGTATGAAAAGGCTTCCCGATTTTGAGCCAGCTCAGAAATGTAATTGATGTTAATGACATTCATTGAATGCAGTTTGTTTGGCTCTTCCCTGTTTAAAAATGGGGGATGGGCTTTGCCATGTTATCTGGGCAGAGAGTTATTTGACACTTTCTGTGGTAACTGGTCACGCCCCAGTCTTATATCGAGTCTTATGTCACGCAGCTCTTTACGTCTTTTTTGCAAAGACACGAATATATAAAATAGAATAATTTGTGTTGATGTAACAAATTCAAGAAACTTTCACAACAGCTGCCCTGAAATGAGGTGTGTCCCACCAGCACGTGTTATTGCTACTAGAGCCATAGCCACTGTCCGAGGCCAACTGATATACCAAACACCGACTGATGAAATTCAGGGCCGTAGCTAACTTTTTTTTGACCTAACTGGGGGGGCAATGAAGCGAGCGCCGAAGACGCGCACGGCCGCTAATGGGGGGTCTGGGGGAGAAAAATTTTGAAAAATTAGAGTTGCTTGGAAATGCTTATTTTTCCAGCATTCTTCTCTATGGATACATTTCAATGTCGATTAAAGTGTAAAAATGGACAGGTATTTCTTAGTGCTTACAACCCCAGCAACTATTTTTTCCGAGATTGTTGTTAACTAAGTCTCTTTCGATTTTTCGCCGCCATCTTGACTTTTTAAATATGCCGAGCGGAAAGTCTGGGGGAGAGTACCAAGCCCGCTCGGCTATATTTTAATCCCCCCGATAAAGCGGCTATTTTGAACACGAAAAAAAAAAAAAACATACGCGCAGTTTTTTCGTTTTTTCAGAATGCATTACCGCATTTCATTTTTTTATTTTTTTTTTAGTTTTTTTTTATTTTTTTTAAAAAAGTAGGTTGTCTTTGGAATCGCTTTTCCTTTTTGTTTTGCCATCTCAAACCAAAGATTGAGCGAATCAGTTTGTGAAAACTTGCAAAGGTCAGATCACAGTAAAGTTCCAAACTAATTTCCTTCAGAAAAAGTGAAAAGGTTTTGGGGGGCAATCCAATTTGCCCCCCTATGCCCGCCCCCCCCCCCCACCCGCCCCCCCGCTTAGCTACGGCCCTGTGAATGAACTATATGACTCCCAAGCTGAATATATTTGTACTTAATACACGCGACATGAATGCCCATAGCTACGTGTCAGGGTACGATGTGACAGTTGCGTATGACAAGTTGTGGTTTGTTTCCATGTTCATATTTTATTTTCATGTATATGTGGGCGATTTGGATTATAATTCAACGTGAAAATAAAAACGAATATTATTGCTTTCCAATCAAGTTTATATTCAACAAACCATCGTAACTTGTGAAATGCCCAGAACATGAAAAATAAACCACAGCCGGACTGGACGTGTTCGCAGTTCACCGACATATTTTTCGGCTGGTTTTTGAGTGCCTTATTCTTAACAGTAAAATGAATTACGTAAAATCAAAAACATATCATACATGTTATTCCGTTTCCTTTCAATTCATCTGGTTTCAATTAATTAATGGAATAGACTTATCGAGTGTATTTTGCGTGGCTGTTGGTCAGAAATAACCAGTGAAGACGGCTTTCGTCCACTAAATTTAATATTCCGTGCCGGCAAAATTTCCCTTGTTTACACACAGCTTGAGACTTTCGAAAGCTAAACCTGTTGGAATTGATGAAGGCCGGAAAAATGACCGATACAAAAAAGCTTCATCCTGAATAAAAATTTTTATTGGGGAAATAAACGCTACAAATCATGTTCCGCGAAGTTCAAAGCAAAAAAAACACTTTTCGATTTTTCTTTGCGTGCGGCTAGGCCACGGCAATGTAAAGCCAACGCCGTCGCTTCGTCTCTGTTCAAAGCACTACATCGATCTATAATTGTCTCTATTTTATAAAAGATTATATTTGAATTGGGATCAAATGAGTTAAACACAATTCTTATAAAGGAAATCAACATCTAAAAATAATTATGATTTACCGTGATCTACCATTCTCCGAGGCCTTGAAAAATCCGTTTTGAAGCCCGCGGGTTTGTTTTCCAATTTTTGGCCGTAATCTTCTCTTCCCAAGAGAAATAGCTACTAAACCTTTCATTCGACAGACGGACGTGAAACGCACTTTCTGAATTGTTAGCATAATAAATTGCTAACACGGCTGCAGCTCTTGTAAGCAACGTTTTGTTGTTCGCTTTGATTGGCATCGGTAATTCCGATTTCTCCTATGTCCCGACTGAATACCGACACCACTTGCAGGCTTTATTTCCCAGAAGCATCCAGTGGCCAAATCGAGATTTTATAGAGCTGTTTCGAGAAACGTTGTCGGAAAAAAGCGCACGCGACAATCCCGAAAGGTAATCTGGGATGTATTCAGCAAGGTACGTTCCTGATACTGTGAGTGTTTACCATTTACCAAAAAATCCGGAAATTTCGGTTGGAATGTAAATGGTAAGGTTATTTTGGTTTGCCCGACCGGAAAATTTCCGAAATAAACGGAAACGTCTTCGGAGGTAGTCCAAAATTCCCAACCAGAATTTCCGAACGGAAATTTGTGTACCATTTGCTCTTAGCTACCAGTTCCAGGCCCTGCGCCAGTTTTGATCCGTAAGCGTGGCCACTCAGCTCGCGTTTCTGAATGTCAACAACATGGCTTCTGGCGTGGCTGCATTTATACTGCATTATATGTACTTCCATGTTCGACATGTACTTCAAAGGAAAAGCCAAAATCTGCTTCTGTAGTGGAATCGGTTTCCCCCAAATCGATTTCCTGTAGGAATTGCACCTTAAGCTGCCAACTCTTGCGTAAGTACTTCGACAGTATAATTATATTTTTGGTCATTCGCAAGTGGAATCTGAACTCATCAACTTAAGACGGGCACCACAACCTCATGAAAACCGACAATCCTATTAAGATCTCTCTTCATGAAAGCTGCAGTTGTTGTGGATCTCTCTGTCGTACTCATAATCGAAAAGTAATTTCCCATCACTCGACCACCATTTTATAAGTTTTGTATTATTTGTGGGGTCCATACCACAAGCGACCACAAGCTATACTTCCTTTGGACTCCAGTCATTTTACACCTAATGTGATTTTGTTTATTGTTACTTGTAATTTATGGTGAAAGTGAAATAAAGATTGATTGGAGATTGATTTACCTCTGCCCACCATCTTGAATCTAGTTACCAATTGCGCAAATGGTACACGCTAATCTCGAACGGAATTTCCCATGCGGGAGTTTTGCTTACCATTTGCACAAACCGTGAACCAACCGGTTTTTCCATGTAAATGGTAAACACGTCACTGTAGCTGTCGAACCTACTTTTGTTGCTTTCTTTTAGCACTCGCAAACATACTTCCATGGCGTCTCGTGCCATTTTTTCAGATTTCCCTGAAATGAACCATGAACTTAAAACCCACAATACCTTTCGGGTTTGTCGCGTTCGCTTTTTTTCCAACAACTTTTTCTCGAAAACAGCTGTATATTAAACAAGCAAAAAGGTTTTGCAGCAAAAATATTTAAGCTTATTCAAATACCTTACATTTAATTTATTTTCGGTTCAAAGCTGTTTAATCGATCGATCTATCGATCGAATTGTACACCTTCGTATGCCAAATTACAAAAGTTTAATGGAATCAAAAGATCAGTTAAACAATAATTTTTGTTATAAATCAAACAACTTCGATGTTTTCCTTGAAAATCCATTTAAAATGCCTTGAGAAATTATCGAAGGGGTCCAAACGCCAAATATCAGTTGAACGCTTCCTCTTTTTCGGCGGTCGAGAAATGTAGTTTGCCTAAAATATTCCCTGCTGGAACCATCCTGTTCCCGGTGCTTCAATGAAGTTGTATAAACCCCTTGATTCATCTCCAAATAATTTGTCGATGTAATTCGATAAAGATACATGGTGTAAATTCGTGAAAGAAAGCATTTCTCAAACCGAGGAACGAAGGAATTGCAGAATGCATGCGTTTGTTAGCATCGGAACTCCTAGTCAGAGAAATACCATCCTGAAAAATCGTAAGCAATCCGCCATTTTATTTTGCTGTGCGATCGGGCTAATACCCCGACCGACCCGACCCCCAATAACTACCAAATATTGCGACCCGCAATGTTGTTTAGTGTTGGTATTTCCAAGGATTATGCGCTGGTCAGCGGAATTACCAAGAAAAGTTTACACCGTATAAACTAACAAATTTTTCCCAACCACAACGAAACCTCATCCTGGGCTAAAGCTCATGCCTCAGCTAAAAAGGGGGTAATATGAAATAAAACAAGAAATTACCTCTAGGTTAATGTATCTGCGTTAGCAACGTCGGCTACGGGATTTATCGGAGCTTGAGGAACTTGTTCTTGATCAGCCATGCTTACAACACGAGGAATAAACGCCGCGAGAAGGAAATAAGTCGGATTATTATTCTACTATTACGTCATTTCACCATATAAGGTCACGAGAACACGTAAAATATGCCACGGTATTGACTAGTTGAACAGAGCGAATACGGAGAATAGCATAATAGTCGGGAAATTTTCAGCAGTAGAATAATAAATCCCTTATTCGATGGTTTAACATATAATACGAGCGGACATTTTGCTCATTGCTCGCATTTTTCCTCGCCACTACGGGGCTCGGAAAAATACTACGCAACTCGCAAAATATCCGCGCGTATTTTAACAAATAAAGAAGCCAAAACCATGTATTATACTGTCATAAAACACGACGGGAATTTGAGAACACGAGAGAAATTTAGAAAACACGAGCCGCAGGCGAGGGTTTTCTATATTTCTCAAGTGTTCTCAAATTCCCGGAGTGTTTTATGACAGTATAATACATGGTTTTGGCTTCTTTATGTGCTTTAAAAATATAGATTTACGCGCGCGAAACGATAAAACACGCTTTTCTATTATTTATACTCTGATAAAACATGGTTTTTAACCAATCAGGAAGCGCGCGAAATTTTCAGTCTATATTTTAATATATGTTAAACCATCGAATAAGGTGTATATAATCCGAAATTGAAGCGCAAACCTCTTGCTTATAGCATCCTTGGGAGCTGCTTGGCCTGCAAACGATGCCTTGTTTTCTTGCGAAGGACGCGAACTTGAGGCACTTGAACTTGAGGATCAGGATCCGGCATACTGAAAGTTGCGAGGCTTCTATCGAAATGATAATGAATTCATGTAGGTGATACCCCTTATACTCGCTTGGGTTAAGACCGCTGTAAATAGTAAACTATTCCTCAAATACGGCCCTCGCGCATTGTTAGTAGAGAAGGTATTATTTAATTTTTAACATTACTTTTAAATCACTTTTGCATTTATTTATCTCCTAGATTGTAATAAAGATCAGTAATAGAAGAGCAAGCCTGTGTGAGCAGACATGGAATATGCATACCGCCAGCACCTGAAGGTGGAGATCCGACATGTAAATGTCATATAGGCTTTTACGGAAGCAGGTGTCAAAAACATCCGACGTGTACCGCCTCGATTTGGCCGAAATATAAACAATGAATAAGGTGGTTTAATAAACATTGCAAAATCACTTTAAACTTCTTATTGTTGTTTTCTATTACCTTACAGGGGTGTACCTGGGTGACAGAGTGTTTTTCTTTCTAAGGGCCAGTTTATATGGAAAAAAGTTGTCCCTGGTAGGAGTAACCCTGGGCGAGAGAACTTTTCATACATTTCTTTATAAATAGCAGCGAACCGTTTACATGAGAAATCGAAAAGTTGGCTCGGGGGCAGGGTAACCCTTGGTGGAGGGTTACTCGTTTTGAAGGTAGAGTGACCCTGGGGGGCGGGCCAACTTTTTTCCATACAAACACTTTGGCAATTGTTGTTTCACGTACCAACACATTCTCGTTCCCAGATCCTCCGTTTCTTTTGGTCACGTGGTTGGCGAAACGAAGGCTCTGGTAGCGCATGCCCACTGTATTCAGCGGTATGAATTTTCAAACTGCGCGTGCTCAGTACTAGGAAAGGGAAAGGCTGGGGACGACTCCTTCTGGAAAGAAGTCGGACGGAGAAGTGAAATGGACTCGCCAGCGAAAGCAAGTTATTGAACTTTGGATGATTTCGGTTTGAAAAAACAAAAATCAGCCTTATGCCGTTGCCTTACAGAAGAAAGATTACTCATGTGTTTTATCAACTGGTTTTGGAACGTCTCGTGTGTCAATTCTGATCGAGGTATGAGTGCCAAAATTATAAACATGCTGCTGTTTTTTGACGACGTAAATCCGTCGGTTGATGTTTGTTGAAAAACCTGATCGATCGTCGTTTTATAGACACTCGATTAGACCGTTGTTTGAATGAGGTTGATTTCATCATTAATCAGTGGTATGCTCAACACTCGGATGTTAATAGAAATCAGAATAAAATCTGTTGTTGCTAATTGTTTATTGGTGCTGTTAGGGACTGCTCATAACGTACAGGGGGGGGGGGGGGGGGGGGGCTGGAAAAATTCATTTTTACGAAGGCTTAGTTTTATGTGACCCACCCTCATATTTTCGCAGAATAATGCATGGCCCACCCATATTTTTCAGGTAAAAAATGAAATGACCCACCCCTAGTAAATAAAGGTAAGATCACATAAAACTAGCATTTGTAAAATTAATTTTTCCAGCCTACCCCCCTGTACTTTATGACCAGTCACTAATACAATAGAATGCTATGCATAAAATTTGTCAGAGTACTGGGCAAGTATGATAGAGGAAGGAGCACACATGTACTATGGTATTTTATAATGTGATAACACGGAGGGAATTGGAAATTCTGGAGGGGAGGGGGTCAGAGAAAGAACAAAATTACAGAGTTTATATGAAAGAAAATTGGAAGTTCCTGGGGGTAGGGGGTCCTTTTACAAATTCCCTCTGTGGTGGGGGTATGGATATTTTCTGAAACTACACAATTAAGATTTGTGCTTTTACTGTTAATACATTTCCCAGTTTTACTGGCATATCAAAAGACACCATTTGACACAAAAAATGTGCAAAAATATTACATGCCCCACCCCTTTAATGATGAATGGCTTTTGTTAAGCCCATCCCTTTTTACATGCATTAAAACAGTGACCCACCCCCCTTATTTTTACAGCCCACCCTCCCCTGTACTTTATGACCAGTCCCTTATCGCATTTTAAAAAAATTTGTGTTGTATACTACTGTGGTTTGTATTGCCACATTGCTTTCAAGTACATGCCTTAGGCCCAGTTCAGACGCCGTACTTCACCTGAGCCGAATCGAATTCGATGAATTAAGTTCATGTGAGGTACGGCGTCTGAATCAATTCGGAACGGCTGAATCAATTCGGATCGGCTCAGCCGTTCTTCCCGCCTGGCTCAGCCGAGAATAACGGCTGTATGTGGACCGGCTTTGATTCAGACGCCGAACTTCACATGAGCCGAAAAACATATTATAATGTATTTTTCAATATAACAATTTCAAGCAATTTTCCCCTATTAATTTAAGTTCGGCTGAATTAAGCTCGGCGTCTGAATCAATTCAGTCGATCTAAATTAATTTGGGTCGGCCTAAATTCGAATTTGATTCGGCTCATGTGAAGTACGGCGTCTGAACTGGGCCTTACTCGCAAGATTTATGAATTTTCCTTTCTTAAATTTTACAGTTAAACCCAGTAAAAAAGTTTTACCCAAGGGTAACAGGGGTGATGAGAAGTTGATATTTGAACTGCAATTTAACTGAAAGAAAAGTTGACTGCAACTCCCCTGGCAATTTTATTTCTAACTTGTTTTTAATATTAGGATTGATTATTCCGATTATTGTAAAGCGCTGTTGATCAGTAAGCTTATATGTAAATAATGCTATAAAAGTGATTAAATTAAAGAGAAGATTAATTAAATTTGCATACAACCCAAGAAGATAAAATTTATGTTGACCAAGTTCTTGTTCAAAGTAACAGTAATCAAGGCTGCTCTGGTTATAGACAACATTATAATAATATTGTCTATAGTAGCCTTGATTACTGTTACTTTGAACAAGAACTTGGTCAACATAAATTTTATCTTCTTGGGTTGTATGCAAATTTAATTAATATTCTCTTTGTGCAATACCATGCACAAAATGTACTGTTATGGTCTGGTTAAGAGCTTGATGTTCACTGACTTATGTAGTATGGCATATAGGTGTCAACTGGAGATACAGTGGTTCACATTCAGTGGGGTGGGTGAAGTTAAGATGCGCATTTCCTTGCTAAAAAGTCAGGGAGTGAAGGTGGGTCTTTTCTTGCTCAAAAAAGTTGAACAAAACATTTTTCAAGAATGGAGGGGGGATAGTTCCCCTGGACCCTCCCTAGATCCGCCACTAACAATGGTATCACATACACTGCAACAGTTTTTTCAGCGAAGACATAAATAAATGGAAATTGAACAGTATCAGAACTGAATTATTTGTATGACATAAGCAACAGTCAACATGCTCTTCAACCAATATATTATAGGCCCAGTTCAGACGTCGTACTTCACATGAGCCGAATCGAATTCGATGAATTAAGTTCATGTGAAGTATGGCGTCTGAATCAATTCGAAACGGCTGATTGAATTCGGATCGGCTCAGCCGTTCTTCCCGCCTGGCTCAGCCGGGAATAACGGCTTTGATTCAGACGTCGAACTTCACATGAGCCGAAACAAATGCATGAATATTATTATAATGTATTTTCAATATAACAGCAATTTTCCCCTATTAAATTAAGTTCCGCTGAATTAAGCTCGGCGTCTGAATCAATTCAGTCAGTCTAAATTAATTTGGGTTGGCCTAAATTCGAATTCGATTCAGCTCATGTGAAGTACGGCGTCTGAACTGGGCCTTATGTGAGAGAATGCTACACAATCTAGAAGGTGGTAGGTACTGGTAAGTCCTGTCCAGTTTTGTACTTCACAAACACTGCAGACTGCAAACAGGTTTGTGAGTGAAGTGATTGGAGCCCGGAGTGGGTGGTACTCTCCTATATAAGCTATATAGGTATGTTCAGTGTCAAAGGGTATGGTTTTTGAGCCGTTTTGGTCCTGAAAATGGATATAGTAAGATTTTGAACATTCCTACTTGTCTGAAATAGGGTATAGATTTTTGCCATTTTGGCTCTTAAAGATGGCAATTTTAAGGGTCAGGTCTGAAATAGGGTAGAAAAAATCACATATTTTGGTCTGAAATAGGGTAAGGGTTTGAAGAAGCACGCAGCACACCCCCACCCAAATTTTCAGGGAGTACCCCCCCCCTCCCCCTCCCCCTCCTTCCGGGGATTGGAGGAAGCAAGTGGAGGAGTAGCCTGTGTTGCAGCCGGATGGTGTAGTCTGTCTGCGACGCAGGCTAGTGGAGGAGATAAATATACAAGTAAAGATGACAACAACAAAAACAGTCTTTTAATGTTACACTCTCTGCAAGAACATGATTGATTATTTATATAATATGAATCATGATTAAAATATGCCAGTTGCTTACTTTTTAGAGCAAATGCTGTATATTATGTTGTTGAAAATATAAAACAACATTGAGAATGAAATTCTCAAACTCATTAATAATTCATCAATTTAAAACAAAGAAAATTATACCCGTGTCAGAGGTTTGGATACGGGTAATAATTAGCATAGATTTTTACGATTTCATTTCTCCGTTTACTCCTTAGTTTTTGTTTCGATTAAAAAGATATATCAAACACAGTGTTTCATACACCCTATTCCAAAATGGCTGTCAATATTATTTAAAATGATTTTGTATGTATTTATATTTAAATAATTTGCCTCACTAACCTCGTTTTTGAGTTGATAATTCAAAATAATTTTTACTCAAGAACAAGGTTAGTGAGGCAAATTTAAATGCATACAAAATAATTTTAAATTGGCAGCCATTTTCGAATAGTGTCTATGGGCTATCCAAATACATCGAATTTCGTCAAAAATAAAAAAAATAATGTTAGATTCATTTCCAGCCATTTCAGAGGACTTAAATTCAAAATTTTTACCAGACCACCCTAATTGGCTCATGCTTACGCAATTTGCATTAGCTCCCCCCCATCTGTTAGAGAGGCCTGGTAGGTTTTCAACCACAGAGGCTACTCTGGTATAATAGTTGGTATAATAGTGACAGGGAGGTGCGAATGAGGCCAAATTGTTAGACCCCAAAAAAGTCCTAACAGCCCAGAATGTAACCCCAAAAGTCCCTTTTTTCTCTAAATTAAAAATAAATAAATAAAGAGAGTTTCAGACAGTTTTTGGGTCCACCCTTCTTTATTCGTCAAGCATATGTATGTCAGACTGCAGTCATTCTTTTAAATTGGGGAGCAATACATTTTTGTTCAGGGAAACAACAAACGGAACTCTTGATATGAGAACCCTGGGTTACGCTTTTTGTAATCCCCCCCCCCCCCCCAAAAAAAGTTCTTACCAAAATCTTTCACCCCCAAAAAGTCACCACAAACCCAACTGTCATTCTTCACTAAAATCACACTGGTTTTTTCTGGGTTTTAGATTGTGGGGAAGGTGCGGAAGAGGGTTCTCGAATACGGTGAACTCTCTCTAAGGCAGACACCCTCAGGACCAGCTCTAGTCTGCCTCCTAAGAGAGGTGTACACCTTACAAAGAATTCAGTTGAGACAAACAAGTTAAATTCGGCCAGGATAAGCCAGCCAGCCATGTCTGCCTTTGAGAGGTGTCCGCCTTATAGTGGTGTGCGCTTTGAGAGAGTTCACTGTATAACTCGAGATGATTGGGGGGAAATTTTTCTTGGTATTGTTAAATTTTCCTCCAGCCCACCCCTGTATAACAAATGAATGGTCAGACATGTTAAAACATTTAGTATTTCACTGAACTATAAGAGGTGACGTTTAGAACTTCTTATACTGATCAGGATCTAATTTCCTCTGGGAAGAGAGAGAACAAATCATAGGAATAATTCTAGCTAGCATAAACAGCTGAGTACCTTAAAACGCAGTCAAACAGAGTCAAAGAGCAGAAAAAAGGATCGGCTTTTTGGGGACGTGATACACTGTGTACAGTCAAATTTTGTCGAATTTCTTGATCTTGTATTCGTATTTATACCGCAAAGACTGTCCAACTTTGTAAGGTCTTGTAGCGAAGACAAATTTCCTTGGAATGCATCGTCTGGGCAGAACTGTCAGAATTGGCTGATCGTGGTTTATAACGTTCGAATTTTAAACAAATACCCTCTACTTCTTTGCTACAGCCAAGCAACAAAGTAGTGTGCAAGAACAAAGCAAGCGATCGCAAGCGATCGATACATTGCGAGCCTACTCGCGCGCGATCGCAGCCTAGATATTCGCGGGCGCCATTTTTCGAGGAAACCGGAAGCAGAATGCCGTGCGCACTAGTGTGTTATTTTTTTCCTCATTACGCATGCAGTTTTCATCAGCCAATCCAAAAATTCGTATTTTTTACCGTTCCCAGAGCTACTGGTCACAACATTTTAAAAAACCCGCGTAGCTCTGGGGACGAGAATGACGTACCAAGCCGGACAAGTTGGGACATATAGAGCATGCGCGAACCCGAGAGGGCCAAGTTTTGGCTCGGAAAACAGGGAAATCTTTTTTCATATAAACGCTCGATAAAATATGGCTCGGGGAGGAGGGTAACCCTCTTACCAGGGACAACTTCTCTCCATGTAAATAGGCCCTAATTAAGTTATGACTCTGGCCTGGGTTTCACTTGCGACATAAGCATAAACATAAGCGGAAGCATAACCGCGCTTATGCCAATGTGAAAACGGGCCCGACATAAGCATAAACATAAACATAGGCATAATGATCAAAATGTTTCCTTTTTCTTATGCTTCCAGTTATGCTTATGTCCGCTTTACGCAGGTGAAACCGAAACATAGCATAAGCATAAGGGACTATTATATCTTCGGCCAATAATAACACTCGTTCTAGGTCCTTTTCGCGTAAGCTCACTGTCGCGAGAAATTCAAGATGGCTGAAGCATCAGGCTTCGATGAAAAATTCGAGGCCGTCCGAGTGCGAGCTAAAGAGTTAGGATGATAAAGGGTGTAACGACTTTAAAGACAGAAAGAAGAAAAATGAATCATGGAAATAGAATTCACGATCACACAATTTAAGTTCATTTACAAGACTGTAAAGTCTCATTGGGTTTTTTCTTTGCATGAAAATATTTCTAAACCAGAAACGTTTAGTTTTCGTACTTTTCAATTCCTTTCGTCGCGTTCTTCGCCTGAGGAGGAGAAGTAATAACAGCATCTTTTTCAGCGTCTTCGCCGCCATATTGGCCGCTTTCAGGAAAAACTGGAACTAGTGCATCTCTGCCTCGTCCCCAGGCGTCACTTCATTTTCACGCGCGGTGCGCGAAGAGATGTGGGACGAATAATTGATGTTTTCCCGCGCTTTTCAGATGAAATGCAACGGCACCTGCTGGGTTTAGGCACAGTAAATTAGTTCGTGCTTTATGCTTATGCTTATGTCGGGACCGTTTTCACTTGATGTAAAATCTTATGCTTATTCTTATCAGGCGCTTATGTCGCTAGTGAAAACCAGGCTTCTGTCAACATGGTACTATCTCTTGTTTTTGTCACATATAGTTTTTTATTAGGTTTCATCTCTACCCTTCCAAAATGAAAAACCCCCTTGATTGTAAAATTTGAATAAGTTCCGGAATTTTATTAAATGGCAAATAAGAAACTCCCGTTAGCAATGTTAAGGTCATTCCATCGAAATAGAAGGAGTATTTAAAATTGTCTAAAACTTGGTCCAGTTGGTGACTATGTTATGCACATTAGAAAAATGCAATAAAAAATGGAAATGAACATGGATGGCCATTATAGTAACTATACGACCCGCGAGGTTTTCATTAGATTGAAATACAATATCATTCACTACGAAAATTCGTTCTAACCAAACCAACTGAACCTATTCAGACCGGGATGTTTTTGGATTGTCTGGACCGGGGGGGGACTTTGGAACCTTCCTCCCCCCATGCAACTCCGAGAACATTAAAAATATGATCATGAAACTGTGATGGTGAATATATGTCTGAAATGTTTCCTTTGAGGTCCGTATCATGAGATGATGACGTAACATGACGCGGGAATTGCGGCATGATTTCTGAACGTCGGCCATCTTGGATTTCTAGATTTCTCCAAAACCTCAAATAAACCGTCGAAATTGATAAAAAAACTAATAGAAATCAATAAAATGATCTAAAAATGTTGATGTTAGGTGGAGAAAAAAAATGAAAAAAATATTTAAAAATCGAATTTTGGAAAAACATGCCTGTCAAAATATGGTTACCATGAAACGTCAAAGTTGGTGAACATTAAAGTGGTTGATAGACTTTTCGCTTGTTTACTTTCCTCAGTCACCAATGTAAACCTGGAGAAGAGGGTTACCTCAAAAAATATATTAAGAACAGAATTATGATAGGAAATAATTAAAATATGTCAAACAGTGGTGCACTGGCAGCATTGTATGATCTTTTCATTAAGGTCGCGCAGGACCCTTGATCATGAATAAATTCATAAGTCAAATTTCAGTGGTAGGTGTTATCTTCTAAAGCTTCAAATCTCTGTATTTTGAAAGTCGATTCCGCTGAAACTTAATTGGGATATTGGTGGTGATATTTTAAGCTACTAAATTTAGAATTGCGGAAAATCAATTTTTGTGTCCAAGCTTTCAGCTTGGGAAGCGTTCTAAACTTAATGATTGTATTACCCAGTGGTGCATCATAACCTCTTTTGTGATTTGACAGAAGCAGATTTTGCAATTTCAAGACTCGTTGAAAGTTATTGCCTTCCAAAGGAGTAAACTTTTGAAAATTAGACTTTGAAACGGTCTATCTTCTTTTTGAAAGGCCTTTTTGCAATTCCGCTTCTGTTACATCACAATACAGTACACTAAGTTTACCTTCCTCGTGTATCAATTCCTGAAATTCTATATCCGCGACGAAAGCTTGGACACAAAATTGCCGGTTTTGCCCCTTCCGAAGACTAACCGAGTCAACAAAGTGTATGACAACAAAAGTTGTGAATCTAATTATGATAATTCGGGCCATTGAATTGCACGTGCCGCAAAACTAAGAACAATAACATTCTAATTACCAATACGCCGAAAACAAAATTTTTTGAATCGATTATAAATAACGTTATAAAAACACCTTCTCGTGAATATTTCGCGTACGGTCGGCATCAGTCGTCACGGTTCGTGCATACTCTTTAAAAAAATACATACATAATGAGAGCAAGGGTCCTGCGCGACCTTAAGTGACACTCAGCAAGGAAGCAGTTTCCTGTGATATTCTCAAACTCATTAATTATACACGATGTCAACAGCCAATAAATGACGCCCATTTAGGTCAGGTGGATTAACCTTCAGTGATACCCAGTTGTCGACAATTTGGCCTTTGGCCTTTGTTGTTTTGCAGAGGCACGTGCAGAGCTAGCCCTGGAGGTTCTCACTAATTATATAAACAAAAGGTTTAATGAGCAGTACAATAGCTCTGCGCCTGTGTTTACGTTTTGGTACAGTTCCTCATTATCAGTGTTCCTTGGAAGCGTTTTTTTTTCGTAGAAACAAAAAAGGCGCTTTTTTTCGTTCTCCGAAAAGCGTTTTTCCTTTTTGCCTTTCGATGGTCCTTTCGCGTCTGCCATCTTGCCCAAATGTACACTCGTATTGGCATGCGCAGGAACTCTAGTTACCAAGCTCTCGCATAAAAATACAAGTTATTGATCATTTTGGCCTCTCGTGTGTGGAAAAGCTCTATCGAGCACTAATAGTTATCAACTCACTTTAGTTGTCGAATACTAATAGTTGTCGACAACTATCTCTCTAGTCTGTGGAGGCCCTGATGCCTCATTTTACCGGCCACTTCTGAGGACTTCAATAAAGAACCTGATCATGAGGACTTGTTTGCATGTTTTCTGTTACAGTTGGTAAAAGTCAGGCAAGACCACGTATTTCTCCGGCTCCGTTCAGTTGTCTTTGGTGAATTATAGTATTTGAGGTTACGTTGACGGCGGCCATGAACTAATTCTCGATAAGTCAGTGTTTCGTAGGAACTTTACAAGGAGATAAGGTAGATACAGTGCTACTGAAGGGATCACAGCGATGGCATCAGGAACCAGCGCCGGAAACAAATTCTAGCCGCAGTTCTAAACCGACTCTGTTGGTTATTGACGTCTTACATCTCAACCACAACAACAGGCGAGGGCTAGCTAGGCAGGCTAGGCTGTACGGAAACGCACAACTTTTGACTCCACTGTGAAATTTAATCCGATTCACAACAACAGCGTACTAATTGTCTGATTGTGTCCTTCACAGCTTGTTTCACTTCTCTGATCTTCCAGCAGTAAAGAATCGGGTTCAGAGATGAGTTTAAATAAACAGGAGATAATGCCATTAGGAAACCCATGATAATTCCATACGTCGGTCTTCCAGACATCATCCAGATCATACCCATAACGCTGAGGGGAAGATAGCAGGCGAGTAATTCCAGCTGCAGCCATGCTATGGTGGAAACCGTCTTCTTGTATCGTGCTACATTCAGTGGAACTGCTCCTCCGTTTGGCGGCGGTTGTACTTGGTGGACACCGCCTTGTACTTGCAACTGAGTTTGATAATGGCGGAGACGATGATAGATCTTGATGTAAGATAAGACTGAGGTTAGCAGAGGGAATATTATCAAAGCAAATAATATAATCCAGCTGATATCGACTTTCCAAGAACTAAACTTCCATCCAGTTAAGGCACAACTTAGTAACCAAAAGCAAACTATGACCATTTTAACTCGCCTAATGTTGCAACGTGTCTGTACCTCAACCCCAACAACAGCGCGAGAAGTCTGTCTACACTTATTGCGGTTGATGTCAGGATCGATACTTAGCAGTTTAGAGGACTTTTTTTTCTTTTCGTTTTTCGCTAAGCTGCTTTCCGTTTTAGCACGGCTTTTTACCAATTCTTGGACTAAAACAGCTGTCCTGCTGTTACATCAACCTATTAATTTAACTCCCATATAAGCCGGAACGTGAGAAAGCTTTCTGGACCAGACCTTGGTCTTAAGAATGCACACGACCGATGTTGCTTAATGTCGATCTTTACTTGAGTTTCTGTTTTTTTAGTTCTTAGTATCATGTTAAACGAACAACTTGATAAGCTTATTTAGCAATTGAAGAAAATCGACATATGAGCGATTTTGAAAGTCTTATAGAGCACTCAACAAAATTTCTCGTTTCTGATTGGTCGAGAGTAGTACAATTAATTCCGTGGCGCCTGCTACGCAAGCTACTAATTATGTTTATATTGCAACGGCGCCATGTTAATGCCGCCAAAGGCGTCAAACTTGAAAGCGAGCAAAACATTTATATTAAATGGTTTTACTTTTGAACGCATGTTTATGTTTTATTTTAACCAAATAAAGAGTTGTTTATGCCGAAGACGCCAGTCCAGGGAGACGTGAGAAATCGCTTTAGGCCCAGTTCAGACGCCGTACTTCACATGAGCCGAATCGAATTCGAATTTAGGCCGACCCAAATTAATTTAGACCCACTGAACTGATTCAGACGTCGAGCTTAAGGTTATTCCTTAGTATTGCATTGCGCATCCTTACTGCGCACGATTTCACACGTAATTAGCGCGCGCGCATAAAAAAAATGGCGGCTTTTCCTTTACGGCTAAGCTCGCCAGAGAGATAAATCGTCATTTTCTCGTAAACGAGTACGGTGACCTATCAATTTTTTCTCTTATTTTGAGTCTAGTAATCACCTTCTTTCTATAAAATAAATATAGACTAATTTCTATTGCAGAATAATAAATAATCACCGAAACGTGAAATTAGCTAATAAAAACGTTTCTGGAAGCTGATATTATAAGGAATTATGGGGTATATACAAAGTCCGCCTGCTCCTAAACGAATACCGGGACCCCCATTTTTTATTTCAAAATTTAAGTTCCCATAAGATAAACAACCAATAGGCAAAGTTTGAATGAAAATCTATTGTAAGTTCTATTTCGATGGAATGACCTTAATTCAGCCGAACTTAATTTAATAGGGGAATTAAAATTGCTGTTATATTGAAAAATACATTATAATAATTCATGCATTTGTTTCGGCTCATGTGAAGTTCGGCGTCTGAATCAAAGCCGGTCCACAGACGTTATTCCCGGCTGAGCCAGGCGGGAAGAACGGCTGAGCCGATCCGAATTCAATCAGCCGTTCCTACTTCGATTTGGCTCATGTGAAGTACGGCGTCTGAACTGGGCCTAATTAGAGACACACAAAACTACAGGTTTGCGATCGTCACCAATTTTTTTTTATTATATAATTTTGTTGAATGTTCTATAGATATAAAATCACACGACCTTCTCGTACAATTCCGTCGATATTTTATAATAGGTTCTCAATTTACACTCGCCTTTACTGGCTCGTCGATCCAATTTTGAGAACTTTCAAAACATCACTCGTACCTATTAACTCGAGGTCGTGCGATTACCCATACAAATACAGGGGTTAATGTCAGTTAATTGCCAACGGGTGAAAATATAAGATAAATGGTCGTACGTGCATCTAGCCTGCAGGCAAGCTCAGTCTTGCGGGTGGGCACTCCCCAAGAGAACTTGCTCGCAGGCTAGTTAGAATTAGTACCTCTTAAATTGCATTCACAACTGCGATGATCATTTATTCATTTCATTTCATTTCGGCAGCTCATATATATATATGATTTCATTCATATATTCATCATCAAAATATTTAATATTTACAAACTTCACAACATATATGTATGACTGGAAAATACAGACATATTTACACCAAAATTTGGCCATTTTTTGCTTTTCTTCTTATCACAGAAGAACAGCTAATATCAATTTATTACCCAGCTATAGTTTATTTTTGCAGTGGAATAAATAGCAAAGGGTAGCTTACATAACAATGTCTCCGAGTGTTTTATTTAACGGAAAACAAACACGCCAGTTGTATCGTGAATCAAAATCATTTAAGGGACTGATCATTGTTAAATCAACTTATTTTCTAGTGCTGTTTCTGAAAAAACGAACCGAAAATAAAATAATATTAATAATAGTTTTGTTGTGATTTTAGTTCTTTTCTTTGTGCGTTCGTTCGGGAACAAGCGTCGTTTTTGGAAACCCTCGGAAAATCCTCGTTAAAGTACCCAAAGGGTTTCCGATTCTTTATATCGATCAATCAGAAAGCAGCACGAGCACTCCCAACCCGACACCCAACCCGACAGTTGTGACGTCAGCTTGTCGACATCGGATACGTCATTGTCGCGTTATCAAGCGAATAAACTACATAACAACAACGTTTAATATGTCGACTCCATGATGATACAAAAGTCGCTCGTGTGAAGCACGAGGTCGTCAGTTGGTCACATGACTAATCTGGGTCATGTGACCAGCGGTCTAAAGTAACAACAAGATACATGTAGGTTTTGTCACGCGTGTCACGCCACATCCCCTTCCCTTAACAAAACATAAAATAGAGAACATTAAAGTCAGTGTTCTAGACAGTGTTCAACATAGGTCATAATCATCTAGCCATGCCGGGGATGTCTGGCTCGACTGGAACGTCTGGGTGGGGTCCCAGAGTCTGTTTCAGTGCCTTCAGGTACTGAACGTGTTGGAGACGGTGTGTCACTCTCCCGATTTTCTGGTACGGGTGGATCTGGGTCCTGGTCTGGTGCGACATGAGAGCTACTTCCATTCTGTGCTTGAGTAGGGTTCACCTCTTCGATGCTGCTGCTTGGATCTGGTGGCGGTTCCAGGGTAAATCGCAGTTGGCGGCGGTTTCTGCGGAAGGAGCGCCCTTCTACTTCAACTTCATGGGAGCGCCTGCCAAGAGGACGTGTGCAGCGACCTGGGCTCCATTTCTTTTCACCTGGTAGCCTCATGCGGACTGCATCACCAACCTGCAGGGGGGCAAGGTTCTTTGTTCCTCTGTTGAATTGCATGCATTGTAATCTTTTCCTAGCTGCCAGGTTTCTCGCTGTTGCCTGCAGGTCGCTGTTTGGTTTAAGCAACTTCTCAGAAGTTGGCAGTAGAGTGCGGGTGCGTCGACCCATAAGCCTTTGCACTGGCGAGGTGCTAAATCCCTCACTCGGAGTGTTGCGCCAATCAAGAATTGCCAACAATGGATCTTTCTTATCTTCTTTTGCTTTCATAAGCAGTCCTTTACAGGTTTTCACAGCATTTTCGATTTTTCCATTCGACTGTGGATACCGCGGGCTTGTCGTTCTGTGCTCGAACTTCCAAATGGTGGCAAAGTGTTTGAATTCTTGGTTGTAGAATTCAGGACCATTATCCGTGATCAGCATCTCCGGAATGCCATGGCGGGAAAATTGTACCTTGAATTGAGTAATCACAGCTTGTGATGTCTTCTTGTGGATCTCAGCTACTTCAAAGAAATTGGACCAGTAATCCACCATGATCAAGAATGTTTGATGCCCTATGACAAACAGATCAGCAGCAATTTTCTCCCAAGGACGTGAAGGCAAATCGTGTGGTTGAAGCTCCTCACGGGCCTGTGCTGGTCTGTATGTTTGGCATATGGTGCAACGCGATACGAAGTCTCTGATCTCGGCACTCATTCGTGGCCAGTACAATATTTCGCGGGCACGGCGAACGCATCCTCCAATCCCAATGTGACTGCTGTGGAGTTGATTCAGCATGTCCCTCCTAAGTGAGTGTGGTACTACAAGCTGTTCACCACGGAAGACCAAACCCTGTGACTCTATCAACTCGCTGCGCTCATCGTAATAAGGTTGAACAGCAGGTGGGCACTTCTTCTTCTCAGGCCAACCTTGCTTGATAACAACGATGAGTTCCTGGATATCGGGATCCGCAGCCACTTGCTCGCGGAATACATCTCGCTTAGGGGGATCAACTGGCAGGTGTTCTTCATGATCCACTGTCTCGAGTGCTCGAATCTCACAAAGCTCCATCTGTGCTCCATCTGTTGTCTTCATATAGGCACGACTCAGTGTATCAGCAATATACATGAGTGGGCCCTTCTTGTACTGTACATCTAGATTATACTTCTGTACGGCCAGACGCATCCGTTGCAAGCGCTTCGGTGACTTGTGAATCTCTTTCTTGAAAACGGATTTCAACGGCTCGTGGTCACTTTCAATAGTCACTACATCACGTCCATACAGGTATTGGTCAAATTTGTCGCATGACCAAACGATGGCCAGCATCTCTTTTTCTATTTGTGCGTAGCGCGTTTCTGTGTCGGTAAGGGCACGGGAAGCATAACAAACGGGCTGACCATCTTGCAGGAGTACTGCCCCCAGACCAGACTGGCTTGAATCACACTGCACAGTGACTGGCTTGGTGACGTCATAATAGCGAAGCACGGGTGCCTCAGTCAGGAACTTCTTGATAGTGTTCATGGCAATGGAGTGCTGTTCCAACCACTGGAACTCTACATTTTTGTCCTCTAGCCGTCTGAGCGGTTCGGTCATCTCTGATAGGTGGGGCATAAACTTTGCAAGATACGTCACCATCCCCAAAAATCGCTTCAGTGCAGTGACATCTTCGGGTTCAGGCATCTGCAATATGGCCTCAATCTTCTCGGGGTCGGGACTTAGGCCTTGTGGAGTGAGTATGTGACCCATGAATTTCACACTTGACTGGTGTCGTCGCACTTTGGCTCGGTTTAACTTAAGTTTCCACAGGCGGCACTTCTCAAGAAAGGCACGTTCATTTCTCTCCAGGCTCTGGTTAACATCGTGATCAGTAGTGCCAAATCCAGCAATTAGAAAGTCATCTGCAATAACTTCCACTCCTTCCAGGCCTTCCACAAACTCGTGCATTGTACGTTGCCAGACTTCTGGTGCTGAGCAGATACCAAATGGCATCCTCTTCCACCTGTAACGCCCAAATGGTGTGTTAAAGGTGGTCTTGTAACTTGATTCAGTGTCAAGGCGTTTCTGCCAAAATCCGTCCTTTGCGTCCACGACTGTGAATTTCTTTGCTTGAGTGAGTCTGGTCGCAACTTCCTCTACAGTTGGCATCTGGTAGTGTTCTCGACGGATGGCTCTGTTTAAATCACGTGGATCCAAGCAGATACGCAGCTTGTTCGGCTTGGCCACGACCAACATACTGGAAACCCATTCGGTGGGTTCACTTACTGGAGCGATCACATCACTGTCAACCATTTCATCCAGTTTCTCCTTAATCTGGTTTCGTAAAGCCACTGGTACACGGCGGGGTGGATGCACCACGGGCGGCACTGCGTCATCAGTGACTATATGATACTCGCCTGGGAGGTCTCCCAAGCCATCAAAAATATCCTTGAATTCGTCTAGGAGGTCGGCAACCTCAGTCATTGTTTGACATACACTGGCAATGGACTTGTCACAGTCATTTATCGTGACAAGCCCCAGTTCCAAACATGTTCTGTACGATAACAGTGGTGCAAGGTCATCTTCAGTGATATTAAATTGTAACACATTTCTTTGTCCGCGGCGCCATGTGGGGATTTCTGTGGACCCGAGTATCCTGTACCGTTCATTTGTGTATGTTTTAATGAACTTGTGTGAGCAGCGATTGACTTGTTTGAACTCCTCATCTCCTGTGGCACGCCTGTATTCTTTCAAAGAAAGAAGGTTACATTCTGCACCTGTGTCCAGTTGGAAGGTCACCTGACTTTGGGTGCTTTGCTGGCCAACTTCCATGGTTATCAAGGCACGTGACCCAGTTCCTAATTGGCTTATACGAAAAACCTCATCAGGTACTTCTACAGTGCTCACTTGTGCGGTGGTTGATCGACACTTCGACTGAAAATGATTCTTCTGGCCGCACTTGCGACAGGTTTGCCCATAGGCCGGGCACTGGCGATTCGCATGATGATATCCACAGAATCTGCATTCTGGTCGATCACGAGGGGGTGGATCACGTGGTGGTGGATCGCGTGGCTTTCTTTCTTTCTGTCTAACGGCACCAACTGAATCCTCTGATCCGGTGGTCATCAGCTTTAACTGTTGGCTGGTCTGTTCGGCAGCTTTGCAGATATCTATTGCTTTCTGTAAATTCAGATCGTTGACACGCAAAAGCCGTTCGCGGACTTTGTCATCTCGGACTCCAAGGACCAAACGATCACGCAAAATCTCGTCCGGTGTAATTCCGTCGTGAGCACAGTTTTTTGCAATCATGCGCAACTCAGTCATGTATGTGGCAATGCTCTCGCCGGCCTCTTGTTTACGATTATTGAAACGATATCTTTCATAAATGACTTGGGTGCGAGGTTCGCAGTACTCGTCGAATTTGGCCAAAACGTCCTTAATGCTGTCTTCCTTCTCGCCTTCGTTCCAAGTAAACGTGTCGAAAGCTTTGACAGCGTTCTCTCCGATGACCGAAAGCAATGTTGACACTCGAACCAGATCGGCTTCCTTATAGATTCCAGCGGCAATTTCGTACCTTTGCCAAATCTTCTTCCACTGTTTCCAGTTAGTAGACAGGTTATCATCCACGACAAGTGGTTTTGGCGGCGGCAGATTCGCCGGAGGCATAATCAACGGTGCAGTTGCTTGCGCTTCTTCGGGATCAGGCATCTCTTCGGCAGACTTCCGAAATACTGAAAATACAAGATGGGTGCCACGACTCTAAATTGACTCGTTTGTCCACAGTTTACGTACCAGCTTGGCTTGTAATCTTCCTAAATCTTCTGCTAGTGAAGTTATAGGACCAATTCTGACACCATGTCGCGTTATCAAGCGAATAAACTACATAACAACAACGTTTAATATGTCGACTCCATGATGATACAAAAGTCGCTCGTGTGAAGCACGAGGTCGTCAGTTGGTCACATGACTAATCTGGGTCATGTGACCAGCGGTCTAAAGTAACAACAAGATACATGTAGGTTTTGTCACGCGTGTCACGCCACAGTCATGTTACCTAGCAACATCCCTGCCGAAAACTGCGGGTTCGGGCAACGAAATTATCCTGTAGTTACCTCCACAGCGGTCAAACGCACTGCGCGCGCGCAGTTCCCGCCAAATCTCGCTGCCAAATGTCTTAAATTTGCGAAGTCCTCCACTTCAAAGCCAAAAGTTAAGAAATTTACTGAAAAGTTAAGCTTTGTACGCCGCATATGCATAGATTATTTAATAATTGTTATCCACCAAGTTTCTCAGCTCGTATTTTGGTTTACCACTGCATGTTTAGTAACGTTTTGTTGCAAACATCGTGGCCATTACGCTTCAAACTCTTGGAAAAGTCAAGGCCGTGAAGTATTTACCCAATCTCGTATTCAGAGTCCTCGGTCAGCGGTTGGTCGTCGCCAGGTTTCCGCACAAAAGACTCGGCGCTATGAACGTCGAAGGAAGTTCAGGCCTTTCTATAAACATGAGAAATTCATAGCTTGATATAATAGCTGACAACATCTTGACTTGGCGAGTCATAATTATATTGTGAATAGATATAACCGGCATTTAAGTTGAATTTATTAAAATGTTTCGTATTGTTTTTCCTTTTCTACCGATTCAGCAAATACTATATCGAGCTCTTTTATTTTCAGTCAGTCATACATACCAGCTAGATGTTATTGTTATCTCATACACGACACGCTTTAATTGATTAATACTAAATTGTTTTTGTTTCATGCACGTACGATCATTTATCTATATTTTCACCTGGTAGCTATTAACAATTTGCAACTGCCAAATATTCGTATATTTTTTCTAGAACTTAGCATAATTATTGCTCCTTAATTTACCAGCCTAAATGGCAAGAGTTGTTTAATCATCTAGAGCGATCATTTCAAGTAAATACCAAATTCTCACTTATTTTCGTGAGTACTATAAATTTTGCGCGATTGAAAAGAATTCGCGAAAGTAACTACCCGCGAGAAAAGGTGCCGCAAAAATTAAAAAGATGAATATTCGCAAAGAGGTCCTTTGAATTCTTCCTCTGAATCATCATTTTCTTGCAATTCAAATGTCTCTGATACAGTGGTAAAATTAAAATGGTAATTCATGGGAGGGTTGTCCAATACTCACCACTTGTTCAAGTCGTGAAAGTCGTGAAAGGTGATAGTCAACTCGTACGAGTCGTACAAGTGGTGAATGTGGTTCAAATGGTGAATGTGATACGTTTCAGTACCATATTTTCATTCACCAAAAGTAAGCTTAAATTCTGTTTACCTTCATTCAAGAAAACACAATTCTTACTTTGTTGACTTTGTTGGACTTTTCCGTGAGCGAGAAATCTACAAATGAACTCGTAGAATTAGATCTCTTTCATCGAAGTTGTTCTAACGAACTTTTTGGATTTTCCAAATAAAACACAATAAGCTTTCTGAAATTGTGCATCGCCAGGCGTTTGTGCTATGAAATTTGCCGACATTTTAACATGATTTTAGCTGTTTACTTTCATTTGCTTTTCCGTAGTTAGTGAATTTAGTATAGCCTTTTTTGTCCCGCTTTTTTGTCGGGTTTGCAAACATCAAGGGATTTTCTATATCAAGATACAACCTTTCATGTTTACTATCAAACAAAGCAAAAAAAAAATGTTTTATACCTTCCTTTTATTGGCGCTCTACCGTTTTCTCCCGCTCGTGCATAATAATGAATAGTTTAACCGGTTTAATCTGAGTTTAATCGAGGGATATCGAGGGCTAACTCTACTTTCAGGAATACCTTTTTATCCTTCGATTAGCTATCCCGGGAATAAGAAATTTAATCGCGGAATAACCCACGGCTAATCGCGGGTTACTTTATATTGACAACATTATAGGGCCAGCGCTCAAACTCCGGGCGCCAAAACGTCAGCTTTTCCAAATTCGATTTATAATAATAATAATAATAATAAAAGCATTTATTTATACACGATAGGATTAAAGCAGCATAGCTGATGTGATCGTGTCATACTAAAGTTAAAAAATTACAACTAAAAATTTAAAAATTTACCTATTATTTATCAACTTCAAGTTTTCATGTCAAGATTTGTTTGTCATGCGCTACGCATGTCTGTTTCGGCGCGTTACACTTGTGGAATCGAGAATTTGTTGTGTATAGCATGATTATAGAACGAAGAATATTCATGTAATGTTTTGTTTGTCGCGCGCTACTTTGGCCTGTCCGTTTGGCACGCGTTATGTCAGTTTCGGCGCGTTACACTTGTGGAATCGAGTATTTGTGGTGTAGCACGATTATAGAACGAATAATGTTCATGTCATGTTTTGTTTGTCGTGCGTTACTTTGGCCTGTCCGTTTGGGATGCTCCTTGTACATGTTAAAAAAGACGCATTGTTCGTGAAGTGACTATAACCAACGTTCAACGTTGATAATGGATAACGTACTTATTAAGTGTTTTGTTATAATTACCTGAGTGTTTAATTTGTTCTAAGTACTGACGCTTTCTAGCTCAATTGAACGTCGCTTTATTATTGATCATAAATGACGGATTTTTCAAATAATGATTAAAATTTGGTGAACTTTTCACGAAATTTAATACGCTTTCAACGATCCATTTTTCCGTGAAGTCGCGAAAGTGATTCTTGCGAAGAAACTGATGGCTCTGTCATTTTTGCGAAATTAAGTACGCGCGAAAATTAGTGAGATAAGCTAACACATTACAGGTGATAAATAAAAGCTCTTTATATTTCACATCAGCCTATGCACGAAAGTCGAAATAATCCTACAGAACTAGTGGCGAAAATCAACTAGAATACACTCCGAAATTAATCAAACCGAACAGAGACCGGACCAGTTAAGAAATTAAAAAGTGAATATAACAGAGAACCTCTTGTTTAAGACTGTTTATTCTGATAACCAACTTTCAAAACAGTTGTCCTATCTTAAGCTTAACATCTTGATCTACATAGCATTTTATAATTAGAGTATAGTCTTTTCTCTCTCCTTTTCGCTAAGCTGCTCTCCATTCTACACGGCGTTTTACCAATTCTTGTACTAAAACAGCTGTCCTTACCGACCCTAAAAGTGCGGTGGACGACAAGCGTCATTTTAAAGCCTGACATTTGAATTTGAATTTCACTTTGTTTAAGACGTCTTGACGTTATTTGCGACAACAGTGTTCGTTTAAATGAACCCATATATAGTGGACTGAATTAATCTTTTCCTTCTTGCCTTCTGTATCTTGCTATATATGTTTACTCGATTCCTCCTCCGTTCGATCAGTTGTCTTTGGTGAATAAACAAGTCTTGTCGGTAGTTAACGGTGGCGGTGAACTAAGTCTCGATAAGTCAGTGTTTCGTAGGAATCTTACAAGGAGATAAGGTAGATACAGTGCTACTGAAGGGATCACAGCGACGGCATCAGGAACTGGCCCGCGCCGGAAACAAATTCTGACCGCAGTTCAGTCTAAAATCTTGTTGCCGATTGTCTTACATCTAATCAGACTGTGGAAACGGACAACTTACTCCACTGTGAAATTTAATCCGATTCACAACAACAGTTTAATTGTCTGATTGTGTCCTTCACTGCTTGTTTCACTTCTCTGATCTTCCAGCAGTACAGAATCGGGTTTAGAGATGAGTTTAGATAAACAAGAGATAATGCCATTAGATAACCCATGAGCATTCCATACGTCGGACTTCTAGACATCAAGATCATACCAATAACGCAGAGGGGAAGATAGCAAGCTAGTAATGCTAACTGCACCCATGCTATGCTGGAAACAGTCTTCTTGTATCGTGCTATATTCAGTGGAACTGCTCCTCCGTTTGGCGGCGGTTGTACTTGGTGGACGCCACCTTGTACGTGCAACTGAGCTTGATGATTGCAGAGACGAAGATAGATCTTGGTGTAACAGAAGACTGAGGTTAGCAGAGAGAGTGTTAGCAAAGAATAGTATACAATCCCGCCAATATCGCGTCTCCAAGAACTTAAATACCATCCAGCCAAGGCACAACCTAGTAACCAAAAGCAAATTATGACCGCTCGAACTCGCCTTAATGTTACAACGTGTCTGTATCTTAACCCCAACAACAGCGCGAGAAGTCTGTCCACACTTATTGCGGTTGATGTCACGATCGATACTACACACAAAATAAGAGATGAAGCGTAGAAAACAAAGAAACCGTAGTATGAAAGATGTATGTTAACGTTTGTTATGAAGGAGATCAGATCTATAACATAGAATGGTTGCGAAATAAGACCAACGCAAAGATCAGTGACTGCCAAACATCGAAAGAAAAGTTTTGTTGGAGGATAAATAGAAGTCACCTTATGAAGAGCAATAAGGATCAGAGCATTGCCCAGAGATGCGGTGATGGAGAGAAAAATGTTCAAGGCTGCGAGAAATGCAACTATAGCTCTTACAGCTGGTGGTAGTTGCGCATTGAATGTGTAGTTTCCATCTCCAGCAGTTATGTTCGCCATTGTACGTTCTTTGCGTTCAGCACTCCGACTTGTGAAGTAAGTGGAGCTTACTAATACAGCGTTAATACCGGCTCTTCCAAGTGAAGACGTAAACGGTAAGATTTTGGTTGCCGTAAAATCTTGATTACTTGCTTTGGGCGGATGCCTATAAAGAGGGTGTTGCCTGATATGACAACACGGCCAGTTGTGTCGTTTTTATGACCATTTTCGGCATGGATTATTTTAAAATCCCAGCGCATTAACCACTGAGAGATCGGTATTTGTGTTAATAAGGCTTTCAAATATCGCTCATATGTCGTTTTTTTTTAATTGATTCCCTGACATATGCTAAATAGGTTTATCAAGTTGTTCGTTTAACATTGTAAGAACTAATTAAAAACTGAGAAACTCAAGTAAAGACCGACAAAACAGCATCGGTCGTGTGCATTCTTAAGACGAAAGTCTGGTCCAGAAAGCTTTTAGAAGTTCCGGCTTATTTTGGAGTTCAATTCATAGGTTGATGTAACAGCTATAAACAGTATGTTATCCAAGCAATAAAGTCCTATTTTTTTGTCACATCTCAGATAACCTAAAAATAATCCATAATATTATCATTCTCGTCCCCAGAGGCCACGATCCTTTTGGTCAGCACCAAGAATCGAGACCTCTGCTGGCCGGCTCCAAAACCGGAAGTCCGCGAATCTCGGACTAACCGTCAAATCTGACAAATCTGATTGGCTGAGAATACAGAACGAGTACAGCTCTGAGCATGCTCAACAAATTGGGACCTGGCAGAGGTCTCGATTCTTGGTGCTGACCAATTCTCTGGGGACGAGAATGATAATATTGTGAATAGGGTATACATATTGAGGAAGTTGAATTAATTGTATATATTTTTCTTTTAATTCGGCCGACTGAACATATGAATATTCTTGCGGGGTAGTTAGTTGTTTTTGTGAAAATAAAATTCAAACGCCAGATTTCAAAATGACGCTTGTCACCCACCCCCCCGGCACTTTTAGGTCTGACTCAGTATTAGGACAGCTTAGTACAGCTGTTTTAGTCCAAGAATTGGCCGGTTAAGAACCGTGTAAAGCGGAGAGCAGCTTAGCGAAAAGAGAAAGAAAAATACTGATAAAATGCTATGTATCGGATGTAAAGATAGTACAACTATTTTGTAAGGAATAAACAGTCTCCAACAACAGGTTCTCTGCATGTTATACATTCACATTTTAATTTCTTAACTGGTCCGGTCTCTGTTCGGTTTGATTCAACATACATTTCTAGTTGATTTTCGCCAGTTCTGTAGGATTATTTCGACCAATTATGCCAAGTTCTAGAAAAAATATACGAATATTTGACAGTTGCAAATTATTGTGATCAGCCGTAATTGCCATATTATCACCTGTAATGTGGGTGTTCAGTTGAAATGATCGCCGCTCTAGATGATTAAACAACCCGCGTCATTTAGGCTGGTAAATTTAGAACCAATTATATCATGCTAATTTGAAGAAAAAAGGAATCGGGGCAGACCATTAGGCATATGGAGAAGGACGATGGAGACAGGGAAGACCCCGGTGGTCCGCACTTGAAGCTCAATAAATTCCATAAAAATGCGCCAATCTCCTCAAAATTACCTTCATTGCAGACGTCCATGCTCTCAGTTAGCTTCTGTTCGCTACTCCTCGGGTTCCAACGTTGACTTTATTTGCTCGAGAAACGCTCGTGTTCGAGCTCTTGTTTTTTATGTTTTCTTTCGTGTTATGCGTGACCCTGGCGTCTGAGACATCTCATTTGAAATTCGTGCTTAGCGACCGCGACATCGTGACAAAATTTACCTCGACCGTGGAGAGGCACGGTGCATTTATTACCTTGCCAAAAAACCCGCTGTGATGGTCCCTTCGGTCGATTTGACCGGAAACGGAAGAGAAATAATCGGATAAGGGAGCCGAAGGACAACGTAGATTAATTTTTTTTACTTTAGAATATCGCGACTCTCTAGTTTCATTCAGTTTACCTTTCCATGTCAGAACTAAATTTAATGGAGGTTTCATAATGGAGGTTCGCTGTACAAAGATTATATGAGCGTTAATTTTGCCGGGACAAACGTTTTTGTCCCCTTAAAGGAGCGGGGGTCCCCATAATAGAGGTGTCCCCAAGTAGCGGTCCCACGTGTATCACAGTTTATGTATATTTCGTTTTCAATTTTAGCGGAATTTTTATAAACTAAATTCGATTTTGAGACGACATTACGGCTTTGTAATGACGGCTAGTTGGGAGAAAATATATTCCGTATTGGGCGGAGTCGCGAAGCGACGGAGCCCAATACGGAATATATTTTCTCCCAACGCCGTCATTATAAAGCCGTAATGTCGTCTCAAAATCGAATTTAGTTTTGTATCGCGATTCAAACATTTTTGGACAAATTAAAGGAAAATTAATATCAGTTGTTGTTGATTGAAATAGAAATTCCCACTATACGCGACGAAATGTGCACGAAACTTGAACGCGAAAGCATTTTATCGTCTCGAAGAAAGTCGGACTTTTTTCGCCGGTAAATTGCTTATGGAAACAAAATCAATTCAGAATTATGTCCCACAAAGTTTTCTAAAGTACCAAACAGCGATGAAATGGGAAAATAATCCAATTTTGCACCGAAAAAGTTGATTTTACAACTTAGCGCGTGCACATCGCGAAAACAAGTGAAAACGGTAAACAAACTCTTACAAGAAATAAATGACTTTAATACTCACCATACGCTAACTTTTAGATTGAGCAAGTTGTACCGGCGAATAAAGCACTCCATAAATTAGCAAATGCCAAGATATAAACGATTGCCGACGAGTTAATCGAAGAAAACTTTTGAATTTTGATGCGTACGTGAGGAACCCAATTCAGTGCCCCGGTGCCAATCTGTATCTTCAGAACCAATCACCGGCCCGCATTTGAGACGACATTACCGCAAAATAATGTCTCGCCTCACTCGTAAACAAACAAAAAATAAGTGAAAAGTTTCATCGATGGAGGTTGGGTTGAGAGTGGGGGGGGGGGGGGGGGGGGGGGGGGGTAGATCGCCTTTCATGGAAAATAAAACGGTCATTTCACGCAAAGTCCAGTTCACGATATTCCACGTAATACGAGCGGTAATAGTTTCAATTCTTAATTCTCATTTCACGAATATCACGGCTCACGGCTATTTAGATCACGTGGCACGAGAAAATAAACAATATTTTCACATTTACCCCCCAAAATATGGCAATTCACGGCCCACAAAAATATGCACTACCACTTTCTTCATGTGCCAAAGCCGTGTTGTCTCGTAACAAATTTAATAGCGCTATCCAACCGTTCAACACTGAGTAAAATCCCGCTTATATTTCATTCTTGTTGTTGTCAGAAATTAAAGCGACTACGATTATATGACTACGCCATATTGTTTGGCGTATCGTAAAATGTGAAAAGACTGTTTATATTCTCTGATGCGCGATCGCGTGCAGCCGTGATTTACCATACGAAAATAGGTCAGGGAACACGTGATAGACATGTGTGCACGTGATAGACATGAGATCGGATCTTCGCGTGAGTAGTTGAATTCGAAAAAACTCTCGAATTTATTCTTGGAATTATATAAGTATAGGAATCATGTTTCTGAAGAATCCGTATATTTGCGGAATTAATTCAATCCAAATTAAATGTAAGAACTGTGGGAGGCGTAGTTGTTGAAGTGTTCCACGTCAGTCGTTATAGGCCCCCTCGCCACTTCTATTCCTTTATTAGTCAATTTCTATTTTGTGTGGCAAATTAATAAACTAAAACTAAACTAAACTAATTATCATGTCAGTCGTTCATTACAACTCAGAGCTACGGTAAGGCGTGATTTCGTGAGATGCCATCTGGGCCGGGCAAACATTGTTGCGCAGCCGGCCATGCACTGTTTGTTCTGTGGCATAATGTCTTGTCTAGATCAGAGTTGTTATAAAATTCACCCAGAGACCACAGAGACTGTTCCTTATGTTGCAATTGTTAATAATACACTTTCGATTACTTTTTTTATGAATAATGACACAGTATTCATAAACCGTTTCATAAACTTCGGAGGTCTTCGGGTGAACTTCCGAAATCTTTGGAAGACGAAATATTCGGGAGTCAACGGGTGATCGTCAGAAGACTTCGAAAAGCTTCGGCATACCTCGTGTGACCGTCGTCAGCCGTTAGGGGTCTTCTCAACCACCGCAACCACTGCAACCAACTGTCTCCCTGCCCGTGTAGTCTCTCTGTGACTCTCGCAACCACCGCAACCACTGCAGGCATCTATCTTCCTGCCCGTGTATATCTCCCTGTGACTCTCGCAACCACCGCAACCACTGCAGGCATCTATCTCCCTGCCCGTGTATATCTCTCTGTGACTCTCGCAACCACCGCAACCACTGCAACCATCTATCTCCCTGCCCGTGTAGTCTCTCTGTGACTCTCGCAACCACCGCAACCACTGCAGGCATCTATCTCCCTGCCCGTGTAGTCTCTCTGTGACTCTCGCAACCACCGCAACCACTGCAACCATCTATCTCCCTGCCCGTGTAGTCTCTCTGTGACTCTCGCAACCACCGCAACCACTGCAGGCATCTATCTCCCTGCCCGTGTATATCTCCCTGTGACTCTCGCAACCACCGCAACCACTGCAGGCATCTATCTCCCTGCCCGTGTATATCTCTCTGTGACTCTCGCAACCACCGCAACCACTGCAACCAACTGTCTCCCTGCCCGTGTAGTCTCTCTGTGACTCTCGCAACCACCGCAACCATCTATCTCCCTGCCCGTGTATATCTCCCTGTGACTCTCGCAACCACCGCAACCACTGCAGGCATCTATCTTCCTGCCCGTGTATATCTCTCTGTGACTCTCGCAACCACCGCAACCATCTATCTCCCTGCCCGTGTATATCTCTCTGTGACTCTCGCAACCACCGCAACCACTGCAGCCATCTATCTCCCTGCCCGTGTATATCTCTCTGTGACTCTCGCAACCACCGCAACCACTGCAACCAACTGTCTCTCTGCCCGTGTAGTCTCTCTGTGACTCTCGCAACCACCGCAACCATCTATCTCCCTGCCCGTGTATATCTCCCTGTGACTCTCGCAACCACCGCAACCACTGCTACCATCTATCTCCCTGCCCGTGTAGTATCTCTGTGACTCTCGCAACCACCGCAACCACTGCAACCATCTATCTCCCCCTGCCCGTGTAGTCTCTCTGTGACTCTCGCAACCACCGCAACCACTGCAACCATCTATCTCCCTGCCCGTGTAGTCTCTATGTAACTCTCGCAATCACCGCAACCACTGCAACCATCTATCTCCCTGCCCGTGTAGTATCTCTGTGACTCTCGCAACCACCGCAACCACTGCAACCATCTATCTCCCTGCCTGTGTATATCTCTCTGTGACTCTCGCAACCACCGCGACCACTTCAACCATCTATCTCCCTGCCCGTGTAGTCTCTATGTAACTCTCGCAACCACCGCAACCACTGCAACCATCTGTCTCCCTGTCCGTGTAGTATCTCTGTGACTCTCGCAACCACCGCAACCACTGCAACCAAAGTCAACAAACCTGTTTAAACAAGCACGTAACGTTGCCCACTGCCTCAAAAGCCTTAAATATCGGATGACAAATTTTCTGTTTCGTCCCGTTCGTGGTTTGTGATATATAAAGGACTTCCCGTTTGTTTAAAACGTGATATAAAGAAAAGGTGAAAATTTTCGATGCGTTGTCTCTCATAAAAGCGAGAGTTTGCCCCCACCGAACATTTCGGATAAGTTGCAATGAAGACCTGTGGAGAAAAAATTGCGGTTTCAGAGCAACATCTTTGCTGTCGATCAGTGATGAAGACCACCATGAAGTTTTTTTTTTCTTCTCAAAAATAGTTATTTATCAATGTTCTGTGTTACATTTATTTCCTAAATCCAAGAGAGAATGATCTAAGAGAAGGTTCCCCGTGCCCCATGATTACTCGTAGTCTGTACATTTACAGCAATTTTCTACTTCAAAACTGTGTCGCAAAACTGCGTTGTTTCCAAGCAGGCAATCAGGTGATTGAACCTGTTCGGGGAATAGGCGCGCAAAACAGTCCGTATGAGAGAAAAAAAATAGACTGTTTTGCAGTCTATCGTAAAAGAATCCGAAGACTTTCCAAGTCTTATCATCCAATCATAAAACAGCGTGAGCACTCCGAAATTTGTCACGTCAGATGTAGCGTACTAATAGGTCGGGTTCTTTTCTTGTCTCGCGGAATATTATTCTTAAAGTTATGCACATCTATTCGACGTTGTTGTCGAAGGGTGAAATCCCATTAGCAATGATAAAAGGGTGGAGACAAAAGACATATTTTTTGATGACTCAGCCTTTATTGAGTTATTTTTTTTCTAAAAAAAATACTCTTAGCTGGCGGTTTGGACGGACAATCTTGCTGCCATGTATGTCACACCAATCAGATTGGGGCTACTATGAACAACCAATGAAATAGCTGATTCTAATATCCGAGTAAATCCGAGTAGATATCGATTTTTAACAGCCATTTAGTGACGGCCATCTTTGTTGATACTGTTGTTGATGTTTAGAAGAATGGCAAAGAGAGCGGCTACTGCGATGTACAGGCTTTCTTTGTACATTTTTGTACATTGTTGTTTTTACGGAAAGTGGTCAAATTGAGGAGATAATTTGAAATGTGCTTTTAATAGGAGTTTGTCATGATCTCTTCATCAACAGTTGATTGGAAGTAAATCTGGTTGGGTCGATTTTATTCAGTAGTGTTGTGCAGTGTTTCTGTAAAAGTTTGTATTTTAGTGTGATTGTCGTTCGATGCATCTAGGTTAGGTGATTTAATACATCACTATACGTTTGTGATGGCTGTTCATTAACTTCAAAGGCAAGTATCAAAATACTTCAAGTTGTCGAAGACGTGATTTCGTAAATTTTAGCTCGGACGTAAATAGTTTCAGAAAGTACGAATAAATCCGGTCAGTGTATTAACGCAGAGTGCGAACTGCATGCAACGAAGACTACAGACCAGGGGTAAAATGCAGACTAAAGTGTGAAATAATGGAAGCATGTATATCAGATTATATACAAGTTGTGAGGATTAATTTGTGGCGAAATGAGAGGCAGCCGGTCAAGGTTTTGAAATAGCCAGTAAATGATCGGCAGTGAGACTTGGAAATTTTCTATAAGTAAAAAGAGTTAAAAAAGAGAATTATAAATCGAAAGCCGGTCGATCACAAAGCAAGCGAAAAAGTGAGACCAATTAATTTTTATACAAATTCCGCCATCCTATGATATCTTCGAACAACGAGCGGGCTAGTACGTGCATGTAAAAGCAGCCGTGTTGACTTTTTAAATCGAATTACCGACTGACCAATCAGAAGCTTTGTTTCCCACGCTTGTATATAAAAATAGACATAGACTTCCAGTCCTGTTTCGAGCACGGAATTCGAGAATAAATCAGTTTTTAAAAACCTCAGTCATTTGAGATTTATTCAGTTCGAAATATTAGGAAATAACATTGACTTCCAAATGTGTTAGTTTGGGCTGCATGAAACAGTGAAAGAAACGCCAAAATTCGCCAACACAGGTCGATTTGCGACATCCTTGCGACCGTTAGCCTCCTATGCAGGGAAAGATTGCGTGACGAGCCCAAAGAGCGTCTGCGTAGGAGGCTATGCGACCGTCGAACGATCAGAAATTTGAAGCGAAACTGGCTAGTCACGCCCAGATTGCGTTACGAGCCAAAATAAAGTCTACGTTGCGCTCGTAGGAGCTTGTGTTCCCAGATCTATTATTGGTCATTATTATAAACTCTGTGTTGCGAATTACCATCAGTGGCAGTTTAGATGGCAAGGACCTGCCGAAAACTTGAGATCTTAGCTAGGGACACAAATGATACACGGTACAATCTTGTGTCGGGACGTTTAATGTGCTTTACCTACTCAGCCTACTGTATAATATTGGAACACGTTCTCTTTAGTTTCCAGATCGCTTGAACGCGTTCCCCTTAATATATATGGAACGCATTATTAGCGTTCCACTTTGCGTTCCCTGACTTCCTTTAGCGTTCCTTTTATACCCGGGTTTTATAGTGCTCCACTTTGCCGTTCCTAGAACGCGTTCACTGTTGCTACATACTTGTACCTGTACAATCCCAAGTTAATTATAGAAAGATGTGCAATTACTGTGCTACTGCGATGTACAGGCTTTGCTTTTACATTTTGCTGTTTTCACGGTAAGTGTCAAATTCTTGAGCTGGTATTTCTGTTCTGGTTAGACTTGTGCACTTGTACCGGTACAAAGTTAAGTTAATCATAGCCAATCAGATACCTGACGTTGTTATGCGCACGTGAAAAGACCATGCGACATTGCAGAAATGAAACTGAAAATTTATGGTTATGATGCCTCTGTGGGGGTCGATTTCCTACAGCATTTGTCTTTGTTTGCTCCCAAGCGTATAAGATCATGCTGTTGTTTTCCTCGCGAACATGTAACATAATACTACATGTATTGTTGTTTTTTCCCGAAACCCATGTAATATGATACTTTTGTTTTTCATGTGATAATTTATCCCAACCTTATTACATAAGCTATTTTTTGCGTTCAGTTTAAATATTGCCTATTTTCACTCCTGTGCATTTATTCTCTTCTTATAGCCCTGTCGCGATCCATGCAAATGGCAAAAGAAGGATAAAATATAATTAATTTGGATAAACAACAGGAATTTTATCACATACTTGCATGGGATGGTATCAAAACACACCATTTTGAATGCGCGTCGGTTAAAAAAATAACTCCCGCACGCCTTGCGTGCCTATGTTTTATCCCCTGCTGTCATTACATTCACCTTTTAAAATAATGTTTCGTTTAGTCTACAAGCAAGCCGCCTTGACTAAAAAACACCCGCTGTTACTCATTACAATTAGTTCAGCATTTTCCCAATTGATCATTCTATTACTAAGTTAAGGCTGTCATTCTGTCATCATCATTGCCGCCATCAGTTTGGTGGACTGGAAAAGAAAAGAAAAGAAAAATTACCCAGGAATACACATTACTCAGTTCACGTGTGGTTATAATTATCTCATATCCCACAAATACAATACCTGATTTTTTTAATTATAAATGTAACCAACTGAATAATCGTTTTATCACATGATGTATGAAAAAGGCGACAAAACTAACAACCTTGATCCCAGGCTCTGTCTCTTTTCCTCTCTTGTCGTCAAAAAGAGACAGAGCCTGGGATCGAGGCTGCAAACCTAAGTGGCGTGGTGTTTATTTAGCAAGTTATTAATTGAAAGGAAGTGTATAAAAGTGAGCGATACATAATGTATATGAGATAGTCCTCGCACAATTTCCTGAAACTTTAGCAACTTGTTGAAAATCAGAAGAAAGTAATATTTCTATTGTAAATAAATTAAACTGACGTTTGAGGTCGCAGCTGCTGTCGCTCAGAATATCGGCAAAATAATACTAACAACCATGAAGTTTCATCGCTACTTTCGGGGTATCGTATTACTTGTGGAACTTTACGGTATCAGAAGATCAGAGGAATAATATCGCCTTTAAAATGGTCCTCTCTTTTCACAAGGATAATATTCTGGGGAGCTGTATACTGACCAGATGCAGGGGGGAGAGGGGAGCTGTATACTGAATTGCATTTGGAGACAAACTCTTGAGTACTTAAACTACATGCACCGTTCTGCAGACACTTGTGGATTGTACGTAAAATAGCTATCGGATTGTTGTGTCCACGAATTCAAATACGTCTTGTCATGTTTTAAGGCCTGGTCAAACGGCGCATGAGAGTCGATGATAGTTGAAACTCGCACTACCGTTTGACCACCGACTATCATGCACTCTCATCGACTCTCGTGCGCTCTCGTCGAATTTGAACCTGCTCAAATTTTTCATGAGAGTCGATGAGAGTTTTTCCGTTTGACCCGCACGCGGCGCACGATAGTTCATGATAGTTGATGATAGCTACGTGAGTTCTGAAACTATCATCGACTATCATGCGCCGCTTGACCAAGGCTTTACAGCGAGAATGTCATTAACTAAGCTTCTCTTGTGTCACTTTTGTGTTTTCGTAGATATGAGAAGAGCATAATATCTGCGTTTATATCAGTTTAATGAGGGAAAGGATAGACTGATACAAGGGGTTAGTTAGTTATCGTTTACCAAATCTCCCGCCCGTAGGAAATTTTTCATACTTACTAAACATGGCAGCAGCAATAGGTACCACGGGCATTCTCTGTGGCGGGGCATATATCCGAATGGACATATCTCGCCTACGGGAGTGCATATCTAAACAGGGGGCTGGCACTAAAAACAAAAGGAAACGATTGTTCGCTTGTTAGCCTGGAAATTTATACCTCATTCAAGTGATTGAAAAAGTAAAGCGTTCTCTAAAATCTAATTTTTATTATATGAGGAGCTGTGGGAGATGAGGCCAACGGTTCAACGTCACATTCCAATAACGTGATAAACTGAACTGAGAAAAGGTGAGCACAGCCAGACCCTAGTCGGTGTCCCTGCTGGGATTCGAATCTGAGACTCCCTGCTCTGCAGTTTGGCGCCCTACCAACTGAGCTAATCAGATAGCCGTAAAATATAGTTGTAGGCTACTCGCTAGGATTCTAAAGTCTTTCGGACGGGATAATTACGTTTATCAAAGTAAATCCGATGATCCACGTGTGATTTGCGAGCCTTAATCAGTGTAATTTGACATTCCGCATTTGTTTTATTTTTAAATCAATATACCCTACCGTGCATCTATATTTTTGCAATTGATTTTAGTTTTCATGTCCGCAACTCAGTTTTTAAAAAAATCTCCCAACGTACGGTCGTCCGTAATTCAATTCGATGTACAGGAACACTCACCACGCTTGGCATCAACATGCATGGGGTTCCCTGGGCGTGCACCTTGCACAGCAATGGTCCCCAACATAATCAACAGCAGGCACAAATGAAACTTGGCATCCATAACTTGGAACTGCAACAGAAAAACAAACAGTCGGCATGCTTATGTTACCTTTACACTGGAACTCACTCTAGCTGAACGTATTGCTGTATACGCTGATCGAGCCACCAATTTTCAAACTTCTGCAGTGGGACAAGCAGCCATGCGGGGTATGAATGAATACCCCTATACTACCTATACCGTCCGGCGACAAGCTACAACAACGTGTACCCTGAGCTCAAGCAAGAAAGAAAGAAAGTAACAATATGCCAGCACAAAAGACGTTTACAGCTTCAAAATTGGAAACATTTTACGATGATCCGTATTTTTTGGGCGCTATCAGCTTGTAGTCAGTCTTCAAAATTTTACTGATGCTAGGATAGTAAATAGCTGAGAACATTTACTTTCGTCAATTTAGAACTTGAATCTTTTGTCGAAAAAGGAAAACTGGCTTTCTCCAAGCTAAGAAAACAAATCGATTGACTCTTTAGCCTTAATTGCGACGAAGCACTTAAAAAAGCGTCCAAATTTGCAATAAAACTATTGTTTTGTACATTGCTATATATTCCTACCTTTTTCTTGGAACTTGTGACGGATCAGGTTACGACCGGGCCCTGAATGATACTGTTCTCAAGTAAAATATACTCTATAGATATCTGTGACAATATTATTTCCTGCTCTTTTCTTTAGAAAGTGGAATATAACTTTTAATCTCCATGTGTTTAATGGTATCTCCGCGTGCTGATTCTCGATCTTCAATACATCAAGTTATTTGGTTCTCGCATACCTGGTCCATTACTCACGTGTCGGAGTTACCGACAGCTGTTGTGAAATAAACACTGGTACCCTTGTTAATAATTGAAATGCTATTAATGTTATTAATATTTATTCTTTCTCTGATACGTTTCCGTCGTTAGAATGTTACTGAAAGCACGCAATGTACTGAACGCTTTTAGTCTTGAAGTTGAACAAGCATTTGAGCGAAAAATGTAAGACCAAAACTGCCTGGTTTTCATTTGACGTTATCAAAATTTTAAAACCAAAACTACTTTCCACATTCGACATTTTAATTTAATTTATTCTAGTGACAATAGTCTTCATGGGAATTTTTATGTCGAGCAGATCTTCGTTTTAGAGATAAACCGTTTTCAAATTTGTTTATTTGGTCGAGCAATCTTCTTCTAAGTCCAGATGTAATAAATTAAGCCTAGATAGCTGATAAAGGGATTGGACAAGTAAGATGTAAAACTCATTTGGATCACCTGTTGTCAGATGAAAAGAAACGCTCATGGTTAGGGGAGGGTTACACGTGCACGAGGCGGATTTTTCATTATGTTCAGACTGATTAAAATATTTTTTCCTGCTCTTTTCTTTAGCTTTTTTTTAGAAAAGCAAGATAAATCTTTTAATCTCCATTTGTTGATTTTTTGTTCATATTATAAAACATATCTTAAATCAGCTGATCGAAGCTGAAGAACAGTGTAAACTCCGGCCCACTTGCCGAATGGAATACCTGTCGTGAAACATAACTGTTCAGGGGGGGATAGCTACTTCCCATACATTCTCTTAAATCAAATCCAAACCATCCTCTCACAACTTGCAAAGCAATCATGCATCACAACTTTAGCCAGCGGATTCATCATCTGCACGTGCGTAGAAGTTGTGTAAAGCCAGAAGAAAAGCTAGAAAAACATGGCGGCTGTCGAGGCGATGGAAGTGCGTACTGATGTATAAATGATTATTGTATTTTTAAGCGATGACGTATATTACGTCATCGCTTAATGTTAGCAGGCGATTATCGATTTTTGGACCGGCGATGGATTACTATTGAACCGAAAAGCACTGGAAGCGAGCTAAGGTCACGTGACGTTTTGGTTGATTTTTCTTTGCGATCCGCCATCTTGGTTTCTTGGAGGTTTATTAGCCTGCGAGCAGGCTATCATTCTCGCGATGAGCGCGGAGCGCGATCGTGATCCTTAGTATTGCGTGATGTTTGAGCGCGGAGCGCGAGGGAGTGGGACGAGAAATGAGAGCCTGCACGCGAGGCCCGGTTTCTCGAATGTCCTGCGTTCGTCCACGAACGCAGCATTCTGATTGGTCCAAAATGACAGATCCAATTATTGTGACAAAAACCAGGGCAACCAAGGGCAACGGAGAAAATAGTCGGTTCAATTATTGTTTTGTTCAAGAGTGTTTCGCAAGCTTTTGATCAATTCTGAACCTGCGTTTATACAGCTCAAGAGCAGTCAATTGTCTTATTGAAGGGAGATATGTTTTCTGGTTACGGGCAAAGCTGAACTGACCTGAACTGTTCTCACTCGAAGAAAGGCAATCAAACACCAGTGTTAGATAACATTATTTGACCATTGAAGCTCATTGACCCTGAAGCAAGTTAAGAACTTTACTTTTCGCCGGTTTGTAACTTGTGCCTTCGCCGCTCCCGGAGGGCGCCGTGAACCCAAGCGAGATCGAGAGCTTGCTCGCAGGCTAGAAGATCACTGGTCATCACTCGCATTCTATGTTTAGCCTATGTTCTGCGATCGTGCATGCATTCCACATATGTTTATTTTACCTAACTGAAAACATTTCACGGACGTTTGTTTACAAAATATGGCAAGCGCTTTACTTTCAAGTGAACTATGGAAACCCTATTCCTCCGTAGTTCTTGACGGTTCAGGCGCTTGTAATTGGAAATAAAGCATTATTATTTTGTCCTCCCGCTCTGTTTGTTCGTGACACTTTCCTGTTGGAAAGCATTTGATCCTGTTGATCTGATGTTGCATTCGGCTCTTGTTTCGCTCAGTAATACTCCCATAATAATACCACCTTCGCTATATCACAGCTAGTTTTCTTTCCGCGCTACCCTACGAGCAGGCTATCTTGTACCTTCACTGCTCGCGCAAAACCCAAACAAGAGAGCATTGCTATTGCTACGCCGTCTATGAAAATATCTGGTCCGAAAATAATTCCATGTGTAATGTTTGTTTACATTTTCCTCCAATTCTATTGGTTGGTTATTTGACAAATTAAGCGTAATGAGTTGTCACCAAGTTGACACCTCGCTAGGGGCGGCATTCAAGAAACCGGCTCTCGCGTGCAGGCTCTCATTTCCTCGTCCACTCCCTCGCGCTCCGCGCTCGAACGTCACGCAATACTAAGGATCACGATCGCGCTCCGCGCTCATCGCGAGAATGAGAGCCTGCTCGCAGGCTAGAGGTTTATCGGCAAAGTACCTCCAGAGCCGGACTCAGCCAGTAATCAAAAGTGACTGTGGTACTTTATCACGTATCGGATATATTTGTGCTAACTTACAAACACATATAAGCTTTACACTCGTGCACACATACCGTCAGTATCGACACAAGCTTACACGCATACGCGATAGGGGACAAGAGACAAGTTACCGAGTTACGGAAAGCAGTTGCTTGAAAAGATTGAAAAGGTAAGTGCGTTCATATAGATCATTGTGTCTTTAATGCAATATAGAGCCGCAGTGGGGTTACATAAAAAATATTAAAGCCAAAGAATACTCGAATCGCGTGAGAGGGAAATTCTGGTCTATGTTATTGTTGTTTATGCTTTATATGGAAGCTGATGGAAGCGATATAAGCTTATCTTCCAACGTTGAAAATAGTATTATTATTATGTTCACTCAAATATTGTTGTATCGTTTTTACATTCCCTTGCTGATTCGACTTGCTAATGATGTGGAAATGAATCCTGGCCCTTTCTATCATCAAGGTGATATTTCACGGTTTGGAAGAAATGCTGGTAAACAGTGCGTGGCGATGTGCTCAACTACAGTTGTTTATAATTGTAAAACCAATGTATCTACTTAGTGTAGAGATAACCTAAATGAAATACTGATGCTCAGTAATGAACTTTATTCTCATATTAGTAATTTAGCAGGAAAATACTTTTTATTGCTGTCTGAGATTCCTTAATTCTGCTTTGTCAATCAATGATGAAAACTTTTCCATTAATTGCAGTGGTAGCTTTAGTGGGGACTTACATATGTCTGATATTAGAGACTGTTTTCTACCATTGCAACATGTGCTTAATATGTTAATAAAAGACTATAATGCCTTTCTGTTTACTATTGAAAGCAACACAATTGCCATTATCTTTGACAATAAAGTTCATTACAGAATTTTTGATTCTCATTCACAAGATATGTATGGAAATCTCACTGTAAATGGAAGAGCCATTCTGTTGGAATTGAACAGTATAGAGGAAATAGTGCAATATCTTCAAAACATTTATAGTGAAAAGAGTGTCCTCCCATTTGAACTGTTGGGTATTAAAGTTAGCAATTTATGAGGTAATCAGAATTCGAGATACACAAGGGATTTTTTAACGACCTTACCAAAATGTAAGTAGTACAAAATACTTAACCAATTCACACAGTAAGAAAAAGCAGCGTGCCAAGCCTTCTATTTTAACTTTTTTTTTCTTTTTTTATACATCAAGGCAGTCAACTACCCATACTACACAGCCTGTATACAGTTCCATAAATTGATGATATCAACTTAAGATGATCATGGTGATGAAGATAAAAGTGCCTGCTGTATAATCTTCACTAATTTCAAGTACTTGAAGACTGCCTTGCTGTGACAGCATTCAAGAGATCACCTGATGCAAACAATCTTGAATTGAAAAGGAAGGGAATTTGCACAAAGAAAACTGCCAAGAAGGCTGCCTTGAAACAATCAAAGCATATTCAGAACTGGACCCAACCTTCATTACAAACCATTACATTTGTAGATGTATATGAAGGAAGCATTCTTGCTGTTGTTGTTCTGACAGTCTCGCAAAGTTCGGCACTTGGCTTTATATTTTTTTGCATGACAGTGCTACTGACATAGAAAACAGTACATCAGAACATCTGTAATACAGCTATCCAGACAGTTGGACTGGTCTGGAATGACAGCTTACAATCGTGCAGTTTCATACAGGCTGGACATCGATCTTTGCAAATGTTACAGAATTACTGTATTGTAACCTAGCAGAGAACTGGATACATGTGCCACAAACTTGTGTGCATGTATTCCACACAACAACTTTTCTCCAAAATATCAATATCTTGTGATCTACTGCTAGCCTGAGGTATAAATATTTATTATATTTGCTTTACAACAAACTTGTTTGCAGGCTGCTCATTTTTGAGTACAACAGCTGTTGAATGTACAGTAGAACCCCTGATTACAACCACCTTGTTAATATGACCCCTTTATTAATACGGACCACCTCGTTATTACGGTCACTTTTGCCTGAATAACAGCAAAATTAGTATTATTCTTATTTAAGAATCCCTTTAATATGACCACCCACTAATACAACCAGATTTTGGTGCCCATTGGTGGTCAGATTAACGAGTTTACACTGCACCGTGTACTGTACATTGTATGTAAATGCATCATCTGTAGGGTGACGTTCTATGACTGTCGCGGGGTTAGAGGATAGGAGAGTTACACACTCCTGTAAACATATCTGATCAACGACATACATGTACCCCTTGGCTTCAGTTGTTCAACCTCTTCACAATTTCTGACGCCATCTCCACCGAACGCCTAAAATTACATTTTCATCGCATTTGAATCCCTTTAATGTCAAATTTCTTGTCGTTTTCTTTTTTTCCCTGTAATCATTATCTACAAATATTCAGGATATCTCTAAGCCACAGCTACTCCAAAATTACTCAAAACCCTCAAATCTACCTAAAAACAACAAGGGCCATTAATTTATATTTAACAACCCCTGGCAAGCATGCATAGATTTTCACTAAAGAAAGGAAACACCTGCTTGCTATACAGTTATTTCGAGAAAGGTTGTCGGAAAAAAGCGCACGCGACAATCCCGAAAGGTATTGTGGGTAGTTTTAAGTTCACGGCTCCTTGACTTCAGCATTTCAGGGAAATCTGAGAAAATGGCACGAGACGCCGTGGACGTATGTTTGCGAGTGCTAAAAAAGCAACAAAAGTAGGTTCGACAGCTACAGTGTCAGAAACGTACCTTGCTGATCATATCCCAGATTACCTTTCGGGATTGTCGCGTGCGCTTTTTCCGACAACCTTTCTCGAAACAGCTGTATGTTTACTGTAATTTTTGTCTTATTTGTATCCCACTCCACCCCTATACCCCACCCCCGCAAAAAAAGGCTAAGATGGCGCCAAAAACCGTAGCCGTAAAAGGTCGATTTGCCAGACTTCTCAACATGTTAGAAATGGAAATCTGGAGTGGTTTACAAAAACACTGAAACAAACTAGCGGATCTCTGTTGGATCCTGGAGACTCGCAAAACACATTGGCGCTAATTTGAGCCATTTTCCCGTGGGAATCAGTTACTGACAGATTTCTTTTTTTTAATTCGAAAATTGAAAACAAATATTTCCATGAGATTGACTGGGACTTCAGCCATTACAAGCGATCGCTAAATTCCCTCTCCCTCCCCTGTCTTTCCTCTTTGTTCAGACCCCGCTCCCACTCCCAACACTTTCACTTGCCCCAATTGCGACTGACAAATTCAGTAGCACTCTAGCTACAATAGTTATTTAACATCATCGCTTCTGCACGCGTTGCGTGCCTATGTTTTCACTTTGTGATCCTTTAAACTGCATAAACTTCTTCCTCACGTTTTTCGTTTTCAAGATGTAACCATGACGGCGACGGCAACGAGAACGTCACAAAACAATAGGTTTAATTAGTAGTACAATATTCTGCACATGTGTTTTGCATATTTCTTTGCCGTCCCATGCAAAACAAAACGCACGTGCGTTTTTCATTTACTTTTTTTTGCCTTCCTATGCAAAACAAAAAAACAAATGTCCAAATTCAAGGTATTATGGAGAACGTGAACACGCGATGGTTAATTTTCCTGTCTCTATCTCGACTTGAACTCATGAATCAGCTCCTGGAAAGTTCAGCCACATTGGACAAATTGAACGTGCTGGAATAGTCGCGAAATAATCTATAAGAACGTTAATTCATTTTTTAAGGAATTTCGCGCGCAAAAAGAAGCACACCGCTGACGAAAACGAAATTGATCGCTTTGCAAGTTGTGAGAGCACGGTTTCTCCGTCCCAGGCCCTGTCTCTATCCCCACCCCCACCCTCCCCCCCCCCCTCCCCCCCCCCCCTCTCCCCTGGTACAGTTTAGTGAGGATTTTGCTTGTTTGGAAGTCGTTAAATTTCATTAATTTATGGTACCTGTGTGAAACGTTGTTTCGAATAGTTGGGGGATTTTAAAGTAATGACCATATTTTTTCCAATTTTATGTTATTTAGTTCTTCCGCAACATTTATAGATTGAATAAAAATGCATTCCTTTTGAGTAACTGAAAATGGATCGAGCTGCAGTTGAATAATAAAGACTGAAGCAGGCTCACACGCCAGGCTCACACGCCAGGCTCACACGCCAGCCTCACACGCCAGCCTCACACGCCAGGCTCACACGCGAAATCGTCATACAGTCAACTCTCGCCTTGCGGACTCCCCGTTATTACGGACACCCGCTATTACGGACAAAATTCAACCCTCCACCCGGCAAAAGTTATAGAAGTTTGACTGAAAATGACTCCCGCTATTGCTGACTCTCACTTTACGGACTCCAAACTACAGTTACGTCGCGTGTCCGCTATAAAGAGAGTTGACTGTATCTCTCTGAAAATTGATTGACTCAGAGTTGATCAATGGCCATCTGGAAACTACAACCAGTAGAGCTGGGATTTGTAGATGTGACTTCACACAACATTGTATTTGTCCAATGCGTTGCTTCCAAGCAGGCAATCAGGTGATTGAACATGTTCGGGGAATAGACGCGCAAAACGTTAGTCCGTGTGAGAGAAAAAAATAGACTGTTTTGCAGTCTGTCGTAGAAGAATCCGAAGACTTTCCCGAGTTTTATCATCCAATCATAAAACAGCGTGAGCACTCCGAAATTTCTCACGTCAGATTTAGCGTACTAATACGTAGAGTTCTTTTCTTGTCTCGCTGAATTTTAAAGTTATGCACATCTATTCGACGTTGTTGTCGAAGGGTGAAATCCCATTTGCAATGATAAAAGGGTGGAGACAAAAAACATATTTGTGATGACTCAGCCTTTATTTATCCCCTTACATTACATTGTTTCGTTTAGGTTACAAGCAAGCCGCCTTGACTTAAAAATACCCGCAGTTACTCATTACAATTAGTTCAGCATTTTCCCAATTGATCATTCTATTACTAAGTTAAGGCTGCCATTCTGTCATCATCATTGCCGCCATCAGTTTGGTGGACTGGAAAAGAAAAGAAAAGAAAGAAAAATTACCCAGGAATACACATTACTCAGTTCACGTGTGGTTATAATTATCTTATATCCCACAAATACAGGCGAGCTTAGTTCAGTGTTAATTCCTGATTTTTTTAATTATAAACGTAACCAACTGAATAATCGTTTTATCACATGATGTATGAAAAAGGCGACAAAACTAACAACCTCGATCCCAGGCTCTGTCTCTTTTCCTCTCTTGGCGTCAAAAAGAGACAGAGCCTGGGATCGAGGCTGCAAACCTAAGTGGCGTGGTGTTTATTTAGCAAGTTATTAAATTGAAAGGAAGTGTATAAAAGTGAGCGATACATAATGTATCTGAGATAATCCTCGCACAATTTCCTGAAACTTTAGCAACTTGTTGAAAATTTCACAATCAGAAGAAAGTGATATTTCTATTGTGATAAATAAATTATACTGACGTTTGAGGTCGCAGCTGCTGTCGCTCAGAATATCGGCAAAATAATACCAACAACTATGAAGCTACTTTCGGGGTATCGTATTACTTGTGGAACGTTACGGTATCAGAAGATCAGAGGAATAATATCGCCTTTAAAATGGTCCTCTCTTTTCACAAGGATAATATTCTGGGAAGCTGTATACTGACCAGAAGGGAGGGGAGGGGGAGCTGTATACTGACTTACATTTGGAGACAGACTCTTGCAATTGAGTACTTAAACTACACGCACCGTTCTACAGACAGTCCTTTGTGGATTGTACGTAAAATAGTTATCGAATTGTTGCGCAGCGAGAATGTCATTAACTAAGCTTCTCTTGTGTCACTTTTGTGTTTTCGTAGATATGAGAAGAGCATAATATCTGCGGATATATCAGTTTAATGAGGGATAGGATAGAGATACAGGGTTAGTTAGTTATCGTTTATCAAATCTCCCGTCCGTAGGAATTTTCCAACTTACGTAGGGCAGCAACAATGGGTACCAATACCATAACATTTTTTCTGGCAGGGAAACCAATGTCCGCCGATTGGACATAAGTCGCCTGAGGGAATACATATCCCGCCAGCTAATCCACATTCGGTTGGCACTAAAACAAAAAAATAGGAAACGATTGTTCGCTTGTTAGCCTGAAAATTTATACCTCATTCAAAACCTGAGATATATTTGATTTAAGTGATTGATTAATTTTATTATATGAGGAGCTGTGGGAGATAAGGCCAACGGTTCAACGTCACTTTCCAATAACACGAAAAACTGAACTGAGAAAAGGTGAGCACAGCCAGCATGATCTTACCAGGCTATTGTAAGACCCTAGTCGGTGTCCCTGCTGGGATTCGAATCTGCGACTTCCTGCTCTGCAGTTTGGCGCCCTACCAACTGAGCTAATCAGATAGCCGTAAAATATAGTTGTAGGCTAGGATTCTAAAGTCTTTTGGACAGGATAATTACCTTTATCAAAGTAAATCCGATGATCCACTCGTGATTTGCGAGCCTTCATCAGTGTAATTTGACATTCCGCATTTGTTTTATTTTTAAATCAATATACCCTACCGTGCATCTATATTTTTGCAATTGATTTTAGTTTTCATGTCCGCAACTCAGTTTTAATAAAATCTTACAACGTTCGGTCGTCCGTAATTCAATTCGATGTACAGGAACACTCACCACGCTTGGCATCAACATGCATGGGGTTCCCTGGGCGTGCACCTTGCACGGTAATGGTCCCCAACATAATCAACAGCAGGCACAAATGAAACTTGGCATCCATAACTTGGAACTGCAACAGAAAAACAAACAGTCGGCATGCTTATGTTACCTTTACACTGAAACTCACTCTAGCTGAACGTATTGCTGTATACGCTGATCGAGCCACCAATTTTCAAACTTCTGCAGTGGGACAAGCAGCCATGCGGGGTATGAATGAATACCCCTATACTACCTATACCGTCCGGCGACAAGCTACAACAACGTGTACCCTGAGCTCACGCACGCAAGAAAGAAAGAAAGTAATAATATGCCAGCACAAAAGACGTTTACAGCTTCAAAATTGGAAAAATTTTACGATGATCCGTATTTTTGGGCGCTATCAGCTTGTAGTCAGTCTTCACAATTTTACTGATGCCAGGATACCATAGGATAGTAAATAGCTGAAAACATTTACTTTCGTCAATTTAGAACTTGAATCTTTTGTCGAAAAAGGAAAACTGGCTTTCTCCAACCTAAGAAAACACATCGATTGACTCTTTAGCCTCAATTGCGACGAAGCACTTACACAAAGCGTCCAACTTTGCAATAAAACTATTCTTTTGTGTATTGCTTTGTATTCCTACCTTTTTCTTGGAACTTGTGACGGATCAGGTTACGACGGCAAAATACTTCTTCAAGTACTGACTAGAATGGCGAGAGTTGCTCTGATTTATACCCTATGAGCCTCGTCAAATTTATTCTCTTGCGTGCGGTGGTAGTCTTTCGCAATATACATGACTACAGGCAAGTTAAAAACATTCTTAACTGTTGATGTAGTTACACTGACTACCAAACCATTACTGACTGGCGTGGCCAGTTTTATTGTTTCATCTCGCCCTAGTTAATACATTAAAATTATATCTAAAATCGCCTTCTTTTTTTACCAAGTTTATGCTATTTGTCTCTCCGGCAACGTTTATAAATTTGGGAGAAATGCATTCTTTCGGAGTAACTGAAAATGGCGAGAGATCATGTTTAAGGCTGGAACACTTGTATAATTGTCTTTGGATGATGGGGAAATGTTTGGAATTATGATAAAAATAATACCTATTTCTAATTGTTTTGACTACCATTCTTTTAATATATTTCTGGCGCCAATGTCTTGAAGAATATGTTTCGAAAACGGTGAAAATAGAAAACCCGTTTCCAGCATGCGAAAACGCAAGGAATGTATGTTCAATAAAGGAGGGTGAATTTTGTTGTTTCGAATGCGCGAAATTTCTGTTATTTGGTTCTCGCATTCCTCCGGGGTAACTAGTACTAAATATCGTGAGAGTTTTTGTGGAATTAGGGACTGGACACATAATCAGCATATTAAAAAATACCTTTTTGTTCATGTTGTTGATATGGTAAAATACTTTGACTACAAAAGCTTGGTCTTGAAAAATTGAAAGCGGACAGTTTCAAGATTTTAGTGTTAAACTCATTTTGAACTCAGTCTTATTAAGGAAATTGTGAGGTTTAAACACTTCGCCAATTTATGTTACGTGATGTGAAACATTATAAAATCGTTATTGACCGCGTAACGAAAACAATTCAATTGTCAAATTCAATAATTTATTATTCGTACCACATTTCGGTTCCGACTTTCTTTACAGCTTTTATCAATTGAGCGCTGTTTTTAAAATGTTTTGGACATTGACATATAAATTATTTTAGCGTGGAAACTATTTTTAATATCTCGAATAGTTATGAGCACATGTTATTGTTTTATTTGATTTTAAAATAACATTTCGATCTCTTTTCTTTATATTTCATGTTACTAATATCCAGCCTTAATTATTTTTCGTGATAACATATTTATTGCAATAGTTTTCATTTGACGTTATCAATTCTAAACTTCTGAACGATACTAAACGAATCTGTTCTCAAGTTAATATACTCTAGATATCACTGACAATATTATTTCCTGCTCTTTTCTTTAGAAAGTGGAATATATCTTTTAATCTCCATTTGTTTAATTGTATCTCCGCTCACCTTCCCGCCAGAAAAATATAAAAAAATATAAAATAAACAAGTATTAACGGATGATACGAAAATTGTACTGACATGCAGCGTTTACAATCATGATACCTCTAGTGTAAGTTAGGTGTTCGCGAAAGGTTCCCACTCAATTCAGCAGAATCTTGCAGTTGCCTTTCACTCACAAACCAGAAAAAAACGGCATTCAAATAATAACAAAATAAAATTGACTTTTTGTTTAACGTGGGTAACACTAAACAGTCTTTCGACTGACAAACCTGTGGCCCTCGGATCCCAGATCGAATTGTTGGTTTTTGAGGAGGGAGGAAAACCGAAGAGCCCGGAGAAAAACCCTCGAAGCAAGGACGAGAACCAACAACAAACTCAACCCACATATGACAGCGGGTCCAGGATTCGAACCCTGGCCACATTGGTGAGAAGCGAGCGCTCTCACCACTGTCCCATCCCTGCTCCACGAAAGTTCCAGCTGCGAACAAGAGGAACCCTTGTTAATAATTGAAATGCGTGGCCTCTTTATTTTAATGTTATTAATATTTATTCTTTTTTTGATACGTTTCCGTTGTTAGAATGTTACTGAAAGCACGCAACGTACTGAACGTTTTAGTCTTGAAGCTGAACAAGCATTTGAGCGAAAACTGTGAGACCAAAACTGCCTGGTTTTCATTTGACGTTATCAAAATTTTAAAACCAAAACAACTTTCGACATTCAGCTGCCATCAAGTTTAATTTAATTTATTCTTGACAATAGTCTTCATGGGAATTTCCATGTCGAGCAGATCTTCGTTTTAGAAATAAAGCGTTTTCGTTTTCTTCTAAGTCCAGATATAATAAATGAAGCCTAGATAGCGGATAAAGGGATTGGACAAGTCAAATGTAAAATTAATTTAGATCACCTGTTGTCAGATGAAAAGAACCGCACGTGCACGCCGTGCCATGGTTAGCCGGGGAGGGTTACACGTTCACATAGCGGATTTTTCATTATGTTCAGACTGATTAAAATATTTGTCCTGCTCTTTTCTTTAGAAAAGCAGAATATAACTTTTATTCTCCATTTGTTCATATTATGAAACATGTATCTTTTAAGATACATGTAATCATACATAAAATCAGCTGATCGAAGCTGAAGAACAGTGTAAAACCCGAATACCTGTCGTAAAACTTAGAGAGTATAGGTTAGTTTTACTTGTTTGGAAGTCGTTAAATTTTATTAATTTATGCTACCTGTACGAAACGTTGTTTCAAATAGTTGGAGGATTTTAAAATAATGACCATCAGGCCCGTAGGGAGGGGGGTGCGATGGGTGCGTCCGCACCCCCCACGGGCTGTGGAGGTCCACCTATAGTCCGACGGTTCAAAAGAAAGTGAAATAGTAGTGAAATAGTAGTGCTTCTGCTCTAATTCGATAACTGGACAGGTGTAGTTTGAAAATGAAGTCTGAATCAAACAATCGCAGCTTTGAACGTGTTTACATATCGTCTTCATCAACAAAGACAACATCAAGCGAGTTAACCAAGTCACACTTGAACCATCCAAATATTCACTCCTTTGGCTTAAAAACGTCTTTAATCGAAGGTTCGTCCGCAATATGTATTTGTAGTATTCTTTCATCGCACCCCCCCCCCCCCCCCCCTCCCCCATTCAAAATCCTGTCTACGGGCCTGATCTTTTTGACCAAGTTTATGATATTTAGTTCTTCCGCAACATTTATAGATTGAATAAAAATGCATTCCTTTTGAGTAACTGAAAATGGGTCGAGCTGCAGTTGAATAATAAAGACTGAAACCCTCGTATAATTGTCTTAAGATGACGTGTCAGTGTTTGGGAATATAAGAGTAATAATGCATGTTAAATAAAAACATATCAATATTCGTAATTGTTTTGTCTAACCAAAGTTTTTATTTGTTTTGATACATTCATGGCGCCAATGTCTAGAGTAGCTACTTTCGGTTCGTTAATAACTCCCTTAACAACTTTTCTCAAAGCACTGTTTTCAAAAGGTTTTCCACATTTACATGTAAATTATGTTAGCGTGGAAACTATTTTTAACTTTAGTAGTTATGAGCACAAGTTATTGATTAATTTATTAATTTTAATTTTCAACAATGCGCACAAAGTGCCTTTGAAAATAATGTTTCGATATCTTTTTATTTCATGTAACGAAAGATACTTTTACGTTTCATTCTAAAACCTAAACTACTGTTCGAAACAAGTCCTCGTTTTCAGAAGAAAAAAAAAACATTTTAATAGCTGATAACTTGGTTGTGGAAGCCAGGTTAGATACATTTGAGCCTCTCTATGGGTACCTACAGACTTCGATTTCGTCGCGCGGTCTTAACAAATCGTTGATTTTTTTTAACAAAAACGTTGCTTTTATGTCGGGAATTTTTAATATACTAAACTTTGCTTTTGAGCGCGCATACTGGGAGGGTTCACGTGCAGGAATTATTCTCAGTGATGTTGGTTAAAATAATATTAATTATAACTTGCTGGTTTTTATTCAGCGATATATAATGTTCAATCCGTCTGTTTAATGGTATCTCCGTTTCTCCTTTCGCCAGAAAGAAATAAAGGAAAAAAGTATTATTGTTTAATGATGCATGATACAAGTTGACAATCATGAAAAGTTAGGTGTTCGCAAAATTCCTACTCAATTCAGGAGCATCATTTACTTGCCTTTGACTAACAAAGTCACAGAAAAAGATTGTTCGATTATAACTACTAGCTACATAGAAAATCTATATTCCGAGTCACAGGCAGGGTCCAAGTAAGATCGGAGTCCAAGTGAAATTACCGAACCATTAGTTTTATTATTTATCATTTAACGGACATAGTATATGCACACCCGTAGGCAGAGGGTAATGTCACGATCGTCTACGAGAATATGCAGTTAGGTAGAGATATTAGCGCCTCCGTTAAGCCGCAGAAAATGCGAATCACGCATAACAATCAAACACAAAACAAATAAAACGCGCATCACACATAACAATCAAACACAGAACAAATAGAACGCGCATCACACATAACAACAAACACAGAACAAATGGAACGCGCATCACACATAAAAATCAAACACAGAACAGATAGAACGCACATCACACATAACAATCAAACACAGAACAAATAGAACGCGCATCACACATAACAATCAAACACAGAACAAATAGAACGCGCATCACACATAACAACAAACACAGAACAAATGGAACGCGCATCACACATAAAAATCAAACACAGAACAAATAGAACGCGCATCACACATAACAATCAAACACAGAACAAATAGAACGCGCATCACACATAAAAATCAAACACAGAACAAATAGAACGCGCATCACGCATAACAATCAAACACAGAACAGATAGAACGCGCATCACACATAACAATCAAACACAGAACAAATAGAACGCGCATCACGCATAACAATCAAACACAGAACAAATAGAACGCGCATCAGGCATAACAATCAAACACAGAACAAATAGAACGAGCATCACGCATAACAATCAAACACAGAACAAATAGAACGCGCATCACACATAACAATCAAACACAGAAACAAATAGAACGCGCATCACACATAACAATCAAACACAGAACAAATAGAACGCGCATCACACATAACAATCAAACACAGAACAAATAGAACGCGCATCACACATAACAATCAAACACAGAACAAATAGAACGCGCATCACGCATAACAATTAAACACAGAACAAATAGAACGCGCATCACGCATAACAATCAAACACAGAACAATAGAACGCGCATCACACATAACAATCAAACACAGAACAAATAGAACGCGCATCACGCATAACAATCAAACACAGAACAAATAGAACGCGCATCACACATAACAAATAAACACAGAACAAATAGAACCTGTCCTGTTCGTGTTTGTGATAAATAAAGGACTGCCCGTTTGATTAAAACGTGATATAAAGAAAAGGTGAAAATTTTCGATGCGTTGTCTTGTTTGCCCCCACCGAACATTTCGGAGAAGTTGCAATGAAGACCTGTGGAGAAAAAATTGTGGTTTCAGAGCAACATCTTTGCTGTCGATCAGTGATGAAGACCACCACGTAGAACTTAGCATTCAAACTAAGCTTAGATTAAAGAACATGTGAGCCCGTCGGCCTTCTTACAGCGGGACGGGTATACCACAAAAAAATAGGATTTTGAAGATTTGAAATATTCATAAACAATTCGCGTTTTCTGCAAATCGCAAAATTTGTTTTGCTGAAGTTCCTTGGGTGATGTTTAGATTCAGATGAGAAAATAAAATAAAACTGAAAAGGTTAGGGGCACTTTAAGGCCTCCACAGACTAGGCCAATTGTTATCGATAACTATTTAGTTGTCGATCATAAAAAGTTGTCGATAACAAAAAAGACAGGGAACTGTAGCCAAAACGTATAACACAGGCGCCACGTCGCTAAACAATAGGTTTAATTACCATTACAATAGCTCCAGGTGTAGCCCTGCACGTGCCTCTACAAAACAACAACACATTATTGGCGTAGTTGTCTCACAGATAAGGAAAGACGAGTTGTCGACAACAAAACGGCCGCGTTTGTTATCGACAACTAAAATTAGTTTTCCTTTTGAAAAGGAAAACTGTTTTGTTGTCGATAACTAATATTTTTAAATTTTGTTATCAACAACTCGCTTCGCACACTATTATCATTGTTCCTCAGCAGCGTTTCTTTTCCGTATAAACAAACATGGAGCTTTTTTCCTTCTCCGTAAAGTGTTTTTTTCCTTTTGCCATTCGATGATCCTTCCGCGTATGTCATCTTGCCAACCTGCGATCAATCTGGCGAATTTTTACGCGCTCTCATTTACTCTTCGTGTTTCGCGCGAACTCCGTAAAGAGAATATAAAAAGAGCGCGAAAAATTGGCCTGGGCATGCGCAGGAACGCTAGTTTCCAAACTTTCGCATAAAAATGCAAGTTCTCGATCATTTTGGCCTCTCGGTGTGGTGGAAAAGCTCTATCAAGCACTAATGGTTGTCGTATCCTTTTAGTTATCGAATAATAATAGTTGTCGACAACCATCTCTCTAGTCTGTGGGCCCTTGACATCGCCGAGGTTGTGCATTTGTCGTGAAAAGGAAGATCTCAGCAAACTGGGTACAGGGTTTCGTACGCAATATGGGATCCAGGTTTAGTACGTGGTCGGCGTATTCGGTTCGAAGTTTTGCCTTCCCTTTTCATGGCCTTGACGATTGTGAATTATATGGCTTTGAATGCGGAATGGATATAAGAACTTGACTTCTAAAGGTCTCGAAGAGATCGCAAATCATGGCGAAAAATCGCGTAAAACCTCACAGAAATGAATATGAAAACATATTTGATGATATGGAGTCGAAATCAGACCGAATCACGGACAAGTTTATTTCGGAAACTTTTAAACCATGGAGCTTTTAAACCATAATGAATCTTCGCGTAAAACCTACCAAGAGCCATCTTGGATTTTAAGGACCGGACTGGAATTACGGATATAAGGATTTTTTGGAACATTACTTATAGAACTACATTGAAGTGTGCTCAATTTATTTGGATTTCAATACCAATGGAATCAGGATTAAAGTTATGGAAACCGAGTGGACTTATAAAAAAAAAACATAAAAACTGTCAAACTTAGCTTAAAAGCATACTTACAAAATATTATTATAACATTGTCAATTCATTTCATCCATTTATTTACGAAGTATTTTGCTAAGCAACCAATCCCCTTATCAACAAGGGGCACTTAGCGATAGGTAGCACTAGTTTATTTACAGTAACTATTTATCGGTTGGTAATGGTTGATTGTCGACCAATGAGCGTAGGTTTTAGTATGACAGTTTCCGTCTCGTTTTATTATATCAAGCTCAAAGAACTGATGAAACTTAACTGATTTCATATGATGTGCCGTATCATCGAATAGGACTAACAAACCTACTTACTGAACATCAAGGAACAAGGAAAATATCTTATATGTTAAAGGAGCTACGTCACGGATGTCGCATCTTGAAAAATTGGCCAATTTTTTCAAGTTTGTCAATCTTCTCTATCCTCAACCATCCTTGTTCCTGTTTGGTTTATTATTACCTCTTTGGCATTTTACTACCTTAGTAAACTATTATTTTGAGGCTTTCTTCAATTTGAAGGTGATTTTGCACATCGCAAAAATGACTTAAAATATCGTGACATAGCCCCTTTAAAGTTTATTGATATTACTGGTAAAAAAGGTTGCTTGACTTATACTCGTATTACATCAAGGTCAATAATTTTCTATCCGACGCTATAGTTATATAAAGTAATTAGAGTTTCCATGCAGCCAAATAATAATACAAGAACGAAATATATCCTAAAAAAGATCAAAGCTATATATTTGTTTCGTCTCTTAAGCCAGCTATTCTATAAAATGTATTTTTTAAATTTTAAAATTAAGATACAAATTAACGTTGTCCATTTGGCAGACAGCATTGAAACTGACAGCAAACCACTGATGATTCACTGTATTCAAGTGAATTTCAACGAATTTCTACAAACCACTCATGATCATATGATCACATGATCATATAGTGTTTCAAACGGCCATACAACCAAACCGATTGATTCTACATCAACATATACTGTTTACCTTTTACGTGTAGTCATATATTACATTTCCTAAACAGAAAAATCCCGCGTATAAGAGCCCCTGTTTTTCCAAGGCAGGCTGAAAAGGTTCTTATATATTGAATATCTAGTGAGAAATCAGGCTGTTTAGGTAAATATATCGGGGTAAATACTGCTTGCTGCTGGCCATAAAAGTAATTCAATAGGGGATTATCCCCTCAAATGTATTTTATAAAGTAAAACATTGATCTTCAGGCCAAATTATTAGAATGTGATTATGGACCTCCAAAACACACTTTGGCATAAGCCTGCGCTTTCTGAGTTTTACTAATTTTTCCAAATAGGAACCTGCTTCATTTGTCAGGCTGAAATGATTCTTATATACTTGGGGGTTAATTTGCCAATTTTAGCCTGCAGGTTCTTAATCCACAGTTTCTTATACGCGACTTTTTACTGTAGCTAGTAAAAGAGTCCTAGACGCTAAGTCATCCGATTTCGACAGACAGGGTGAAAGGGTTCACACGGAACCGGCATTTACTCAAAACTGTAATTGATACATGCACGGTTGCTTCAATTTATGGAATGAACACTGTATGATATCTTGCTTAACAGATTATATTTTGCTACACGATGTTTAAAAAAATGGGCAATTTGCGAAAAACATGTCTATATTTGAAACGATGTCAATCGTCCGCCCCCCCCCCCCCCCCACCCCCCACTACACACCTCGTAATGCATTCCTACAGGAGACCATCACCCGATTCCTACCAGTTTTTAAAGAATGCATTACAACATAAAACCAGTCACTTTACTGATCATGTATATTGTTAAGTGTCCCTGGCTTTCTTATGCTCTAGGCATGCTTTTTGCGCATCTTGAATCATGCTAAATATCATGTATAGGGTTCCAGGTTAGTTCACAAAAATAATTTCAGAAGTTATAAATCGATATAAACAGTGATGCACAAAGTTGCCTGTCATATATAAGCTGAACAAAATAGAACATTAAACTATATCTTGCACACTGAATAACCTACGTATGCAAGATAAGTTATATGTACACCTATTTTATATACCATGCATGGAGTCCCTGTTCATTTATCTTAGGTTAAAGATTGTATTAGGGAAACAGTCCTCGAGATTAACAATTCAAGTGCCCTCATCAATGGGCACGTAGCCCCGCAGGTCGCCAACAGGCAGCAAATGGCTTCTTTCTTCATCGTTACTGTTTTCATATTCCCTTGCACTGACATTGCATTCACCATTTCCAGTAACCAAATTACCAATGTCGCGAGCGTTACCAGCAAAAACAAGAAGATGGAAGATAGCACCTACTAGAACAAGCAGAACACACATATTGACAATCATCACAACCCAAACGAACGTGCCTGTGCAGGAGCTATCCAAAGCCGAAAACCTTAAAAGCATAAAAGACATGGACAACACGATCAACACCAAGGGTTCAAAAACATTGTTGTGATCGAACTGGAAATTAGGGAGTTTACTGTAAGGTTGTAAACGTAAGTGAATAATGGCTGAAACCATAAGTATCAGCCAAACCACAAACGTTTGCAACGTGGAGGACGAAGAAATCATAGACAACGCAATGGCGAGAGACAGGCGACGAAATAGCATGAAAATCTCGAAGTAGAGCTGATACTTTGGTTTGTAGGGCAAATAGACCGGTCCAAGCCAAGCATCAAGTTTCTGGCGATCTTCGGGACTCATATTCCTTCTCTTTCGAAAGAAAAGAAACAACAGAGATATGAGAAGCAAGGGAAAACCAATCACATAGAACACTACAGAGACAACACCGAGCGCTGTTAGTGTTTTGTAGGTGTTAGATGTACATTCTATCCAAGGAGAGTTTGGCATGTAAAGAACATCACGGTCATTGTGGCACGGGCGTAGAATGGAGAGAGTTTACTTGACAATGGGAAAGTAGCTGAAGCTAAGACAAAAGAAAGCGCTTTGGCGACATTTGAAATGAACGTTTTCCATGCGTCGTTCGTGTGGACGAACCTTGTTGTAAGTCAGCAAGATTACAAAATACAGACCCACAATTGCCATGCAGACAACTGGCAGAAGAAGAAGAAAAGCAAACTTACCAACAGGAGTGAAAAGTGACGGTAAATCACAGGAAAGAGAGGGAAAATACAGATTCCAGTAGCTGCTCAAGTAGTTTTGAGCTGCCACGACCTTTTGAGGCCAACCATTGGCACTGGATACCATGAAATCCATGGTTTGAATGTAAAACACTGTGATACTGATGAGGGATCGAGCAGCTTTTCCTCGACTGGTCATACACAACACAAAAACCACCAGATTCAATTTAAAACCCAAACGGGTAGAAATTCCAACAACATAAAGATTAACATCAAGAGAAAATGAACCGCTGTAACAGCAAACCATTTGATAGGTCGCAGTTTAAAATAAAAATATGACCAAAGTAAAACGAGAAAAGACACAGCAAAGATAGGAATAAACAAATAATAATAAGTTAGGTCGCCTTTTGTACATTGCAAGCACAGTCCACCAATTTTATAAAATGCGTCCTGACAGCGAGAGCAAAATCTATCTGTGTTTCCCGGATGACAGATACAGGATTGGTTGCATCTTGTGATCAGAGATGACACTGATGGTCTGTAACGAGTAGAGTTTGTGTGTTTTGGTGTTGTGTCGAGGCGGCATGTGCAGGAATCTGATGGATTACATGCGGATGAGACTGGACACTTCACAAGATGGGTGGCATTTTGAGAATCCGGCGATGGCCAGTATCCACTGCGCAACGTCATGACGTTTTGGCGGAGATTGTCTGATTCGGTGAAGACGATTGGAGGACACTTCCCACCATTCATGCATTTCTTGCACAATCCGCTGTGTCCATAAAAGTTAGGATCGCAGACGCAATATCTATACTCGTAAAATGTCGGATCTAAACGAATGCGACCATTATTGAATGCGAGCCGTCCTTCGGGACAAGTAAAGTTGTCTCCTTGAGGTGGTCTAACCATTCTTGAGAAGTCAGGATGGCAAACGTTGGACGATATACTTTTTCCTTTTCGCATCAAAGGATTTCCAGAAATATCCAAATATTGGAGAGATATCAAATTTTGTGTTCCTCCTGGAAGACCACCTGACAAATTATTTGCGGAAACATCAAGATATGCCAGCACTGAGAAATCCACAAGAACATCTGGTATCCGGCCATAAAACCGGTTACCACGTAAATCGCATGTGGACAATGTTCGCAAGTAAAACTCGTTCGGGAGAATAGGACTTTCTATGTCACAAAAACTTACATTCAAAACGGATGGACTTCCAGAAATACGGAAAAGTCCCATAAAACTTGTGAAGTCAATCAACAAATACCTATTTTCAGCTAAAGAAAGGTATGAATCAACAGTTGTACTGCCATTTTTTGGCCATGGCTTTCCTTTGTTAATAGACGAGAATCGGTTCTGGGACAAATCGACCATACAAAGTGTCCTCAAAAGCAGCAAATGGCCTGGAATATCTCCCGTCAGGTGATTGTTGGCGACATTTAGTACTTGCAGATTGCTGTTTTTCGAAAATGTTTCTGGAAACTTACCCGAAATGTTGTTTCCGGGCAATACAAGGTATGATAAATTTGCTGGAAACATTCTTGGCATCTCACCGATTAATTCAACTCCAGATACGAACAAATAGGATAACGAGGGTATCGCGAATAGATCGCTCAGGTGGCCATGCATCATGCCAGGAGTGTTTCGAAGGTCATGATACCAAAGCTTTTCTAATCTGGAAATGCTTCTTGGTATTTGTCCAGTTAGATTGTTTCCTCCAAGACTCAGTGCTCTTAACTCTATCATATTTCCCAAGTCTTCTGGTAAGCGACCAGAGAAGCCTTCGCCGTCCATGGGACTACCTAAGAACCTCTGAAGACTTTTCATGTTTACGATATCTTGAGGAATATTTCCAGCAACTGAAGAGGCACTGAATACGAAGGTCAGCAGTTGGCTCATATTTCCGAACAAAAAGTCGCCAATACGTCCCAACAAGCTTGGGTTACCAGGCATGCACAAGGAAAACAAGTTGCGGATTTTCCAAAGATTTGAAGGAAGAGAGCCATCCAAATTATTGTAAGGCAGCACAATAGTTTTGATGTATGTGTTGTTATGGCAGGTGATGCCATACCAGGAACAGTGAGATGTTGAACTATTCCATCCGCTGCTCTCGTACCATTGCTGTCCATTTGTAGAGGTGTATATGTCGAGTAGAACTTCCCTTTCTTGCTCGGGTGTAAACGATTTATCAAACATGAAAATGGGAAAACTGTTTAACTAGCATCAGACAATTGTGACCCTCATTGTTCAGGAAAAATTGCAAATCTGGAAGAAAACAATTTAGTATTACTTACAATTAGGTTGATAATTAATAGCTAGGCTGAGATCATGTAAGATCACGAAACGGGGCATTGCTGCCTTTGTTTAGAGTTATGCAACATTATTTTGTTGGTGATGTCACAGGAAACAACAATGCCCCTTCAGAGAGAGTCTAGTGTTTACTTTTGTTCTGTTCGTATTCCTTTTCAATTCGTTTCATCACTTGGCAATACTGTACTTGTGATCAGTTACGTAAAATGAATCGAAGCTGAAAAGTCATTGTTGTCTTCGACTTCCGCACATACAGTGTACGTACATGTGATTGGACTTGCACATGCACATTCAAGTTTATGCCCACGCAGCAAAAACACTTTACATTGTTTAATATTAAGCTAGCCAGGTCTACATAATTTACCACAAGTTCACTTCTGTATCTGGACCCCGCGCACTACACGGTACGATATTCATCATGCTTATAAAATAATAGGCCATTTCCGAGTTCCTTTTGCATCTGTTTCAAAACTAGTCCTAATTCGCAACCTTTGGAATGAATCGAAAATACGTGTTATTCCCATGTTCATGCCATGCAAATCAAACTCATTTTCATTTAAATGGTTTTCGCACCAAGACTTGATCGATTGTTTCGAAACAGAGGCGAAAGGGAACTCGGAAATGGCTTGTTAGTTTCGCATTATAGCAGTTACTCATATCAATTATTAAAACTTGCGAAAACCTTTGAAGTGTACGCGACGGCATTTCGTGGACACTTTTGGAACATTCCGTTACAGTCTTATTATTAAGCCCAAGAAAAACGAGGATGAGATTTGCCGAGAGTTGGCTTTCACGAGAGTTTTGGTCAATTCTCAGCGACTATTATCTGTACCATCAGCCCGGGCCAAAGGAAAGAAAACTCTCGACGGCTCTCAAGAGTCGCCGAGAATGCATGAGAGTTTCAGGCCAAACCAGAGCGAGCCTTTTTAGACCGTACCGGGCAATTTTTTTTTATGCCCACTTCAAGATGGCGGCAATATTTAAGACTTTTTCCACAAAAAGGGAACACAGTTCATGAATTGAGTTGATTCGAAGCTACAATCACCTTATTTCCTAGCACAACACAATCGAGCCGCTAGCTGCCCGAAACACTAATTTTTAAGGCAATAACTTGCTCCCATAACATATGTCAAAACTGACCAATACTAACTGGTTTACTCAGTACGAACGAATCATAAAATCGTTACTTAACATCATAATTTAAACCATTTTTTAACCCCAAACAGTAAAACGTTGGCTAACTTCAAATTATAAACTGTTGATTAACCTGAAACAATATTTAGTCGCTTAAAAAAATACAAAATTTAAATGGCCGCCATCTTGAAGTGCGCGTAAAAAAATGTCGCGCCCGTACCGGCTCTCATGCAGCAGTCCTCGTTTGGCCCGGGTTTTTAATTTATAGTCTTGCTATGTTACGTTTCGACTCACCGTAGGTATCTCTGGGCCACAATGAATCAGCTGAAATGCCCAGAAAAAGCACACTTAGAAGAATCAACTTCCACATGTTCATCTGATTACAGAGAATTCTCATCATAACAACTTTTTAAAACACTGAGTTTCGAACGTTGGCTGCAAGCTGAAATGTCTACAGTAACTGTGTGTATTTATCTGTTGGTAATGGTTGATTGTCGACCAATAAGCGTAGGTTTTTAAAGTACTTCCCGTCTCGTTTTACTCAATCTTAAGGAAATGATGAAACGAAACTTATTTCTTGATCGTGTGCCACGACATTCTCAGAACTAACTTGAAATGAATAATATGGATGGTAATCAGCAAGGAGGGTTACTTATTTTACTGAACATCAAGGAACCGAAGGCAAATATCCAGTGGCGCCAAGAATAAAACATGAACAAGAATAAAACATGTTTCCTAAAAAATATCAATGCTATATACTATTCTCTAAATTTATTTAAAAAAATTTAATAAATGTAAAAAATAACGTAGTTCATTTGACAGTCAGCAATGAAACCGATATCTGTCCACTGATGCTTCAATATATTCAAGGCTTTCAACAAATTTCTACAAACAAAACAAAATGACCAAGATCATAGTGTCTCAAGCGGCAATGCAACCATATACTGACTAATTCTACATCAACAGATACGTATTATTTATACTTTTTACATGTAGTCGTCTAAAGGTGAGACAACATTCTTAAACTGGCTAGACGTATATTTTACATTTCCTTCATATGTATAGCTGTAGTAAAAGAGTCCTAGACGCTACTCCCCCCTGATTCTGAGAGACTGAGAAGTGAAAGTGGTCACACGGCACTACTCCAGTGAATTAGACAGCAATGGTACGATAGCAGCCGATGAAATAGTTAAATCGGCATTTTGGCACCTTTCCTGCGTAACGCAGATAACTTGAATTGTGTTCTGAAAAAATTATTTTGATCTTGTCTAGGTTTGATAACTGGTTTGAATATGGGACACGGGGATCTAAACCAAACTCGGCTACTTCCCAACGGCAGCACTTAGTACCGTTTCGGTAAACTTGTAATAAGGTTGATAATTTGTAGCTGGCCTAAATTCACGGAACGGGGTATTATTGCGTTTATATGGAACTGATTAACAATTGGTTCATGCTTTTTGCGTGCGATATTATACACTTAATGACTGTTCCCGAGGGAAACAGTTAGTTTTGTTTTTCCCGAGAATCTCGATGTTTCCCGAGACGAAGTCGAGGGAAACATCGAGATTCGAGGGAAAACAAAACTAACTGTTTCCCGAGGGATCAGTCATTAAGTGTTTTGTTATATAGCAACAAGCAAGACTGAGAAGACAATTTGAGTTCATGAGCAAAACACGCTAAAGGTTTTTAATAAATACACACCGAAGCGAACAAACAAATCTGATTCAAGCCACTGAAGCTAAAACATACTCTTATGATTTGCGGCTTGGTCAAGACAGAGGCAAACGTTTACCTTTTGAGTATATCTGGAATCTTTCTCCGCAACCATACGGCTAATTTCTTCAGCTGAGAGGTTTTAAAAACGCTTCTTTACCGGCGGCTCCATTTTTGAAACATCCTCGATACACAGTACAAGCGGATTTTCCCCGCGCTTTCCCAACCAGTGACGCGGGTCGCCAAAAACACACCCCACCTTTTGTCTCGATGTAACAACGACCGTCTAATTTTCGCGATTGAATAAAATACCCGCGAAAAAAAGGTGCCGCGAAAATTGAAAAACGCGAAATGTAATACCCTCATTGGTATTTACACGAAGAAAAATGGGGCACTGTGGAAATGTGTCATAATTCTGTCCCATTCTTCCTATGAATCATCGTTTTCTTGCGATTTCTGTAAAATGTATCTTGTACAATCATTGTAAAAGCTCCTTGCATATTATTCTGATCCTTCAGACCTTGATCCATTCCCCTGTTAAACCAATAACGAGACGTAGGCCTTTCACCAGCAGTGTAACCGGTTTTAATGACTAAAATTTCGCGGTGAAACAAGAAAGCGTTTCCACCGGTGAGCACGACTATTCTAATGAAAAAACAATGACATGAAGCAAGCTATCCCATAATACCCTATGACGTCTTTGTAACGCACGACGCGTGACAGAACACTCCTCGCCTGGTATAGAAAAATACCACTAAGATTAAAAAACGAAACAGTAACTTCCTAAGTTTAAGTGTTCAGTCTTTGATCTCGCAGCACTAAGCTGAGACAGTTCATCCGACGGAAGTTTTCATCCTCTCAAAATCCTTCTCGCTCCTCAGCAGAATGACCTCAGTGACTGGTCTGGTGTAGCTCCTTGTGAGGACATCTTTAGCTGTCGCCAGGTCAACCTTGCGTACTTTACCATCTGCACTGACATAGGCCTTGGTGATCCGGGCGAGAGGCCAGCTGTTTCTAGGTAACTCTTTACTGTGGAGGAGAACCAGGTCTCCTTCTTCTAGGTTCCTGATTTCGTGTTGCCACTTCCTTCTTGATTGGAGCGTCGGCAGATATTCCTTACGCCAGCGAGTCCAGAATACATTGGCTAAATACTGGCCTTTGTCTCCACTGCTTGCTGTAACAGATCTGTGCGGCTAAAGTTTCCTTGTGTGGCCTTCAGGCTTTGAGACTTCTGTGTGAGCAAAGTGGCCGGGGTGAGAATCTCTGGCATATCTGGGTCAGAAGGCACTTGTACTAAAGGTCTGGCATTCACTATAACTGTAACCTCGACCATGAGTGTTTGAGAGGACTTCATACGTGAGATGCTAGCTTGGGTCCGAGATCAGCAAGGATCGAGTCCAAGATTCGTCTGGTCACTCCTATCATTCGTTCCCATACTCCACCGGCATGGGAGGCATGTGGAGCATTAAAGATCCATTCGCAGCTCTCGGTAGCCTCAGTAGGACTGAATGGCATCGTCGTCCATGTCTTTGAGTCAAAACTGAAGCTCGTTACGTGCGCCCACGAAGTTGGTGCCGCAGTCGGAGCGGAGCTGTATTGCTGGTTCCCCGTAAGGCTAGGAATCTGCGGAGTTCGTTGATGAAACTTGAGGTGTCCATAGACTCTATCACTTCGGATGTGGATGGCTCTTGTGGTTAGGCAGGTAAAGAGAACGGCCCAACGTTTTGCTGTTAGCGACTCCTCCCCTCGTCCGTCGAGTGCTGACCAGCCAGGGTCCGAAGACATCAAGGCCAACGTAGCTAAATGGTGGAGCAGGAGTGAGGCGATCAACAGGTAGATCAGCCATTTTCTGAATCTGCTGGCGACCTCTCAGCTTTCTTGCATTTTATGCAGTTTGTTAATGGCACTGTTAACGGCCCGCTTGCCTCCAACGATCCAGAACCCGCTGGCTTCTGATCAAGCCAAGAGTGAAGTGTCGCCCCTGATGCTGTACTCTCTCGTGGTAGTAGTTGACCAGAAGAGCAGTGACATGATGTGAGCTCGGGAGAATCAAGGGATGGCATTCTTCATCTCTTCATAGTTTAGACCTGATCGTTCCAGTCGGCCACCGACTCTTAGAAATCCATCGTTGCCAATCACTGGGCTTAGTTTGAGGAGTGGACTTTGTTTTAGGCAGTCTTCCCGAGTTCTTGAGGCAGTTGATTTCCTCTTCATAGGCTTCATACTGAACATTCTGAATGATCAAAGACTTTGCTCTATTTAGGACATGGAAAGATGGTGTTGCGTTCTGACTTGGCAGTGGAACTGGGCTTCTCCAAGGCTTTTTGACATTGTGATTGGGCAAATGAGATGAGTCTTGCAATTGCTTTCACTAGGGCTCCCCACTACGAGAACCTGGAGAAACGGCTGGTTCCTTAGAGATTTGTTTGGCAGAATTTGTGAAGCCAGAGCCTTGACCAACGGGCGGATTTCATCCTCTGCAGGTTTGTGAGGCTTCGCTGCTGACGGTCATGTCAACAGATGTGTCCTGGTGGTGCAGGAACATGGGACCACGATGCCACATGCTGTCGTTCAGATTCCGAGCATCAATTGATCTTGTGGCCAGATCAGCAGGATTTTGGTGAGTAGGCACGTAATACCATTGTTCGGGAGTTGAAGATTTCCTGATCCGCTCCACTCGGTTGCTGACGTAGACATAAAAGCGCCGACTTTCGTTGCTGATGTAGCCTAGGACAACTCTGCTATCTGAGTAGTATGTGACGACGGCGGATTCTCTGTCCAATTCTTCAATGATCAGTCACAGGGACCAGTCACATGAACAGTACACACAGGGGTACAAGCACAATTTGAGGGGATACTCCCTTCAATTCAACCAGTTTGAATTATTTTATTTACCATTACAATATACCCCTCATAATTCGTGGGACAAGTCATAGGGTTGTTCACACGAAGGGACTTGGTGCCCGGGACTAGTCATACCACTGTAGGGACTCAAGTCCGGTCCTGCGACTAGTCCCCTGATGTGTGCCAACCTTTATATGTAGCATCCATAGTGGGATAAAATGAAGGTGTGACATCTTCAGCATAAGGCTATAAAAGCAACATTCTATTATTGTTGCAGTCCTCATACTCAAGGGTTCAGTCATTTACTTTGTAGGGACCATTTTTCAATTTTATTTCACTAAAATGGCCTGCAAGAAGGCTCAGGCTCATGTTGCCAGGTTTGCACATGAGTGGATGAAACTACTGGTGAAGCTCACAGGCTATCACATGTTAGAGAAACTTGTGTCATACTTGCACTAAACCCTTGCAGTAACAGTGCGAATCAGAAAGTGTGACTGTAACAAAAAATTCTGAAAATGCAGTGGAACCTGGTTAATACGGACACCAAAGAGGCATGAAAAAGTGTCCGTATTATCCGGCTGTCTGTATTAAGCGGGCTGATATAAGAGAAAATATGTGTCGTCGGGGACAAACAAAACTGTCCGTAATAAGATGGTGTCCGTATTATCGAGTGTCCGTAAAGCGGGGCTCACTGTAATTTGACTGCCATGCAGGAAAACCAATGAGATCCAAGATATATAAACTGCAAAACCCTAATAATGGTATTATCCCTGTGGTTTTATTTCTTGTCTGATTGGAAAGCAAAATAAAAAATGTTCACCCCTGTGAATTGCCAGGTGACCACTAACCCAATTTCACTCTTGGAACACAGAAAGCACTACGCAAGTGTGCCTGAATTAAATTTTGGTTAAGAAAACAGGAGATGAAATTACAGTTGGCTGAGAGATGCCTGAGAGCCTGAGAAACCAGCTTCTTCTGTCGAGCAGCCAAATTTTGTAGAAAAGTATATATGCCTATGTGAAGCACTTGAAACCTCAGTGCAAGCTACTAAATAAACCTTGCTGTATATTCAATATATTTCAATCTGAACTCAGGCTACATGTATTTGTTATTGTTTTTTCATTTCCCACAATCTAATGGATTTAATAAATGCTAGTCTCTCACAACTCAGCCTCCAGAGATATTATCCACAGATTATCAGCAACAGTTTATGAAACACATATAAACATAATCACAATCAAAGTTGGCTAAAGTTGGACACTGAGTTGGAGGAAGAGGTCCCAAGTGGAGCAGTGTTTTGAATAACAATACAAATAATATATAAACAATAGGCCTCCATTTGGCGAGGAAATATGCTCGGATATTTGTCAGCGGACATTATCTGTTCCTCGAAGCGAACAGTTTTTCCGAGAGCGATGCTCGAGGAAAAACTGTGAGCTTCGAGGAACAGATAATGTCCAAGGACAAATATCCGAGCATATTTTTGAAGCCAAATGGAGGCTATTTGTAGTTATTATCCTTCAAATATTTTTTTCACAAGGCCGCTCTGTTTGCCGTGGAAGATCTCGGTCGGCCAAGCTGTTAAACATCAAAATAATTCTGTTGGCGTTCAAAAAATATTTCTAGTCTGTTTCAAAACATCAGTTTTATTTGATTTCAGCAATTTATTTGAGACGAAAACTGAACCTGCGAACGTGAAACGCAAATTTTCAAAACTGGGGAATATCATTTGGGGAATATCACTCGGATATTCCCCAGTTTTGGCTGCGTCACGTGACGTGTTTAGACCAATCGCGCGCGAGAAAAAATTTTGATGGATTATAAAAAGAAATAGCAACATATTTTGGCATCTTGGCAATGATCCTCTGTTGTCACGAAGGGCATTTAGGCTGCTAAAACCTATCAAACAAATGGAGAAAAAAAACCATGATCAAACATGTGAAAAGAAACGAATATAACTCGAAAACAGTAGTGTGAACTCGTGCTGATCACTCCCGCGAAATTCAAAAGTACATGTCACGAAACACGAAAAAAGCTACAACTTCAAGTCCAATTTTGACCGTTAAAACGGCGGGGCCCGCCTGGGCCTGCCGACCTTTTCATGAAACTTAACTATCCAACTACATTTCTGTGTAAAAATAATCTAAGATACTGATCACCAGTAGCAAAGAAAACGCCATATGTGTACCCATGTTACACACGAATGATAAACTAAGGTTTCCAAGACAGCTCGGTTTTTCATTGACAAATTTTGATACGAAAAAATGCTTACCTGAACTTACAGCTTGAACCATAGCTTGCTGAGGTAATCCTCTAACAGATGATGAACTGAATCGCTCGATAACAGAAGAAATCCACCGAAAAAGGACGAGCAATTCTCACTCACGAGACAAAAACACGTCCGCCATTAGTATCGCCCAGCTGACGCGTGTTTGGACGAATGTAGTCATATGAACTGTGTCCGACACCGCCTGTCCGAGGATGAAGGAGACCTGGACGTTTCCATCATACTGGATGGTTCTCAGATACGAGACGGCTCCAATTGCTTCAGTGGATGCATCGCAGAATGTGTGTAGCTCCCGCCGACTAATTGCTTTAACTGGGCAAGTTGTATAGCAACGGGGTACCTTGAGCAGTGTTAGAGCTTTTAGCGATTCGCACTACGCTTCCCATGCTGGTCTTTGCTCTTCTTGTAGTGGTTCATCCCAGTTTTCTGGCAGGAGGTTACTGAAATGGGCCATCATGGATCTTAGGAGGAACTTGCCTTTAATGACGACTGGAGCGGCAACTCCCAGAGGATCGTACATGCTGTTGATGACCGACAATACACCTCGTCTTGTAAATGGTTTCTCCCCCAGACAGACTTTGAAGGTGAATGTGTCGGCGGGATATGTTCCACAGCACACCCAAAGAGCGCTGTACTGGGATGGTGTCCTGTGCGAAGTTCAGATCACGAAAGTCAGAGGTTCGGTCTTCACTCGGGAAGGATTGAGTCACCTCTGGATGGCTGGATGCTATCTTGTGAAGGCGCAGGTTAGCTGATGCTAGCATGGCTTGTGTGCGACTTAGTAGGTCGACGGCTTCGGCAGGTGTAGCCACAGACTTGAGTCCGTCATCCACGTAGAAATTTCTGTGCACAAAGTCTTTCGCGTCTGAACCAAATTCTCGTTCCCCGACTTCGGCGGTTTTCCTGAGGCAGAAGGTGGCTACTGCTGGCGTCGATGTATTTCCGAAGACATGAACTTTCATACGGTACTCGATCGGCTTTCCATCCGGATCATTACTCTTGTACCAGAAGAATCGCAGTAGGTCCCTATGATCCTCTCGGACTAGAAAGGAGTGGAACATTTGTTCGATGTCTGCCATGAAAGCAACAGGTTCTTGGCGGAAAGCGTATCAGGATGCCTAGTAAACTGTTTTGTGAGGTCAGGTCCTGAGAGCAGTATCTTGTTTTAGAGATATTTCTTCGGTCTCAGCTGCAGAATCGAAGACCACCACGGATTTTCCTGGCTTTTGAGGGTGGTAGACTCCGAAATGGGGTAGGTACCAGCAAAGATTAGGTGGGCTTGACTCTGTGTTTGGTGCAGGTTCAGCATGACCATTGTCAAACAGTTTCTGCATGAAGTCAAAGTAGTGTTGTTTTTCATCAATGGTTTCTTCTCTAGAGTGCGTCGAGTTGACTTCAGACGTTTTGAGGGCATCTTCTCGGTTATTGGGGAGCTTTTTCAGTTTCCTGGCGGAGGGGTAAGGACGCATCCAAGCTGCCCGATTTGTTCTTGGTCAACGAGTGGTTCATGATGTCAATGAACTTCCTGTCTTCCACTGATGTTCCTGGTTTATTGTCATCCTTAGTGCGTAGGAAGATGTCTCCCAGTCCATCTTCAAAGCTTCCTTGAAGAAAGTTCCTTTCTTTTTGCCGGTTGCTAGGTATGCTGTGGAGTCTGCACTTGAATCATGCTTAATGCAGAGTCGGATGGCGCAGGGTTGTAGAAAGGTACGTAGGTCGGCCATTGTCGAGGACTTGTGTCCTTTAAGATGAGACCTCACTGGGCTTGTGAGCGCCGTCCAAGCAGGCATTTCCTAAGACTACCCATCCTAGGTTGAGGCGTGGAGCCCATGGTGCATTCCTGGGTCCATTCCGAGACTCATGAATTTTGTGGAGGGGCGGCGCATCTCTTCCAACGAGCAGTAGAATTTCAGCTTCCGGGTCTAGCTCGGGGATCTTGTCTGCAATTGGTTCTAGATGAGGATGGGCTCTAGCCACTGTGGGGGTTGGGATTTCTTCTCTACTATCTGGGATAGCATCGCATTCGGTGAAGAAAGGAAGTGTATGACTTTGGGAGCTGTCCAACGACTCGATAACGAGGTTGCGGGCGCGTCTTCCTTTGGCTTGGGCTTGTCCCTGAGCATGTTTTCAGCGTGTAGGGAGTAGCTTCCCCACCCAGCTTCAGCAGGTCGAATAGCTTTGGCTTGGTCAGTGAACAGTTGCTTTGGTCGTCAATGACCACATACGCTTTGATCTTAATTTTCTGGGTGGCCATTTAAATAAATGTTCGCTTGGACATATCTTTGAGCAGGATTTGCCTCCGGCTTTGTTTCCACACACCTCTGTGCAGCTAACTGGTGACATTAGTTGGCTCCCCGCCTTGCTGGTGGGCGTCCCTAGGTGGACTCCTCGCCTTGCTGGTGGGCGTCCCTCGGTTCTCTGTGTTGCGCTGCTGGCTCGCTGGGAGGTCCTTTGTGTAGCGCTGCAATGTGTTTTTCACTCTGACACTCAGTGTATTTGATTGGTACTGCACAGTCCTTGGCGAGGTGATCAGTTGAGGCGATGCAACGAAAGCAGATCCCATGTTGAGTGAGCAGAGTTTTTCTTTCGGTTAGAGACACGGCACTTGTTGAGGGGATGGGTTAGCTTGTGGACGACACACCATTTGGCGGGATCTTGAGTAGCTGAATCTTTGGAATCAGGGTCCGAGACCTCGGTCCTGGATGCTGTCATGCCTTGTCCAAAAAGTGGATCATCATTAGGCTTGATAGATGGCTTTATATGAGTCTTTACTGGATTTGTATTCTTCTTCTCTGGGCCCTCCATAGATAGGTAGGGGTCATTCCGTTGCCGCGCAATTTCTTGGATAAATGAGGCGAATTCCTGTAATGGAGGGATAATCAACGCCATGTTGGGACTTGTAACGATACGCATGCCTTTGCCATCTTCCTTGGAGGTCTTCGGGTAGTTTGATAAGCAGTGGTTTCAAGAAGGCTGGTTCATCGAGAACTTTGAGGCCCGTGAGTCCGCCATCTTGTTTTGGCACATTGTAATTCCAACAGTAAATCCTCCAATTCTTGCAGTCCTCTGTTTGTCCTTTGTGCTTAATGTTCGGAACGTTGTTAGCTTGTTCAGGTGCACTTGGATAATCACTGCAGTTTGAGCCGAAGCGTTCGCCTAACTTCTTCCAGGACTCTTTAATTCCCTCAGCTGGGTTTTTCTATGTATGCATTGCGTAACCGCTGGACGAGCCTTTTGGAATCACCCGTTGTGTACTCTATCATAAGGGCGAGCTCCTCGCTTGCGGTGATGTTCACATATCTTGTCATGTTCTTAAAGGCTGCTTTCCAAGTATTGTAGTTTTCAGGATGATTGTCAAACTTCTCTATTTTGTTGGCGATGAGGTCTCTTCGGGCCATGAACTGAATAAAGCATTCCATGCGGTCGGTTGGATCGGAGACTGGGCTGGTTTGGCAAGGAGAAAAGGGTGATGCTCCTAAGTTTAGCCCTTTTATTGTGAGCTTTTCCTCCTTGACTGGGAGACCAGGGATGGTGAAGTTTAGTGTCTCGAGTCCAGGACCATGAGAATGATCTTGCGTTTTTTGAGTCCTTAAATTGACTGTCGATAAAAACCCTTTACTGGGTTCTTCGATCGGTAAATCTGGTAGCTAGTATTCGTGACTGAGTCCGAGCTCCTCATCGATGGCCTTCGCTCGAGCCACGTCCACAGCTGCTTCTTGTTCTGCGCGTAGGGATTCCAAGCGTGCTTCTTCCTCGCGTTTCTTTCTCGCAAATGCTATTTCGTCTTCTCGTCTTTTCTCTTCTTCGATTTCTAATGCCAGTGCGGATTTGGATTGGAACTCGTTAATTTTCCTTTGCATTTTAGCTTTTTTCAAACGCCGCGGCCACCTCGCCTCTTGCATGAGCTTGTATTGCGTTCGATGAAACCGATGATCTGGAAGCACGTGATCCAGAGCGAGCCGGCCCTAATTCCTGTTAAAGGTCGTTTTTTCGATCAATCCCTTCATTTATCAATGCTTAACAAGTTATTTGCGGCTTCTCGTCATTTCTTCCACTGTTTGTCGCTCCTGCCGATGGTCGGGCGTGCTGGCGTGCACGGTGTAATCCATCAATGAAACCCACACAAGTTTTTTATTATTTTATTTTTATTTTTATATTTTTATTTTTATTATATTTATTTTACGATACTACAACAGCTTACTCTACTTACAATGCTACAGCTATTTACAATGTAATATGGATGTTACTTTGGGTTCTTTTGAGAACGAACAAGACACTGATCAGTTCAAAAAACAAAACAAATGAAACAAGATCATATTGGTAACAATAGATTGCGACATTTAAAATATATCCCGCGGTGATTTACAGAACAAAAAGATAACTTCTACAGGACAGGCTTGATGCCGATAAAATGTTAAATCATTGTAATCGGACTTAGCCGTATGTCTATTCGCAGAGTTTAAGCAAATGCGGGGATGCGCATAGAGCCGGTTTTTCGCTTCGCCAAAGTGAGCAATGAATGCGAAGGAAACAGTCGCATTGCTTAAAAAAACTGCCTTCATATATCCTCTCTGAAGAGTAAAGATGAATACCAAATGTCGCTCAGAACGGAAAGAAATTGGCATTAACCTAGATCAGACAATGCTATGCAAAATGGTTGAGACACTCCTCGTAAAAAACGATCTTCATTGCCTTAATAATTTTTTTTCTCCCTTGAGGTGTTAAGTTATTTCTTTTGACCCCCCTCTCCCCATTACAATGTTGTAACCGAAAAATTGGAACGTAAATTTGACGTGAAAACAACATTGATAGGGGGGAAGGGGATGTCAAACATAGAAAATCAATAATGTTTAAAAAGGCGCGAAATCATGAGAGTGTCTCAAGTATTTCTGCATAGCATTGTAGCTTACCGACAGTTGCAAAGCATCACGGCGACAAAGAGCAAAACCACAAGCAACGGCACATTCAGACCGAGATACGCTCGCTTTCATTACATAAATAAGCTTAGACACTGAAGATCACAACCATCGAATACAACTTGCAATACCTTTCATTCTGAACGAGAAATTTCGCGCCACAAACTCTAGTACAGTGTGTAAAACAAAACGATTGAGAATGCCTCGTGCTCACTAGCCCAAAAACGACGCATGCGCATGCAAATTTCCCTCCTGCTATTTTGTTCTATGTCTTCTATAACTAATTTAGTGCCATCAGCGAAGCGATAACCTCGTGTCATGAATAACTTGAATATTAACTGATGTCCGAGTGGGTCCGACTGGGTCTTTCATTTCTGCAGGTAACCGAAACACATTGTATTTCTATTATTTGTGAGCTTTGGTACTAAAGTCTTTTGCAGTTGGGAGTTCACTCCAATTTTGTACTTCCCTCGCCACACTGCCGGATTTCCGTGAGCACGCTATTTTCGTTCAGTAGATTCACGCATGCGTGTGCAAATTTCCCCCCTGCTAGAACAAAGATTACAAATAAAGACTTTAGCACTATAAATGGGGTTCGTCACGCTGAATAGATAGCAAGGCAGATGATTGGTTTATATTACATGACAATGGAATAGAACACAAGTAAAATGCTTTAACCTTGACTCGGACATCACTTTCAAATTCATTACACGAGGTAATCGCTTTCGCTGATTGGCACTAAATTAGTTATAGAAGACAGAACAAAGATTACTTAAAAACCACTATAAATGGGGGTTCGTCCACGCTGAATAGATAACAAGGCAGATGATTTAGTTTTATATTGTTCGACAAAGGAATAGAGTAGTGCAACTAAAAGTATTAATTCACTCGGTCGATATCTATAATTTATCTAGTGAGCAAATAAATGCTGTTAAAGAAAATATCATTGGACAAACAAACGCTGACTTTTTAGGATCCCAGAGGTTCAAGTTGGTAAGATTTTTGAACAATTCAAGAAGTTTTCGACAATGAAGATTTCTTGTGGTTTTGCTCTTTGTCGTCGTGATGCTTTGCACTGTCGGTAAGCTAGTTGTGTTTTGATTTTCGTCATAAATCGATTAATTGCATGCAAACTTCTCCTTTGTTTCTTTTTTTCTTGTTTACTTCTTCTTGCAAGTGTTAGAAGACAAAACAATAGTGTTAATATCTCTATTTGGAAGTTGGAAAAAGGATAATACATACATACATACATACATACATACATACATACATACATACATACATACATACATACATACATACATACATACATACATACATACATACATACATACATATTATTAATTAAGTACGGTTAAAAAGAGAAAGAAAAGCTACACGAATAGAAATACTTAAAATTGTATAAAAATAATAACCTTTCATGGATATTGTAACACCGGCAACGTATCTGAAAGGAAATCAAAAAGTTCACATCATTTGTTTCTGTGTATTTACGCTTTCAGAGTCCTTTGGAGCGCGAATTTCGTTTTCTAGTAAGCGCATCATATCAGACTATGACAACGATCAATCTAAGGGCCTGTTTACATGAAAGAAGGGTGCCCCTACTAGGTAGGGGCACTCTACCTGGTAGGGTTGAAGATATCTCTCCATTTCACATGCATTGTTTTTCAACAGTGTAGGGGCACACACAAAAAAAAAAAAAAAAAAAAAAATCGCCTGATTTTTAGGTGGCCCGCGGGTATTTATCGGACTAGTTACAGGTACTTTTTTAAACCGCGTTTTTGAACTGGAAAACGTTTAGCGATTACTTAGATGTTTCAGAATCTGATAAAAGAATCCCAAAATAATATAAAATTATAAATTTTGTGGCGATCAAACTCGATGGGACTCAGTTATAAGAGCGGGTTTTCCGGATGCTTTCTTTTTTTAATAAAATGCGATTATTTTTCATATACCACGGTGAATTTTTTTTGTTATGACCTCAAACAAGCTGGCAAACAGTTAAATTTTACTCGTAGCAAGTTACATGATAATCCGCACCGTAGATTTTCCAAACGAGCGACTTCATAGTTATGCTCTTAAAAATTCAAAATTTGCTCGAACTCCGCAAGAAAAATACATTTTGATATAATTTTTTTTAGAAGAAATTGTATCTTGAGAAATATAATTTAAAAAATTAATTAAACTTGATATAACCCTTTTTTCTTGTGAATGCGAAAGTAATGAATGGCTTATAGCATTTGATTTACAAATGTCACTCAGTCGGTCGATCAGTCGATGATATGGGCTGTAAACTTTAATCGTGCTTATGCATATTAATTTATTCATTCGCGAGTTGGCTCATAGGATATACCACGGTCAATACATGTATACCACGGAGCATTTGATTTAAGGTTGATTTTATAGCGATCAATAAAGATGGAGGGTTTTTTGCCGAATGATTGAGAAAATCAAACAAATTATATAATTTCAACTTGCCAAAAATTTTCTCGATTTGTTTTTGGCATTCTTTTCAAGGAGGAGCTAGAACAATATATTTCAAAGGTCTATGACCAAGTTTCAGCGTGTTTCCTTCGTACGGTATAGATAGATATGAAGTCTTTAGAACGGAAAGTCAGGTACTTTTGCTTTCCAAGTTCTCGTCCTTTTGCAAACTCCACATGGTATTTTAAATTATTAAGTGTTGTTGGGCTACAGGTGTTAGGTTCAAATACGATTTTCTTCCGCAAATTTCGCAAATCATCATTATAAATTCAAAATTACGGCACGTTATATCAGGAAGTGTGATTCCCAAGCGGCAGAAAATCGTGGGGAATTTGAACGTAAACTGACCTGTAGTCCAACAGTCATTTAAGAGCATAATTAAGAAGTCGTTTTCGTTTGGAAAATCTACGGTCCGGATTATCATGTAATTTGCCACGAGTAGACTTTAATTGTTTGCAGCTTGCAGTTTTGCGATCGTTGCGACTGCGATCGCTGCGATCGTTGGGATCGTTTGCGATCATATGGAAACCAGGCTTAAGAAATCACTTAACAATTTCCTGTTCAGAAACGCGCTTTAAAAAAAGGACCCGTCAGCCCGATAAATACCCGCGGGCCACCTTAAACAAAAGAAGATGTCGGTTTTTTGTACCTTTACGAATATTTTTGTTTTATCATGAGCTATAGGAGACGTGGGTTTTGACTAAATAACAGCAAATTACTTACAAAGAAGTAGTCGTTTGTCTTTAATTGCCATCTCAGCCGACTATACATTGAGTATTTGAGGCATAAAACCCGAAAACCACAGCTTTGTATCCATTGCATCGATCGTGTTTTCTTTACTATTTCGTTACGATACTTTGGTAACCAAGCTTTTATTGAACTCGGAGGCCCGGATGCTAAGTAATTTGCATTTTGTGGTTCATGCTAATAAAAAATGACTGGGTGGGAAGAACTTTTTCGTTGCTAGGAGATTTGGGTTTCTGGCCAATCACAGAGCCGAGAAAACAATGGGCATTGTTTTTCAAATTCGTGGTCAGCTGGTAAGGTCAACGAAAACTCTCTGTCCCCCAGTTAGTAGAAAAACTGCGAAAACATCAAGACTTTCCCCTCGGGGATAGCCACATGAAAAATGTAAACAGGAATTTAAATAAATTTCGACTAAATAAAAGCAAATCACTTACAATGAAGTAGTTCTTTATGTCCTTTATATTTTATTGTTTCCTCAGCCGCTATTCGTTTGATATCGAGGGCATAAAAGCTGGCTTATTTAACAAATAATTCTCTCTGTTCGGTCCATTCGTAAACGATATTCTTCGACAAACAATAGTTCTCATCGTTACGAATAAAATTAAGATCGCACAGTCGTTGTTTGAAGAGAGAAAATAAAGGGACGTTCTAATTTTGGACAAGATTATAAGCTAAATTTGAGTAGTATGTGAGTTGAAAAGTGGATGTTAACAGTAGTTGTGTTAATTATTTCTTACCTCGAAAAGTTCAACGAAATTCGAACTGACCTGTCTTCCGAGAAAATTTTCGATTCCAGGTTTCTCGCTATTTTTAGACCCCCAGGGTGGCCACCCTGAACTTCCTTATTTGGAGATGGCCACCCGGCCGTCTTACGAGCTTCGAACGATTGATCAGAAAGACGATTGGGCAGATTTTCCGGCATGACTGCGCACGGCACTGAATCGAAAAAAACGTTTTCGTACAAAAAGTCCATGTAGTGTTGTTTTTAATTGTTGTTTTAAAACGCATTTTCGTCTGCTATTTATTTGGAGAATTTCATTTTTTTAGGCTCCGTACAGAAATACGATGAATTTTTCTAGGTTGACGTTGTTTGTGGATAGAACGTATCCTGTGAAAAGCCTACATTTTCACGTGAAGCGAAAGTTATTTGTCGTTTGCACGCCATTTTTTTTTTTTGGCTGCATGACTAATTATAGGCATGAGCGAAAAAACATGATTCCAACTCAAAGAGCACGCGTCTGCCTTGTCCTTTACGTTTTGGCCTTCCCTGTTTTGAGAGAGAGGGCTTAATGGAGAGGTTGAAATATTTTGATTGTGGACTCTTTTGCTGTGAATTTGTCCAACGTATCGAAACTAAGCTAAAACGAGGCAAAACGGGCATCATAAACGACTTTGGGTAATTTTCCTTAATGTCATGCATGCAGCAAGCTGGCATATACCTGGTTTTTGGGTTTCTTCGTATCTCTCAACTGAGAAAACGGCAGAAGGGTTTGATTGTTAGGAGAATATTAGCCAATAATCCTCTACAAGATGGGCGTAGAGCTTTGGCTTGGCCGAGGCCGCAGAACTGAAAAACACAAACAGCTCAATCCCCATGGAATTCAAAGTTACGTACCCACGTGTGCTTTTAGCTGCATGGCTGTATTCTCATTGGCGAAGCTCTCCAAAGTAAGGGGTAGACCTTACTTTCGACTGCACTTGAATCCTTTTGTTTTACGCTGATCGCATTCAACAAAGAAACTACAAAGTACGGCCATTTAAGCGTTCACAATCCAAGTACGCGAGTTACACTTGGATGATTCCAGTGACCAACTTAGTTGAATATCAGCACGTGTTATTCAAAAAGACGTTTTTCGATCAAAAAAGAGGGGAAATGTGGAGCTTCTAGAAAAAGAAATACTGCAAATGTTTAAACGTTTTAATTACATTCAGCTGATATTCATTTTTTTCTCTTTAATATCTCCTACAAAGAGTTTTGGACGTGTAAATAAACCGGATGACTGGCCTTTAATTACGAATTAATGAAACGTAGGTCAGACTTAGAAAAAGCATTCAGATAGAAGTTCACACTACAAGTACGCACCAAGTGCTCTTCAAGTGCACTTATGAGCCCTAGTGTAAACCGGCCTATAGTGAATATTAGCGTTAGTCAAAAATGCAAATTAGACCAAAAAATGTAATTAGCATCCGGGTCTCATAGTTCAATAAAAGCTTGGTTACCAAAGTATCGTAACGAATAGTAAAGAAAACACGATCGATGCAATGGATACAAAGCTGTGGTTTTCGGGTTTTATGCCTCAAATACCCAATGTATAGTCGGCTGAGATGGCAATTAAAGACAAAGGACTACTTCTTTGTAAGTAATTTGCTTTTATTTAGTCAAAACCCACGTCTCCTGTAGCTCATGGTTTTATCAAATTGTGTCCTCTCACGGCTATCTGTTCGAAAGGCAAAACGCACGACTAGTGAACGGATGAAAAACGGGCGGCCAAGCCGTTAGAACGGCTTGTGGTGAACGGCTGTCAGAAGAAAAATTTCGAACGGCTTAATTGCGGTGAACAGCTGAATTCCCTGCAAACAGAGTCTCGTTTTCCGATATTTTGAGGCGGGAACTGAAATAGTCTCCCACGCAGCCGTTATTTTGTGTCCGTCACGCAACGCTTCTCCCCACTAACGGCTGGCTCAAACCTGGACCACATTCCTTTCCTTTTGTTTTGACCGCAGTAACTTTGACACCTATCGGCAAGAACGTGACTGTTGCCGTTTGCCGAAAACTTGCTAGATCGATCCAATTCTTGAACTAGGATGTCTGTTGTAATTATAATGAAGTTTTTTTCGACATTATTCTTTCATATCATACATTTTTTCTTCAGTAAAAACCGTGTTTTATTTTGATGTCTGGTGTGCGTCAAATTCAAAAGGCGGCATACTAGCGTGCGTTTTGACGTTTCCGACACTAAGGTCATGATAAGACACAATCTATGATTGGTGTATTTTTGGCGGGAACGAGTTCCGAAAATGACACTGCAACTGTGATTGGCTTAAATCTGCAAAGGAATGTGGTCAAGGTTTGAGCAGCCGTTAGTGGGAGAAGCGTTGCGTGACGACACACAAATAACGGCTGCGTGGGAGACTAGAACTGAAAGGACTCTGCTCTGACTCGAAGCGATTCCTGTTGAGCATGCGTTAGCGTTACTAAGCGACCAAACACCAAACTTTTGCAAGTGATTGTATGTCGTATGTCACATGTGGGCTCAACATTTACCAGCGGCCGCATTGAACAGCATGCGCTTTGTCACTGTGGGCTCAGTTAGTAGTCAGCGATAATTTCATTACGCATGCGTACTGAATACCCCGCGACAAAAAAACCGGTTTATTCCGTCGATCGTGCTTTTTAATTGATGTTAAAAGTTCTCTTTAGTAATTTTTATAAGAGGAAAGTTGTACGCAAGTTAATATTTGGTGCTGTTAATCAACTAAGTGGTATTTATCTATATCAAGCTCAAATATATATACCATGACAAAGTTAAGATTAGGAAATCATAATTTTAGACTTGGTCAACATTGTTCTTGTAGCATATGCCCCTCACAGACTATATTTAACTCTTGTTTAAATTAATTAATTTTAGCAATTATTTTATATTTTAACAAAATATTTCCCCTTTGATATAGTCTCCCCCCCCCCCCCCCCCCCCTTTCTCCCTCCCCTGCCTCGGAGCACGTTTGAAACTTCACGCATAATCTTTGCTCCACCAAAATATCAATATTCCAGATTTTTCGTATACAGAGACTTTTGCGGCAAATCGGTAAACGGGACCGTTCGATGATTAGATTTCCTAGAAATGTACCCTTCTTTAACACATAAAGCGAAGGAAACGAAATTTTGATAGTGCCTTTGATGGATCACACATCACTATTTATACACTGAAGGTCGTGTTTTATTTGGATCAACCATTTTGGATTGGTTTGGGTTTTTTCTTGCTCTATTGGTAAAAAACCGTTATAATTTCGGTTGTTTTGGCTGAACTCAATTGAAACGGTGGAACAACCAAAACCGGTTGAGGTTGAAACGGTTGGTCCCAAATAAAACTAAATAAACACGGCATAAAATGTCACAGTAAATTTTGCTAAAAAAAATACCGCTTGCAAAGCTTTGAAGGATTAAAAAAAATCTTGCACTCCAACTGATTGTGAAAAAAATAACATGCCCATACAGAAAGTCCCCCCCCCCCCCCCCCACCCCCTCCTGCTCCACTTTTCTAATGGTGCGTCCCTTAATCTTATGTCTTGTCCCTGCAAGGTGTTTCTTCGTATACCGGCTGTTGAAGCCGCCAGCAGGCGGCCAGCTCAATTTGGCGAAAGGCTTCTTCCACCCGAAGCCGGAGGTAAATATTATATAGTATATTTGAGATCTTATTGCTGTTGTTAATTTACTATTTCCTGTCCCTCCAAGATGTTTTTCGAAGTCATATTCATTGTTTAATACATGCACAGTCGAACCCCTATTAAGCGGCCACCCTCGGGGAAATGGCAAGTGGCCGCTTAATAGGGGTTCGACTGGCCGCCTAACAGGGGTTGTATTTACAGTATTATACTGATACTGGGAGTTTGATAACTAGCCGTAATAGGCGGCCGCTTAATAGGGGGCCGCTTAATAGGGGGCTCGACTGTATATACATTTGTCTGCAGTTAACAGTATATCTTCAGAGTTATTCGTCAATCTTCGGAAGTCTTCCGAAATGTTCCGCTTTTGATTGGAACCGTTTGAAACGAGCCCTTGGGAATTTTTTGGGGTATCTTTTGGAGATCTTCGGGAAAACTTCCACAGGCGTCCCCGTTTGGGATTGTTTGAGCACCGATTCAATTAATTCATAAACTGCAAAAAACCTTCAACCACAGTGATCACGAAATTTCCTTTTGATACGAGCCTATAAATTAAGTGGAATACGCTATCTAAAACGTCGCCAGAAACAAAAAGCATTGACGATGTTTAAAACAATGCAGAAACTTGTCTCAGAGTACTTACTACAACTCAGTGTCACCATAAATAGCAAATCAGTGTAATGGGCCCAACACATCTCATCAATCTTGGGCAAGCAAAATATTACTCTACTAGTACTACGTTACTCGCATGCATGGGTCCTCGCGAAGCTGTGATGGGGATTACAGTTGAATCTCGTTATCTCGAACTCGGTTATCTCGAACACCCCGCTATCTCGAACTCAACCCCATTCCCCTTGCCCTTGTTTTTTAGTCATTTACTATCGGCTGTCTCGAGCTCCCGGCCCGCTATCTCGAACTGTTTTTTTGTTCCCCTTGAGTGTTCGAGATAACGGGTTTCAACTGTAATTATTATTGGGGTGTGAGGGCGTGATAAACCACGCTTTAGAGATCGACTGGAGTTCGCTAGTCTCCCAACATCTGCATATAAGCCTTTCCTGTTCATGGCCTTGTATGACTTTCAGCTGGACGAGTTGCGTTACACCGCTTAGAATATTTCCTGAATTTTCGACTTTTAATATTTGCATAAATTATTTCATGCAAATAACTTTCAATGAAAGCCCTTTCCTTTTCTTGTTGAGGAAACATTTGAAACAGTATTTTATTTTTTTAACGCCGTGAATAAGCCGCGAATATTTTTTTTGTACTGTGAAGCACATCGAATCGAATTGAAGGTGTTTTCAGATGTCAAATTTCGGCCTAAATTTATAGATGTACCATGTCAAAACGGCTACTAATAAATTCTCGGATAAATTGTAGCGCTCTTGTTGTTTAGCCGAGTTAGTTTCTGAAATTGATGGACTGTTTTCCTCGCTTTTCCGTGGAATGATCTGAAACCACCTCGCTTTTGCAGCTAAGATCTTCTCTTAATATCATTTTTGCATTCAGCCGCTTGGAAAATTTGCATCTTACACTCAGAATATCGATCGGTGAATTATTTTTAGACGCAAGTCTACACGTCTACAGTGAAACTAAGCTATATGCCGTTATTAATCGTACTTTGAGAAATTCTTGAGTAGTCGTTCCTATTTCTGTCGACGGCAGTATTAAGTTGAAGTCACAACAATGGAACTTCCGTTCTGGTTATTCGATAAGCGTGCGCTATTTTCAAAAGCATGGAGCCTTGAGTAATCGTTCCTGTTTCTGTGACATTTCAAGGGCAGTATTAAGTTGAAACAGTGTAATTTCCCGTCCAAAAAAAAGCCCCCAAAAGAACCCCAGGCGGATTCGCCTGGATTCGAACCCTCGCCCTAAGTCCCGAAGATCAGATTTAAAAGTTTAGCGCCTTACACCATTAGGCCACCAGTGCGCTGTGTGACGTCATGCCATCCCCCAACTCACAAACAAATAAATCAATCAATCAATCAAGTAATATGACCGTAAACGTCAGACAAGATTTGATCCGCCTGAGATCTCGGGGTACAAAATTATAAACCTCGCTTTGCGAGCCGGAATGAATAGTAAAACGTAATCTATGGAACTGCCAAGCATACCCAAAAATCACCCAAAAATTTACAAAACACCCCATAACATAGATTCATGGGATGAGCATAGAGTTTTTGGATTGCTTGAAACGTGAACGAGATATTTCCATTTAACCCATGTTTAAGTCGCGGAAAAATGAAGCGGTACATTTTCGTTTCAAAACTACAAACAAACTGCCAACGTAACAGACATGCTTGAAGACCTAGGATGGGACAGCTGCAGACTACAAGAATGAAAGCGAGACTGACTCTTTTAAAATGTACAAAACTGAGCCACAAACAACATCAATACAGATAAATATCCGTAGCCCCACAAACCGAAACACGAATGCATGGTAGCCATTACTTTATATATCGAGTTCCAACCACTACAGATAGGAAGGACTTAGTTTGGGGTTACGTAACACTTTACACGCATCTGACTTTTCGCACATATTTTTTTAAAAAGCCACAAAACAATAGCTAGCAATGAAATTAGCGCATATTGTCTACAAAATGCAAGGATTACGTAAGTTAGTCCTCGAGTCTTGTGAGGGATTTTACAGTTGTGTGCTTAGTTACAAAGCTTTTGAGTGGAAGTGAGGCTTGAGGTGACTTTATAATAATTATAAAAGCAATATATAATTCATAATAGTAAAACCTTTATTTATCCACGGGTTTCCAATTTACAATTGTGCTCTTCCACCGCAAATTACAATCATGAATTACAATAAAATTAATATCTAATAAATAGTAAGCTAGCTAACTAATTTACATTTCATTACAATAAAATCATCTAATAAATAGTAGGTACGTACAATAATATAATTTATAAAACTAGGAGCCTGCTTAGCTTGAGGTGAAAGACGGTTCCACAAAAAAAGCTCCCCTATTCTTTGTTTTCATCTGACGTCCATCAAAATTCTAAAATCTAAAATGTTAATCCTACAAAGACTCTTCTTTTTATATCTTCCAGAAATGGAAATCATTAATATCTATGCAAAGTTTGGTATCGATCCAGTGATTCCTTTTGGAAATAAAGCTATTTGAAATTTGTGATGTCCCGGATGAACGTGTTAATGAACTGTCACAAAAAACGGATATTTTATATCATTTTTAAATTTTCAGACGTGATAATAATTTAGAAGAGGTGTCTAAACAGATTTGAAGTGAAAGCTAATGATATGTGACGGTAGAATATACTCAAATTCTTGTGCAATTTTTATGGCGGCCATGTTGGTGCCCCAGAGAAGGGCACCAAGATGGCGGCTGCATACTAAACACTGTAATTTTCTGAAAATTATTTTGGCAATAACTCGGTTATGAAAAACGCTACAAAGCTATAATTTGGACAAAACGTTTCTTTCTGCCAGTTCTTTTACATTTTCTGATGTTGTTCATGCAAGCAAACAGTTTTTGTAATGTTGATGAAAACCACCAATAGGCGAAACACTCTTATAGGGCTTCTGTGTTTGGTCTTGGTATAAATAAATTGTGTTCCGAGCCCCGCAGGTTGTGATTGTACATGTGGGATGGTGACTTTGTTTTGATACAAACCGTCTTGCTTTTGATATGTAAATCCTTATGTTCCTATGCTAACTAGTTTTCATACAGAGGCCTGGTTACATTTCACAGAACTGTAAAATTGTCTATTGAGCAGCATCTCAAGTGTGGTTCAGGCATATTGCACATAATATTGCAGCCTGTACACTACAAATGTTTTGATATTACAGTATGCTAGATTTAGCCCTTTCAGAATTACCCCTGAAAATTTCCCTGCTGACAAAAAAGGGACAGCTACTATTTTCCTCGGACACTGTTTAAATTAACATGTCAATAGACTGCAATCAGAGAGAGAACAATGGGTCCTGGGCATTGAATAGTAAACTGTTGACATTTAATATAATTGTGTTGACAGACGGGTAATTAATTAGCTAACGACGTAGAATTCCCTTGGGACAAAAGTCCCTTTATGATGACGAAAAAACTATGCTTACGTTCATAAAAAAGCAGAGCAGGCACGAGCAAAAGACCTCTCAGAATCTGAGGAAAGACAGACATAAGCTGGAGCCTTAGAGGAAAACTGAATTTCCCCTGCGTGGCGGTAATAAGTGTAAAACGAACAGAGGTATAAGAACAGAACGAAAATAATGAGACGCAAGAAGCCCAATGCGTGGTGAATGTAAGCTGAGGATTTTCAGCCAATAGGAATAGAGTCGCTAGTAAAGTACATTCAAAACCAAAATACGTGCGACTTTATGGGGCGAGGAAGACATGATCGTAACCAGATTTGTCGTCGCACAGAAGGGAAACAAAGCGTGGGAGACCAGACAGGGAATCTAATTAAAAGGGGTGTATCTTTGATACAAAAATAGTAAAACGGTTATAATTGCAAATAGGTGGTTTAGTTGGCGGATAAATCGTCAAAGGTATAACCATGGCCAAATGAGGAGGAGCAATATGACCCACTTTCCCCACAGAAAAATAGCCCATCCATAATAGTATAGAGATGAACTGAGCAAAAGGTTTACATGAAAAGGCGTTTGAAAAAATGTTAGATGGGAACGAGATGGAATGAAATTTTGTTTCCCCTTATATTGAGCCTTAAAGGTTGAAAAAACTCGTGCACGTTAACACAGTTCTTGATCCAGGGCAAAAAACTTGGGCGTAAGCTCGTACGGGCAACCTGGCGATGGTTCCCAGGCAGGAGGTAACTGTGGAGATTAGCAGTAATAACGTAGCCGGAACCCGAAAGGCAAGCAAGAAGCATTTGCAAAGGCATGGCAATAAGAACCGCTTTTAGAAACTCTTGAGTAATATTACGGTTAACTGTCATCCCCTGAGCCCTCTCAAGATGCGAGTTATAAAGTTTGACCAAACGTTCTGAAGGTATGACTACACTTATGGATAGAAATAAGTAGTAACTTTTATAGTGGAAAGGTGGAAGCGGGTTAAACGCTAGATAGGGAGGGGGGGGGGGGGGGTGGGTACCATAAAGAAAGGGAGATGGCTCAAGGGATGACATTTTGAGCCTCAGTAAATCCCGAGAGGGAAACTGGTTCCCCTTCAAAACTGTTATCTCGAGTTATCCTAGAGCGGGTAAAGCAAACCAGGAGAAAACAAGGGACAGTACAGAGCTACTGAGATTATTAAGAGCTCATAGCATAATGTGTAAAAACATCTGAATACCAGAAAACAAGATGTAAATTTGTGGGCCCGAAAGCTAACAAACAGCACATGTAATTAGCCTGAGATCAGGCTCCTGAAGAAAATTTGCGAGCGAAGGGAGCCGAGTCGCTGCCTGGGGCGAGAACGAAAGCGACGGAGCCTGAAGACATTCCTTTGACGCCGCCGTCGCTTTCGTTCTGCAGCGACTCGGCTCCCTTCGCTCGCAAATTTTCTTCAGGAGCCTGATCTCAGGCTAACATGTAATGGGCAAAATAAAAGAGGTGAACACCAGTTAAAGGCGGACAATAAATAAATAAAAGTTATGAGAGGCAAAGTGAAAACCAAACCAGATATAATGACAGTAAAATGAAAAATAGTACGCCGGATAAATAAATATGCATAACACAAAAAAAAAGCATAATTAATGAGGCAACAATAAATACAAACATCTCATGCCTGAAAAAACGGCAAGACGCCCAAAAATATGCGAACTGAACATCCGCCAAGAGGTAATAATATAAAATGCAAACATCCCATGTCGGGAAAACTTACGGACAAGTAAATTGAACGCCCAAAAAATATACAAAATAAACATCGGCCATGATGGTAACAATATAAAATACAAACATCCCATGCATAATCAACGTGACAACAGATCGAAGCATTTAACGTCGCTCTAAAGCCTGGTTTCCATGGCAACGATCGTAACGATCGTTGCGATAGTTGCCTCGTCGATCGTTGCGATCATATGGAAACCCAGTCTCCTTCGCGTCGTTGTGCTCGTTGCGCAAGGGAGGGAAGCGTTGCGATCATATGGAAACCCAGTCTGCGAAGGAGACTAATGGAAACCTGGCTTAAACAGTAAAAAGCATACATGTATGCAAAACAAAATATAGTCACGATAAACACAATAATAAGCCAATAATCACGTGACAACAAAGCGAGACATTTACGCCGCTCCACAACAGTAAAAAGGCATATGCAAAACAAAATATAGTCACGATACAACACAAATAATATGCCAATTAATCACGTGACAACAGAGCGAAACATTTTACGTCGCTAGAACAGTAAAAAGCGCATGCAAAACAATAGACCATTTTTACAGTTCTGTGAAATGTAACCGAGCCTCTGTATGGAAGTGAGGTTAGGGGTTGTGGCGTCCCAAGACTTTGCTATGCGTGACTTTTGTGTGACATTACTGTATGTTCTAGAACCCCCTTGGAGGGGGGTTGCTAAATAACCTGTATTGCTGTATTGATAGCCAAGAACACCACGTGTAATGGCTCTTGCAGAATTTGTGAGTTCTGAGTAAAATATATTGTTGTTTATTGGTGTCCATCTTCATGGCATTAAAGGGTGACCATGGGATGATAGGGATCAGAAACTAGTTTACATTATAACAATAATTTACATTTGAAAAGAAGGAAGGTTTGTATCACAACAAAGTCACCTCCAGCCTCACTTCTGTTCAAAGGCCTGGATTCTAAGCCACACAACTTTAAAATGGACTATTAGTCTCATGACCAGAGCAGGAAACTTTTTGGGCCCGCTCAAAACACAGCATATGCAAAACAACAAATCGTCACGAGGAAAACAATAACGCCAATTAAACTCATGACCAGAGCGGAAAAACCTTTTGGGCTCGCTCAAAAAAAATACACAGCATATGCAAAACAACAAAAAATGTGAGGGAAAACGAACACGTGCCAAGTATGAAAGGCTCCCATGAGCCAGCTCAGAAATGTAATTGATGGTAATGACATTCATTGAATGCAGTTGTTGGCTCTTCCCTGTTAAAAATGGGGATGGGCTTTGCCATGTTATCTGGGCAGGAGTTATTTGACACTTTCTGTGGTAACTGGTCAGCAGTCTTATATCGAGTCTTATGTCACGCAACTCTTACGTTTTGCAAAGACACGAATATATAAATAGAATAATTTGTGTTGATGTAACAAATCAAGAACTTTCACAACAGTGCCCTGAATGGGTGTTCACCACGTGTTTTGCTACTAGAGCATGCCACTGTCGGGCCACTGTATACCAAACACGCTGATGAAATTCAGGGCCGTAGCTAACTTTTTTGAACTGGGGGGGCAATGAAGCGAGCGCCGAAGACGCGAGCCGCTAAGGGGGGTCTGGGGGGAAAATTTTGAAAATTAGAGGCTTGGAAATGCTATTTTCAGCATTCTCTATGATACATTTCAATGTCGATTAAGTGTAAAATGACAGGTATTTTTAGTGCTTACAGCAACATTTCCGAGATTTTGTTAACTAAGTCTCTTCGTTCGCCGCCATCTTGACTTTTAAATATGCCGAGCGAATCTGGGGAGAGTACCAAGCCCCGCTCGGCATATTTAATCAAGAAAAGCGGCTATTTGAACACGAAAAAAAACATACGCGCAGTTTTCGTTTTTCAGAAATGGCATTACCCATGTTCATTTTTTTCATTTTTTTTTATTTTTTTTTTATTTTTTTTACACAAGTAGGTTGTCTTTTGAATCGCTTTCCCCTTTTTGTTTGCCATCTCAAACAAGATGCACGGCCCGAATCAGTCTGGTGAAAAACTTGCAAAGGTCCAGATCACAGTTAAAAGTTCAAACTATTTACTTCAGCAAAGTGAAAAGGTTTGCCTGGGGGGTATACGCAGTTTGACCCCCCCTTTGCCCCCCCCCCCCCCCCCCCCCCCCCCCCTGCCCCCCCCCCCCCCCCCCCCCCCGCTTAGCTAACGGCCCTGTGAATGAATATTGACTTCCCTAAACTCTGAATATATTTTGTACTTAATACAGCGACTGAATGCATAGCTACGTGCAGGGTACGAAATGTGACATGTTTGCATGACCAAGTTGTGTTTGTTCCATGTTCATATTTTATTTGTTCATGTATATGTGACGATTTGGATTATAATTCACCCGAAAATAAAACGAATATTATTGCTTTCAATCAGGTTTTATATTTACAACCATCTAACTTGTGAAATGCCCCTGAGAAATGAAATAAACACAGGCCGACCTGGACGTGTGCGCAGTTCACCGAACATATTTTCGGCCTGGTTTGAGTGCTATTTTAAAAGTAAGTTAATTACGTAAAATCAAAAACATTATATACATGTTATTCCTTTCTTTCAATCATCTGCGTTTCAATAATTTAATGAAATAGACTTCAGGTGTATTTGGCGTGGTTGTTGCAGGAGAAATAAACCAGTGAAGACGGCTTTCGTCCACTAAATTTAATATTACACCGTGCCGGCAAATCTTCCCTTGTTTACACACAGCTGAGACTTTCGAAAAGCTAAAACCTGTGAATTGATGAAGGGCAGAAAATGACCATACAAAAAGCTTATCTCTGATAAAAAATTTTATTGAAATAAACGCTACAATCCATGTCCCGAAGTTTCAAAGCAAAAACACTTTCGATTTCTACTCTTTCGTGCGGCTAGGCCAACGCAATAGGTAAAGCCAACGCGTCGCTTCGTCTCTGTTCAAGCACTACATCGATCTATAATTTGTCTCTATTTTATAAAAGATTATATTTGAATTGGGATCAAATGAGTTAAACACAATTCTTATAAAGGAAATCAACATCTCAAAAATAATTATGATCTTACCGTGATCATACCAATTCTCCGACGGACCTTGAAAAATCCCGTTTGAAGGCCCGCGGTTTGTTTTCCAATTTTTGGCCGTAATTCTTACTCTTCCCAAGAGAAATAGCTACTTAAACCTTTCATTCGACAGACGGACAGTGAAACGCACTTTCTGAATGTTAGCATAATAAATTTGCTAACACGGCTGCAGCTCTATGTACAAGCAACGTTTTGTTGTTCTGCTTTGATTGGCATCCGGTAATTCACGATTTGCTCCTATGTCCCGACTGAATACCGACACCACTTGCAGGCTTTATTTTCCTCAGAAGGCATCTTCCAGTGGCCAAATCGAGATTTCTATAGAGGCTGTTTCGAGAAGAAACGTTGTCGGAACAAAAATGCGCACGCGACAATCCCGAAAGGTAATCTGGGATGTATTCAGCAAGGTAGCGTTTCATGATACTGTGAGTTTTTACCATTTACCAAAAAAATCCCCCGGAAATTTCGACCGTGTGCGAATGTAAATGGTAAGGTTTATTTTGGTTTGCCCGAACCGGCGGGGGGGGGGGGGGGGAAAAAATTTTCCGAAATTAAAACGGAACGTCTTCGGAGGTAGTCCAAAATTCCCCAAACCAGAATTTCCGAACGGAAATTTGTGTACCATTTGCTCTTAGCTACCAGTTCCAGGCCCTGCGCACAGTTTTGATCCGTAAGCGTGGCCCACTTCAGCTCGCGTTTCTGAATGTCAAAACAACTATGGCTTCTGGCGTGGCTGCCCATTTATACTGCATTATATGTACTTCCTATGTTCGACATGTACTTCAAAGAAAAAGCCCAAAAATCTGCTTCCTGTAGTGGAATACAGGTTTTCCCCTCAAGATCGATTTACCCTGTAGGAATTGACACCTTAAGCTGCCAACTCTTGCGTAAGTACTTTCGACAGATATAATTATATTTTTGGTCATTCGAAAGTGGAATCTGAAACTCATCAATTCTTAAGACGGCCACCACAACCTCATGAAAACTCGGACAATGCCTATTAATGATCTCTCTTCATGAAAGCTGCAGTTGTTGTCGGATTCTCTCTGTAGTACTCATAATCGAAAAGTACATTTCGCCATCACTCGACCACCATTTTATAAGTTTTGTATTATTTTCGTGGGGTCCATAACGACAAGCGACTACAAGCTATACTTCGCTTTGAGACTCCAGTCATTTTACACCCTAAATGTGATTTTGTTTATTGTTACTGACTTGTAATTTATGGTGAAAAGTGAAATAAAGATTGATTGGAGATTGATTTACCTCTGCCACCATCTTGAATCTAGTTACCAATTGCGCAAACTGGTACACCGCTAATCTCGAACGGAAGTTCCCATGGCGTGAGTTTTTGCTTAACCATTTGCACAAACCGTGAACCAACCGGTTTTTCTATGTAAATGGTAAACACTCACTGTAGCTGTCGAATCCTACTTGGTTGCTTTCTTTTAGCACTCGCAAACATACTTCCATGGCGTCTCGTGCCATTTTTTCAGATTTCCGCTGAAATGAACCATGAACTTAAAACCCACAATCTTGTTCGGGGTTTGTCGCGTGCGCTTTTTCCCAACAACTTTTTCTCGAAACAGCTGTATATTAACAAGCAAAAAGGGTTTTCAGCAAAAATATTTAAGCTTATTCAAATACCTTATCATTTTATTTATTTTCGGTTCAAAGCTGTTTAATCGATCGATCTATCGATCGAATTGTACACCTTCGTATGGCCAAATTACAAAAGTTTAAATGGAATCAAAAGATCAGTTAAACAATACTTTTTGTTATAAAATCAAACAACTTCGATGTTTTTCCTTTTGGGAAAATCCATTTAAAATGCCTTGAGAAATTATCGAAAGGGGGCCAAACGCCAAATATCAGTTGACGGCTTCCTCTTTTTTTTCGGCGGTCGAGATATTGTATTTGGCCTAAAATATTGCGCACTGCTGGAACCATCCTGTTCCCGGTGCTTCAATGAAGTTGTATAAACCCCTTGATTCATCTCCAAATAATTTGTCCGATTGTAATTCGAATAAAGATACCTAGAGGTGTAAACATTCGTGAAAGAAGCCATTTCTCAACCCGAGGAACGAAGGAATTGTCAGAATGCATGCGTTTGTTTAGCATCGGAACTCCTAGTCAGAGAGAATACCATCCTGAAAAATCGTAAGCAATCCGACATTTTTATTTGCTGTGCGATCGGGCTAATACCCCGACCGACCCGACCCCCGCTAACTACCAGATATTGCGCCCGCAATGTTTGTTTAGTGTTGGTATTTCCAAGGAATTATGCGCTGGTCAGCGGAATTACCAAGAAAAGTTTACAACCGTATTCAACTAACAAATTTTTCCCGAACCACAACGAAACCTCATCCTGGGCTTAAAGGCTCACTGCTCAGCTAAAAAGGGGGTTAATATGAAATAAACACAAGAAATTACCTGCTAGGTTAATGTATCTGCGTTAAGCAACCTCGGCTACGGGATTTATCGGAGCTTGAGGAACTTGGTTCTTGATCAGCCAATGCTTACACACACGAGGAATAACAAAACGCCGCGTAGAGAAATAAGTCGGATTATTATTCCTACTATTAACGTCCTTTCACCATATTAAGGTCACGAGAACACCACGTAAAAATATGCCACGGTATTGACATAGTTTGAACAGAGCGAATACGGAGAATAGCATATATAGTCCGGGAAATTTTCAGCAGTAGAATAATAAATCCCTTATTTCGATGGTTTAACATATAATACGAGCGGGACATTTTCCTCATTGGCTCGCATTTTTCCTCGCCCTAACGGGGCTCGGAAAAATACTACACTACGCAACTCGCAAAATATCCGCGCGCTAAATTTAACAATATTAAAGAAGCCCAAAACCTATGTATTATACTGTCATAAAACACGACTGGAATTTGAGAGCACGAGAGAAATTTAGAAAACGACGAGCCGCAGGCGAGTGTTTTTCTATATTTCTCAAGTGTTCTCAAATTCCCGGAGTGTTTTATGACAGTATAATACATGGTTTTTGGCTTTCTTTATATTTGCTTTAAAATATAGAGTTGACGCGCTGCGAAACGATAACACCACGCTTTTCTATTATTTATACTTCCTGATAACAAACATGGTTTTTAACCCATCAGAAGCGCGCGAAATTTTCAGTCTATATTTTAATATATGTTAAACCATCAGAATATAGGTGTATATAATCGCGAAATTGAAGCGCAACAACCTCTTCCTTATAGCATCCTTGGGAGCTGCTCTGCTTGGTGGCTGCAACGATGCCTTGTTTTTCCTTGCGAAGGACGCGGAACTTGAGGCACTTTGAACTTGAGGATCAGGATCCCGGCATACTGGAAGTTTGCGAGGCTTCTATCGAAATGATAATGAATTCATGGTAGGTGATAACCCTTATAACCCTTCGCTTGGGTTAAGACCGCTGTAAATAGTAACTATTCCCCAAATACGGCCCTCGCGCATTGTTAGTAGAGAAGGTATTATTTAATTTTTAACATTACTTTTAAATCACTTTTGCATTTATTTATGCTCCTAGATCTGTAATAAAGATCAGTATAGAAGAGCAGCCTGTGTGAGCAGAACATGGAATATGCACTACCGCCAGCAACCTGAAGGTGGAGATCCGACATGTAAATGTCATATAGTCTTTTACAGAAGCCAGGTGTCAGAAACATCCGACGTGTACCGCCTCGATTTTGGCGCGAAATATAAACACTGAATAAGGTGGTTTAATAAACAATTGCAAAATCACTTTAAACTTCTTATTGTTTGTTTTCTATTTACTTACAGGGGTGGTACCTGTGGTGACAGAGTGTTTTTCTTTCTAAGGGCCAGTTTTTATATGGAAAAAAGTTGTCCCTGGTAGGAGTAACCCTGCGCGAGAGAACTTTTTCATACATTTCTTTATAAATAGCAGCGAACCCGTTTACATTGAGAAATCGAAAAGTTGGCTACGTGGGCAGGGTAACCCTTGGTGGAGGGTTACTCGTTTTTGAAGGTAAGAGTGACCCCTGGGTGGCGGGCCAACTTTTTTTCCATACAAACACTTTGGCAATTGTTGTTTCAAGCGTACCAACACAATTCTCGTTCCCAGATCCTCCGTTTCTTTTGGTCACGTGGTTGGGCGAAACGAAGGCTCTGGTATCGCATGCCCACTGTATTCAGCGGTATGGAATTTTCAACTGCGCGTGCTCAGTAATAGGAAGAGGGGAAAGCTGGGGACGACTCCTTCTGGAAATCAAAAGTTCGGACGTGAGAAGTGAAAAATGGACTCGCCAGCGAAAGCAAGTTATTGGAACTTTGGATGATTTCGGTTTGAAAAACCAAAATCAGCCTTATGCCGTTGCCTTACAGAAGAAAGATTTACCCATGTGTTTTATCAACTGGTTTTGGAACGTCTCGTGTGTCAATTCTGATCGAGGTATGAGTGCCTAAAATTGATAAACATGCTGCTGTTTTTTTGACGACTGTACATCCGTCGGTTTGTGTTTGTTGAAAACTCGTGATCGATCGTCGTTTTATAGACACTCGATTAGACCGTTGTTTTGAATGAGGTTGATTTCATCATTAATCAGTGGTTCGGCTCAACACTCGGATGTTAATAGAAATCAGAATAAAATCTGTTGTTGCTAATTGTTATTGGTGCTGTTAGTGACTGTGCTCATAACGTACAGGGGGGGGGGGGTGGGGGGGGGGCTGGAAAAATTCATTTTTACGAAGGCTAGTTTTTTATTGTGACCCACCCTCATATTTTCGCAGAATAATGCATGGCCCACCTCATATTTTTTTAAGGTAAAAAATGAAATGACCCACCCCTAGTAAAATTACAAGGTAAGATCTCATAAAACTAGCATTTGTAAAATTAATTTTTCCAGCCTACCCCCCCTGTAACTTTATGACCAGTCACTTAATACAATAGAAATGCTATGCATAAATTTGTCAGAGTTACTGGGCAAGTATGATAGAGGAAGGAGCACACATGTACTATGGTATTTTATAATGTGATAACGACGGAGGGGAATTGGAAATTCTGGAGGGGAGGGGGTCAGAGAAAGAACAAAATTACAGCAGGTTTATATCAAAAAGAGAAAAAAGATATATAAGAAAATTGGAAGTTCCTGGGGGTAGGGGGTCCTTTTACCAAAATTCCCTCTGTGGTGGTGGGTATGGATATTTTCTGAAACTACACAATTAAGATTTGTGCTTTTGACTGTTAATACATTTCCCAGTTTTACTGGCATATCAAAGACACCATTTGACACAAAAAATGTGCAAAAAATATTACATGCCTCCACCCCTTTAATGATGAATGGCTTTTGTTAAGCCCATCCCTTTTTACATGGTGCATTAAAACCAGTGACCCACCCCCCTTATTTTTACAGCCCACCCTCCCCTGTACTTTATGACCAGTCCCTTATCGCATTTTAAAAAATTTGTGTTGTATACTACTGTGGTTTGTATTGTGCCACATTGCTATTCAAGTACAATGCCTTAGGACCCAGTTCCAGAACGCCGTACTTCACATGAGCCCGAATCCGAATTCGATGAATTAAGTTCATGTGAGGTAACGGGCGTACTGAATCAATTTTCCGGAACGGCTGAATCAATTCGGATCGGCTCAGCCGTTTCTTCCCGCCTGGGCTCAAGCCGAGATAAAACGGCTGTATGTGGACTCGGCTTTGATTCAGACGCCGAACTTCACATGAGCCGAAAAAACATATTATAATGTATTTTTCAATATAACAATTTCAAGCAATTTTCCCCTATCATTTAAGTTCGGCTGAATTAAGCTCGGCGTCTGAATCAATTCAGTCGATCTAAATTAATTTGGGTCGGCCTAAATTCGAATTTGATTCGGCTCATGTGAAGTACGGCGTCTGAACTGGGCCTTACTCGCAAGATTTATGAATTTTCCTTTCTTAAATTTTACAGTTAAACCCAGTAAAAAAGTTTTACCCAAGGGTAACAGGGGTGATGAGAAGTTGATATTTGAACTGCAATTTAACTGAAAGAAAAGTTGACTGCAACTCCCCTGGCAATTTTATTTCTAACTTGTTTTTAATATTAGGATTGATTATTCCGATTATTGTAAAGCGCTGTTGATCAGTAAGCTTATATGTAATAATGCTATAAAAGTGATTAAATTAAAGAGAAGATTAATTAAATTTGCATACAACCCAAGAAGATAAAATTTATGTTGACCAAGTTCTTGTTCAAAGTAACAGTAATCAAGGCTGCTCTGGTTATAGACAACATTATAATAATATTGTCTATAGTAGCCTTGATTACTGTTACTTTGAACAAGAACTTGGTCAACATAAATTTTATCTTCTTGGGTTGTATGCAAATTTAATTAATATTCTCTTTTGTGCAATACCATGCACAAAATGTACTGTTATGGTCTGGTTAAGAGCTTGATGTTCACTGACTTATGTAGTATGGCATATAGGTGTCAACTGGAGATACAGTGGTTCACATTCAGTGGGGTGGGTGAAGTTAAGATGCGCATTTCCTTGCTAAAAAGTCAGGGAGTGAAGGTGGGTCTTTTCTTGCTCAAAAAAGTTGAACAAAACATTTTTCAAGAATGGAGGGGGGATAGTTCCCCTGGACCCTCCCTAGATCCGCCACTAACAATGGTATCACATACACTGCAACAGTTTTTTCAGCGAAGACATAAATAAATGGAAATTGAACAGTATCAGAACTGAATTATTTGTATGACATAAGCAACAGTCAACATGCTCTTCAACCAATATATTATAGGCCCAGTTCAGACGTCGTACTTCACATGAGCCGAATCGAATTCGATGAATTAAGTTCATGTGAAGTATGGCGTCTGAATCAATTCGAAACGGCTGATTGAATTCGGATCGGCTCAGCCGTTCTTCCCGCCTGGCTCAGCCGGGAATAACGGCTTTGATTCAGACGTCGAACTTCACATGAGCCGAAACAAATGCATGAATATTATTATAATGTATTTTCAATATAACAGCAATTTTCCCCTATTAAATTAAGTTCCGCTGAATTAAGCTCGGCGTCTGAATCAATTCAGTCAGTCTAAATTAATTTGGGTTGGCCTAAATTCGAATTCGATTCAGCTCATGTGAAGTACGGCGTCTGAACTGGGCCTTATGTGAGAGAATGCTACACAATCTAGAAGGTGGTAGGTACTGGTAAGTCCTGTCCAGTTTTGTACTTCACAAACACTGCAGACTGCAAACAGGTTTGTGAGTGAAGTGATTGGAGCCCGGAGTGGGTGGTACTCTCCTATATAAGCTATATAGGTATGTTCAGTGTCAAAGGGTATGGTTTTTTGAGCCGTTTTGGTCCTGAAAATGGATATAGTAAGATTTTGAACATTCCTACTTGTCTGAAATAGGGTATAGATTTTTGCCATTTTGGCTCTTAAAGATGGCAATTTTAAGGGTCAGGTCTGAAATAGGGTAGAAAAAATCACATATTTTGGTCTGAAATAGGGTAAGGGTTTGAAGAAGCACGCAGCACACCCCCACCCAAATTTTCAGGGAGTACCCCCCCCCTCCCCCTCCCCCTCCTTCCGGGGATTGAGGAAGCAAGTGGAGGAGTAGCCTGTGTTGGCAGCCGGATGGTGTAGTCTGTCTGCGACGCAGGCTAGTGGAGGAGATAAATATACAAGTAAAGATGACAACAACAAAAACAGTCTTTTAATGTTACACTCTCTGCAAGAACATGATTGATTATTTATATAATATGAATCATGATTAAAATATGCCAGTTGCTTACTTTTTAGAGCAAATGCTGTATATTATGTTGTTGAAAATATAAAACAACATTGAGAATGAAATTCTCAAACTCATTAATAATTCATCAATTTAAAACAAAGAAAATTATACCCGTGTCAGAGGTTTGGATACGGGTAATAATTAGCATAGATTTTTACGATTTCATTTCTCCGTTTACTCCTTAGTTTTTGTTTCGATTAAAAAGATATATCAAACACAGTGTTTCATACACCTATTCCAAAATGGCTGGTCAATATTATTTAAAATGATTTTGTATGTATTTATATTTAAATAATTTGCCTCACTAACCCTCGTTTTTGAGTTGATAATTCAAAATAATTTTTACTCAAGAACAAGGTTAGTGAGGCAAATTTAAATGCATACAAAATAATTTTAAATTGGCAGCCATTTTCGAATAGTGTCTATGGGCTATCCAAATACATCGAATTTCGTCAAAAATAAAAAAAAATAATGTTAGATTCATTTCCAGCCATTTCAGAGGACTTAAATTCAAAATTTTTACCAGACCACCCTAATTGGCTCATGCTTACGCAATTTGCATTAGCTCCCCCCCATCTGTTAGAGAGGCCTGGTAGGTTTTCAACCACAGAGGCTACTCTGGTATAATAGTTGGTATAATAGTGACAGGGAGGTGCGAATGAGGCCAAATTGTTAGACCCCAAAAAAGTCCTAACAGCCCAGAATGTAACCCCAAAAGTCCCTTTTTTCTCTAAATTAAAAATAAATAAATAAAGAGAGTTTCAGACAGTTTTTGGGTCCACCCTTCTTTATTCGTCAAGCATATGTATGTCAGACTGCAGTCATTCTTTTAAATTGGGGAGCAATACATTTTTGTTCAGGGAAACAACAAACGGAACTCTTGATATGAGAACCCTGGGTTACGCTTTTTGTAATCCCCCCCCCCCCCCCAAAAAAAGTTCTTACAAAATCTTTCACCCCCAAAAAGTCACCACAAACCCAACTGTCATTCTTCACTAAAATCACACTGGTTTTTTTCTGGGTTTTAGATTGTGGGGAAGGTGCGGAAGAGGGTTCTCGAATACGGTGAACTCTCTCTAAGGCAGACACCCTCAGGACCAGCTCTAGTCTGCCTCCTAAGAGAGGTGTACACCTTACAAAGAATTCAGTTGAGACAAACAAGTTAAATTCGGCCAGGATAAGCCAGCCAGCCATGTCTGCCTTTGAGAGGTGTCCGCCTTATAGTGGTGTGCGCTTTGAGAGAGTTCACTGTATAACTCGAGATGATTGGGGGGAAATTTTTCTTGGTATTGTTAAATTTTCCTCCAGCCCACCCCTGTATAACAAATGAATGGTCAGACATGTTAAAACATTTAGTATTTCACTGAACTATAAGAGGTGACGTTTAGAACTTCTTATACTGATCAGGATCTAATTTCCTCTGGAAGAGAGAGAACAAATCATAGGAATAATTCTAGCTAGCATAAACAGCTGAGTACCTTAAAACGCAGTCAAACAGAGTCAAAGAGCAGAAAAAAGGATCGGCTTTTTGGGGACGTGATACACTGTGTACAGTCAAATTTTGTCGAATTTCTTGATCTTGTATTCGTATTTATACCGCAAAGACTGTCCAACTTTGTAAGGTCTTGTAGCGAAGACAAATTTCCTTGGAATGCATCGTCTGGGCAGAACTGTCAGAATTGGCTGATCGTGGTTTATAACGTTCGAATTTTAAACAAATACCCTCTACTTCTTTGCTACAGCCAAGCACAAAGTAGTGTGCAAGAACAAAGCAAGCGATCGCAAGCGATCGATACATTGCGAGCCTACTCGCGCGCGATCGCAGCCTAGATATTCGCGGGCGCCATTTTTCGAGGAAACCGGAAGCAGAATGCCGTGCGCACTAGTGTGTTATTTTTTTCCTCATTACGCATGCAGTTTTCATCAGCCAATCCAAAAATTCGTATTTTTTACCGTTTCCCAGAGCTACTGGTTCACAACATTTTAAAAAAACCCGCGTAGCTCTGGGACGAGAATGACGTACCAAGCCGGACAAGTTGGGACATATAGAGCATGCGCGAACCCGAGAGGGCAAGTTTGGCTCGGAAAAACAGGGAAATCTTTTTTCATATAACGCTCGATAAAATATGGCTCGGGGAGGAGGGTAACCCTCTTACCAGGGACAACTTCTCTCCATGTAAATAAGGCCTAAATTAAGTTGATGACTCTGGCCTGGGTTTCAACTTGCGACATAAGCATTAAACATAAGCACGGAAGCATAACCGCGCTTATGCCAATGTGACAACGGGCCCGACATAATCATAAACATAAACAATAGGCATAATGATCAAAATGTTTTCCTTTTTCTTATGACTTCCAGTTATGCTTATGTCCGCTTTACGCAGGTGAAACCGAAACATAGCATAAGCACTAAGGGAAGCTATTTATATCTCTCGGCCAATAATAACACTCGTTCTAGGTCCTTTTCGCGTAAGCTCACTGTCCGCGAGAAATTCAAGATGGCTGTGAAGCAATCAGGCTTCGAGGGGGGGGGGGTGAAAAATTCGAGGCCGTCCCGAGTGCGACGCTAAAGAGTTAGGATGATAAAGGGTGTAACGACTTTAAAGAACAGAAAGAAGTGAAAAATGAATCATGGAAATAGAATTCACGGATGCACACAATTTAAGTTCATTTACAAAGAACTGTAAAGTCCTCATTGGGTTTTTCTTTGCATGAAAATATTTCTAAGCCAGAAACGTTTAGTTTTTCGTACTTTTTCAATTCCCTTGCGTCGCGTTATTCGCCCTGAGGAGGAGAAGTAATAACAGCATCTTTTTCAGCGTACTTCGCCGCCATATTGGCCGCTTTCAGGAAGAAACTGGAACTAGTTGCATCTCTAGGCCTCGTCCCCAGGCGGTCACTTCATTTTCACGCGCGGTGCGCCGAAGAGATGTGGGACGAATGAATTGATGTTTTCCCCGCGCTTTTTCAGATGAAATGCAACGGCACCTGCTGGGTTGAGGCAGCAGTAAAATTAGTTCCGTGCTTTTTATGCTTATGCTTATGTCGGGACCGTTTTCACTTGACATGTAAAATCTTATGCTTATTCTTATCAGACCGCCTTTATGTCGCTAGTGAAAACCCAGGCTTCTGTCCACATGGTACTATCTCTTGTTTTTGTCACATGATAGTTTTTTTTATTAGGTTTCATCTCTACCCTTCCAAAATGAAAAACCCCCTTGATTGTAAAATTTGAATAAGTTCCGGAATTTTATTAAATGCGTACCAAATAAGAAACCTCCCGTTAGCAATTTGTTGAAGGTCATTCAAATCGTAAATTAGAAGGAGTATTTAAAATTGTCTAAAAACTTGGTCTCAGTTGGTGACTCTGTTATGCCCATTTAGAAAATGCAATAAAAAAATGGAAATGAACATGGATGGCCATTATAGTAAAACTCATACGACCGCGCGAGGTTTTCATTAGATTGAAATACAATATCATTCACTACGAAAATTCGTTCTAACCAACCAACTGAACCTATTCAGACCGGGATGTTTTTGGATTGTCTGGACCGGGGGGGGCACTTTGGAACGCTTCCTCCCCCCATGCAACTCCGAGAACATTAAAAAAATTATGATCATGAAACTGCTGATGGTGAAATCATATGTCTGAAAATGTTTCCTTTGAGGTCCGTATCATGAGATGATGACGTAAACATGACGCGGGCAATTGCGGGCATGATTTCTGAACGTCGGCTAATTCTTGGATTTCACATAGAATTTCTCCAAAACCTCAAAAAAACCGTCGAAATTGATAAAAAAACTAATAGAAATCAATAAAATGATCTTAAAAATGTTGATGTTGAGGATGGAGAAAAAAAATGAAAAAAATATTTTAAAAAATCGAATTTTGGAAAAACATGGCGCTGTCAAAATATGGTTACCATGATTGAAACGTCAAAGTTGGTGAAAAATTAAAGTGGTTGATAGACTTTTCGCATATGTTTACTTTACTCAGTCACCAATGGTAAACCTGGAGAAGAGGGTTACCTCAAAATAATATAATTAGACACAGAATTATGATAGGAAATAATTAAAATATGTCCAAACAGTGGGTGCACTGGCAGCATTGTTGATGATCTTTTACATTAAGGTCGCGCAGGACCCTTGATCATGAATAAATTCATAAGTCAAATTTCAGTGGTAGGTGTTATCTTCTAAAGCTTCAAATCTCTGTATTTTGAAAGTCGATTCCGCTGAAACTTAATTGGGATATTGGTGGTGATATTTTAAGCTACTAAATTTAGAATTGCGGAAAATCAATTTTTGTGTCCAAGCTTTCAGCTTGGGAAGCGTTCTAAACTTAATGATTGTATTACCCAGTGGTGCATCATAACCTCTTTTGTGATGTGACAGAAGCAAATTTTGCAATTTCAAGACTCGTTGAAAGTTATTGCCTTCCAAAGGAGTAAACTTTTGAAAATTAGACTTTGAAACGGTCTATCTTCTTTTTGAAAAGCCTTTTTGCAATTCCGCTTCTGTTACATCACAATACAGTACACTAAGTTTACCTTCCTCGTGTATCAATTCCTGAAATTCTATATCCGCGACGAAAGCTTGGACACAAAATTGCCGGTTTTGCCCCTTCCGAAGACTAACCGAGTCAACAAAGTGTATGACAACAAAAGTTGTGAATCTAATTATGATAATTCGGGCCATTGAATTGCACGTGCCGCAAAACTAAGAACAATAACATTCTAATTACCAATACGCCGAAAACAAAATTTTTTGAATCGATTATAAATAACGTTATAAAAACACCTTCTCGTGAATATTTCGCGTACGGTCGGCATCAGTCGTCACGGTTCGTGCATACTCTTTAAAAAAATACATACATAATGAGAGCAAGGGTCCTGCGCGACCTTAAGTGACACTCAGCAAGGAAGCAGTTTCCTGTGATATTCTCAAACTCATTAATTATACACGATGTCAACAGCCAATAAATGACGCCCATTTAGGTCAGGTGGATTAACCTTCAGTGATACCCAGTTGTCGACAATTTGGCCTTTGGCCTTTGTTGTTTTGCAGAGGCACGTGCAGAGCTAGCCCTGGAGGTTCTCACTAATTATATAAACAAAAGGTTTAATGAGCTGTACAATAGCTCTGCGCCTGTGTTTACGTTTTGGTACAGTTCCTCATTATCAGTGTTCCTTGGAAGCGTTTTTTTTTCGTAGAAACAAAAAGGCGCTTTTTTTCCTTCTCAGAAAAGCGTTTTTCCTTTTTGCCTTTCGATGGTCCTTTCGCGTCTGCCATCTTGCCCAAATGTACACTCGTATTGGCATGCGCAGGAACTCTAGTTACCAAGCTCTCGCATAAAAATACAAGTTATTGATCATTTTGGCCTCTCGTGTGTGGAAAAGCTCTATCGAGCACTAATAGTTATCAACTCACTTTAGTTGTCGAATACTAATAGTTGTCGACAACTATCTCTCTAGTCTGTGGAGGCCCTGATGCCTCATTTTAGAGAAATTTGAGACAGACCGAACGGCGTACCGGCCACTTCTGAGGACTTCAATAAAGAACCTGATCACGAGGACTTGTTTGCATGTTTTCTGTTACAGTTGGTAAAAGTCAGGCAAGACCACGTATTTCTCCGGCTCCGTTCAGTTGTCTTTGGTGAATTATAGTATTTGAGGTTACGTTGACGGCGGCCATGAACTAATTCTCGATAAGTCAGTGTTTCGTAGGAACTTTACAAGGAGATAAGGTATAGATACAGTGCTACTGAAGGGATCACAGCGATGGCATCAGGAACCAGCGCCGGAAACAAATTCTAGCCGCAGTTCTAAACCGACTCTGTTGGTTATTGACGTCTTACATCTCAACCACAACAACAGGCGAGGGCTAGCTAGGCAGGCTAGGCTGTACGGAAACGCACAACTTTTGACTCCACTGTGAAATTTAATCCGATTCACAACAACAGCGTACTAATTGTCTGATTGTGTCCTTCACTGCTTGTTTCACTTCTCTGATCTTCCAGTAGTAAAGAATTGGGTTCAGAGATGAGTTTAAATAAACAGGAGATAATGCCATTAGGAAACCCATGATAATTCCATACGTCGGTCTTCGGCAGACATCATCCAGATCATACCCATAACGCTGAGGGGAAGATAGCAGGCGAGTAATTCCAGCTGCAGCCATGCTATGGTGGAAACCGTCTTCTTGCCTGCTACATTCAGTGGAACTGCTCCTCCGTTTGGCGGAGGTTGTACTTGGTAGACACCGCCTTGTACTTGCAACTGAGTTTGATAATGGCGGAGACGATGATAGATCTTGATGTAAGATAAGACTGAGGTTAGCAGAGGGAATATTATCAAAGCAAATAATATAATCCAGCTGATATCGACTTTCCAAGAACTAAACTTCCATCCAGTTAAGGCACAACTTAGTAACCAAAAGCAAACTATGACCATTTTAACTCGCCTAATGTTGCAACGTGTCTGTACCTCAACCCCAACAACAGCGCGAGAAGTCTGTCTACACTTATTGCGGTTGATGTCAGGATCGATGATCGATACTTAGCAGTTTAGAGGACTTTTTTTTCTTTTCGTTTTTCGCTAAGCTGCTTTCCGTTTTAGCACGGCTTTTTACCAATTCTTGGACTAAAACAGCTGTCCTGCTGTTACATCAACCTATTAATTTAACTCCCATATAAGCCGGAAACGTGAGCAAAGCTTTCTGGACCAGGATCCGTTTGGTCCCTTAAGAATGCCACACGACCGATGTTGCTTAATGTCTTTACTTGAGTTTCTGTTTTTTTATATGTTCTTAGTATCATGTTAAACGAACAACTTGATAAGCTTATTTAGCAATTGAAGAAAATCGACATATGAGCGATTTTGAAAGTCTTATAGAGCACTCAACAAAATTTCTCGTTTCTGATTGGTCGAGAGTAGTACAATTAATTCCGTGGCGCCTGCTACGCAAGCTACTAATTATGTTTATATTGCAACGGCGAAATGTTAATGCCGCCAAAGGCGTCAAATTTGAAAGCGAGCAAAACATTTATATTAAATGGTTTTACTTTTGAACGCATGTTTATGTTTTATTTTAACCAAATAAAGAGTTGTTTATGCCGAAGACGCCAGTCCAGGGAGACGCGAGAAATCGCTTTAGGCCCAGTTCAGACGCCGTACTTCACATGAGCCGAATCGAATTCGAATTTAGGCCGACCCAAATTAATTTAGACCCACTGAACTGATTCAGACGTCGAGCTTAAGGTTATTCCTTAGTATTGCATTGCGCATCCTTACTGCGCACGATTTCACACGTAATT